>CM060952.1:109141097-109741097 GCA_030765055.1 Mantis religiosa
TCTTGAAATAGAATTTTAGTGAACACACAATAATTTTTATAAGCAATACAGAACAAGATGACATTCTTTATATTAACATGTGTAACATTTACCTTTTCAGTGGCCTCTGCTGCTTGCATTAGACCGGACTGAAGCAGTACTCTTGTAATCATTTTGATGGATTTACGTCCAATATGCACAAAGAGCGAATTTTAAACTGAGTAAATAAAGCATTACAGACCCGGTTTAAACGCATATTTTTGTAGCAATTCTATTTATTCTGTTTATTTCGAAAGAAAGAGACGAATTTGTTCGCGGTTATGACTTAACTTTGTGAATAACTTCGTCACACAAACATGTCGTGACGTAGAACGCCAACTATAGAAAAACTAAAATTACTGGTTTGGGAATAAGAAGTCTGGTGACGCAGAAATGAGATCACCTTCCGTTCCCTTTAAGTATATTTTACTATAGATTTGATTAGAGCGATGAGCGCTGCATTTTTTATGTTTATTTCAAATACAAAACTTGTAAGAATTTTTAAATAATACTAGAGTCTGGGTTAAGAAGTCACAGATTTCTAGACAGAGAGAGAAGTACTCACCTTCTCGCTCCCACACAGTGTTGTGACGAACCTATCGGGATGAAGGTGGATGGGGCTTTACTCCAGGAATCTGCACATTTGAGGAAGTGGTGGTAGAAGAAAACTGACAACAAAGAAAGGTTTAGACCCGAATAAACCTCCCTTTTCCATTGTAGTGAATGGGAGATAGTTCAGGTCATCCCTTCACTATTGTTCTCTCTTTCTGATAACTTAATCCAAACAATATTCCTGCTTTACTCTATACTTTTTATTGTTTACTTATTATTATTATTATTATTATTATTATTATTATTATTATTACTATTATTAGTAGTAGTAGTAGAAGTAGTAGTAGTAGTAGTAGTAGTAGTAGTAGTAGCAGTAGTAGTAGTAGAAGTAGTAGTAGTAGTAGTAGTAGTAGCAGCAGCAGCAGCAGTATAAGTCTCCAAGACCACAAAGGTGTTTCTCTACAGGTAAGATTCCTGTAGCTGACTTACATTTACTTCTATTGTTTTCAGACTTTCTCTGATTTGAGATACTTCTTGGGGACTTTTCGACTTCAAACTTGTTCTCTTTGGTTAAAGTATTATTCTGCGCGCACTCCTATATAAAATGATTTAATACTACCGCTATGACCAAGAGAGTCAGAGTTCTAGCTTCTCAGTCCAGAGGTCCTGGGTTCGATTCCCGGACGGCGGGAATTTTTTCTTAACCAGAATCATTCCCGCTCCTCCGCGAGTCTGTCACTGAATATATGTTCTGAAACGGTTATTTTATGTTTAAAGCTAATTTGGGATTATCTTGGAAAGGAGACGAGATTAAGATGTAACGTAATTATATTGGAAAACAACGGTAAATTATAATAATTATTTAAATATTCACAATTCCAATGAAAAGTTATTTAAATTAAAATATTTAGTTTTCTTTAAAAGAAAACACTGTAAAAGAAATTAAGGTAAAATAATTCAACAAATTTTAAATCACCATAGCAACGTGAATGAGCGAGAAGGAAACCTAGCTAATGAAGCGTCCTTCTGCTTGTGACCGACGAGTTAAGACGTATTTTAGTGTCTTCTAAAATCTAGCAGAGATTACTTTTATTATGCATTTAGCATGCAGGGTAGGCGTGTGTGCGCAAATGAAAACTAAATGCATCAAGCATTATTTGTGAAAGGACTACTTTACTAATATTTGAGTTGTGTCGATGAAAAAAAAAATGTTTTGCAGTAATTAAAACATCATTTTTCCAAGGGAAGGAATTTAATGTGGATCAATTATTTTATCATCCTTAAGAAATCATATAATTTCTTCTTATCCACCGAGACGCCCGTTGGCAAGACCTCATGCAGTCACAGGGGTGAGAGTAGCCGAGGAACATCTAGAACTCGACTTCAAGATCATCAGAGAGGTGAGCAACAAACTATATCACCAGCCATCCACTCCCTCCCATATGTAAGAAACCGTTGCAATTCAATATCATTGTGGTACAACGAGCGATAGCATGACCGGTTGTTTCTGAAGTAAAAGACCCACATATGCCCAGAGAAGTTAAAGGAGGCTACACAAATGACGAAAAAGTACCTTAAAAACAGCTGTGATACTTGCTATTAAAGTATGCCTGTGTCAATGGCTCAAAAACAAGAGAGAGAAAGGGCTTCTACTAGAAGAAGCCCCAGAAATCTCATGTCAAGCCTCAACCCCCCCCCCCCTCCATACCCCCGCATAAGTATCTTTATAAAGATGGCGAACGCAAGAAACAAGAGAATGGGAGTAAAAGATACAATGGATGGGAAATAAAAACTTAAGGGTAGAAGAAAATACAGATAGACCAGAAGTGAGAAAAAGTCGAGAAAAGATGAAAGCAGCGTAGGGAAGAAATGAAATGAGAAAGTGATGAAAACTCAAAGAGCGAGGAGGGATAACCAGCAAGAAAAGAAGGAAAGACTGGGCATTGAAGTAAACAATAAAAAAGGAAAAAGCATAGAAGAGGGAAATAAGAAGAGAAAGAGAAGAGAAGAAAAGAGAAAGGAAGAGAAGAAAAAAGAGAATTTTCTCTTATTAGACCTCACAGGGAAGCAGGTCTGACGCTGATGAATGTCCTTCTAACCATCCTGAAGAACTGTATTTGCTTGATTGAACATTTTGTAGAGGCGCCAATGTCCATTTCCAGCGCCCAGCTATTGTATTGATTCTGAGTTGGGTTCCTCTTCCAGACGGCTGCAGTCGAATTCAAGCAGCTATAAATAACGTGCTAAACGGTGGCGGTGAGATTGCAAAGACAGCAGCAAGTTAACGTATATGCTCTTCCTCTTCTCATAGACCTTGTCAAGACTTAACCTCGTTATCTATTTTCGGACATTTCCTGAGTAGTCATAGCAAAAATACGAGTATCTCCACATTAGTTATTCACCAGTAAGAAATAGATACGTCACAGCAATGCTATAATAATTGTAATTACTTACCACCGTATACGTCAATTCGCACTCCACTGTTGATGTCAGTATGTTTGGATATAAAAAATCGAATTTGTTAAATGAACATGATTTTCTCTACCCATAATCGTTTATTTTTGCTTCTGCAAACCATTCTTAGGATAGCTCATGTATCTATTAAGACAAAGTTTTTGCATATTTCGTTGCAGATAAAAGGGAGATAGAGGAAACTAATTAATAGCATGTATTTAAAAGCGAATGGTTATAAACTACACACTGTTCATGACATCGCGAGAAACAACTTAATTGCGATAGAGCCTTAATGTGATAAAGCACTAACAATTTCCAACGAAAATAATTAATAACTTGGAAATGGCATAGCGCTTATACTCCTAAGTAATAATTCTCAAATATCCTACATAAAATGGATGCTTACAAAATTATATTCTAAGGTTATCAGTGAATATAATTTAAAAATTTATTGAAAAAAAAGTAGGCACATCAAGGATAATACCAGTTAGGACAAAAACATGTATCGCAGATAACAGCCTTGAGCAAGTCGGAAAATGTAATTAGTTGGGCTGTTACTACGTTTCGATGTCAAAAGAGCCTTAGAAAACAACGTAGTTTTGTGGAAACGTAGTCAGACTGAAAAACTCAATGCCATAGCCGAGATTTGAACCACGGATCTTCTGGTTTCCGTCCAGCCGCTCTAATATTGAGCTACTATGGCCAACGTGCCGATATGACATTAAATTCTCCAACTGACTCGTATTTTCCCGGTAAACCACTTAGGAGTTCCCATAAACACATGAGACAACTACCTTAATGGCGACTTACTACATGTAAGTACTTTAAGGCCCGGGCTTTATATTTAACCACTATTAGGTCAATTAATGGAATTACACACGGCCAGTGTGAAAGAACAATTTGAGGCTGTCAAATTCTCTGTAAGATTTGGTATTTATCTGCAGGAAATAAAGGAACCAGAAGACTGGCTCAATTGCCAGTCGCTCTGTTTGAGGGTCGCCTTATGTTGGATAATGGTTACAACGCAGTGATAAAGGAGAGAGGTTCTCTTTGAAAGTTGTCAGGTTTTGCCAAAATGTATAAATACCTTACAACACACACGTGGGACGATATCAAGAACGTTACCAAAACAAAACAAGGAAAGAAACAAAACTTAAGTTTTAATGACACCATGGCAGTAAATCGCGAATGAAAGAAAAGGACAAACAGAAAAATCAGACAGCAGAAATGACATTTTTAAGAAGAATTAAAGGATGTACTAGACTGGACTTAATAAGAAATGAATATTTATAAATTAAACGACAAAATCGAAGATAAAAGCAAATGGAAAGAGCATATGAACCGCATGAGTGAAGAGAGGATACCTGTTTTAATTTACGCAAACCAGTAGAGAAAAGAAACATCGAACGTCCAAGAAAAAGATGGGAATGGAAAGAATGCGCACATAAAACATGTGTGATGCCTAATCCCTGAAGTTCAGAAGAAGAAGGTTTTCATGTCCTATAAAAGGTGCTGTAACAGTATAGAATACGAGTCCTTTGAGTGTGAACTAAGCTACGGAAGCTGGATTATGGACAGCCCTCGTATAGAGGCTGTTTCGATTCCGAGAGCAACAAAAGGAACACGGAGGAGCGGCGGCGGCGGCGTCGTCGACGATGACATTAGTTGGAATTGAATCAAAGAGAAGATGTAGAGGTCACGACAGGGTACCACAGTGTCTGAATACTAATGCGACAACAATAGGATGCGTGCGTCAAGATACTGATCCTTGTTGCATAATATCACAATCATAAGATGAAAAGAGCCCATCGATAGTTCCGCATCCAAATGCAACTTTACTGTATCAGCTCCTAATAGTGGGAGATGACTAGTGAATGAAAACACCCCGCTATGGCTTGCTCAAGATGCTCTTTTTACCTATTTATTCGAAATGTTAATGTACTTTTTAAAAAAGCAGTTAAATATGTTTGCAGTTCTAAGACAGTTTTGAAGCTGTACTATTTGTAGTACTTAATGTTAGCAAATATAAGTTTAAATTAACCCACAAAGGAATAATTAACAGGCATCTGCTCTTTTGCGAAATTATCAAGAGAAAATCAAAGGTATAATACAATGGCTAATTAGCTAATGGTCCCAATAATAAACAGCTTTATGCTGATAATCTGACATCAGTGGTACCAATACAAATTCAGTTGTCGGTTTCAGTCTTAAAATGCTTTGAAACGCTTTCTCTGCACCGAACTATCGATATAGTAACAATCGATATGTTGTATGGAGGGGTCCAAGAACAAGAATCCAAGGCCAAGGTTCAAACCCAGCCCATATCAGTGGTTTTTAAGTGTGCTTAAATAGTATCAGCCCTATGTCAGTAAATTAATTGGCACACGGCGGTACTGATGTGTGGTTCTGGTAATATACAGCGTCATTAAAAAAGAAGGAAAAAGAAAAACCAATAGGATAACAAGTTATTTGTTTACTACACCAATTATATACGCCCATTCACACCAACAGATAAAAATCTCGTAATTCACCACTGGAGCAGCTGGTAGCAGATTCATTGGAGAACGAGACTGGAGACGACACACTCTCATCCCATGAGAGCACAATGTAACACATCGCTGGCCTCTGTAGCGCAGGTAAGAGTGTATCTGCCTCGCCTTAATAGTCTCGAGATCGAATCTCGCTCAAGGCGAGTTTTCTGGATAAGAGTTCTTTATCATGAAAGATGAATGTCGGGTAACTAAGATCTGGGGGGCTCTGGGCTCATTTGAGCATCATTTCAAGCATTCCAATCATAATCCGATGTCTTAATATGGAAGACGTTAATTCAATAATTAATAATTAATATAATAATAATGATAATGATGATAATAATAATAATAATAATAATAATAATAATAATAATAATAATAATAATAATAATAATAATAATAATAATAATAATAATAATAATAATAATAATAATAATAATAATAATAATAATAAAAGGGGCTCATTCAAGTCCGACATCGGACTTAGTGTTCAATGCACAACAAAGAAATACGCAAATTACAGGAAGGAATATTTCGGCTGTCATCTGTCGCATGCAGATAACTTACGAGACTCATTTTCTGTATTTATATTCAATTTAAATAAATCTCCAGATGAAAGTCAGATAAAGTGTAAATTTTTAGAAATGAACAATGTTATTGAATAGTCTCCGAAGAGCACAAATCAGGAAAATGCATAAACAAGCTTTAGCCTAATATACAACAAAAGCTGGTATAATTTAACTGCCGTCAGTTTAGCGAGCTTCCTAACCCACTCAATAAGTGACCAAATGAGTATTTGATTTGTATGTTTGCTTCTGACCCGATACAAACATTCATTACAGTAAAACATTGTCATCGCATGTTCAGTGTTACGATGGCGGTGATTTTGCCTCGAGAAAGTAAGCGAAAGCCAACTTTTTTTTTTTTTTTTTTTTTTTTTTTTTTTTTTTTTTTTTTTTTTTTTTTTTAAGGAACAGAAATGCCAGAGAAGCACTTAACTACCAGAAGCAAGAAAACCAACGAACAAATTTACCAGAGAGCGGGATTGCCAGATATTACTACCACCAAAGACAGATCCAGAATTATCTAGTGGAAGAGGCTATCTTTTTGTAAACATACCAAGTACAACCTAGTGAATAATGGGGTCGTTTCACATTCATAATGAAGGCGTTTCCAAAACGCCACCAGTTAAGCAATGTCAGTGATTTATTTCACCGCAAAACTGCACTAAACAGTTTTAAAACTACACATTTACATTTAGAAGTGATGCGTTTACAAATTTACCGAACTTTGCAGTTCAGCTTCTCTAGTTGCCCATTTCCAGTGTCAGGACTTTTTTTTTCATCACCTATAATAACTACAACTGCTCTTAGGGTGGTCATTTAGGTACGTTTTAACACCTGCTGTGCCAATGCATCACTCACTTCCGCCGAGCTGATGTATAAAATGAAAATGAAATGTGTGGTGTTTAACGCCCGCTTTTACTACATACGGCACCACAGGGGATGACACTGATGATACATGAGATGAAGATGGAGCACCGGTAGAAAGAGATGGCGGGGGAAACCGGAGATCCCGGAGAAAACCCGACCCAGCGCCGTGTTGTCCACCACAAATCTCACTTTGCGGTCGCCTGGGATCGAACACGGGCCGCCTTGGTGAGAGCCAAGTGGTCTAACCACTGAGCCACGGCTGGGCAAGAGCTGATGTATAGGCGGTCCAAAAGAAGTTGTTCTTCAATATGACTCGAAGGGAGAATGCCTCAAGTAACAATGGGTAAAATACACATTTTTAATCACGCAAGAACCTTCATAGGTCGTTAAGAACTGCAGTTAACAGTTAACGTATTAATTTGTAAGGCACGCTTTTTAAGTGATTGACTTGTTCGACAAGGTCAGTGTTGTAACAAGTTAGTCAGACCTATCAAACAAGGTGAAAACATTAATCAGGGTGCCAGTATGTTTCGTCGAGATCAAAGGAAGCGATATCAGCATGCACGGGACAGAATGACTGGTCTCCGGGAAGCTGGTTTGTCATACTGCAACATTTCTGCTTGTAAAGAGCATGCTGCTACAACGGCGATCCATGTGTGGAAGCAGACACAGAAGGTCGTATGCAGATAATAACGGTATTGGACCGCGCAAGATGACCGCAGCA
Source organism: Mantis religiosa (assembly GCA_030765055.1). Classification (NCBI taxonomy): domain Eukaryota; kingdom Metazoa; phylum Arthropoda; class Insecta; order Mantodea; family Mantidae; genus Mantis; species Mantis religiosa. Next base: position 109,148,810 of record CM060952.1, read on the forward strand.
TGAGATGACCGTCATCTTGTCCGCATAGCTTCAACTGCAGTGTTGGCTCGAGACTGTACCACTGCAACAGGTGTGAACCTGTCTGCATCGACAATTCGTCGCCGTCTGCTTCATGAGGACACGTGTCATTACGTCGGTTTCCACTGTCCAGAAACACAAGCGCCTCTGACTGTAATGGGCATATGAATGTCATCATTTGTGTGCTGAGTCGCAAAATGTGGTTTTTTGAACCAGGCCCGTTTCAACCTGCCCTAAGGGATGGCCGCATACTGTTCAATGGTAGCGTGGTGAGCGCATTTGGAGGCTTGCATTGTTGGACGACACAGCGGATAAACATCAGGTGTGATGGTTTGGGGCGCCAGAGATTTCAACAATGGAGTTCGCCTCCTACGAACGGAGTGGACTTTCAACAGCAACCGGTACCCGAGAAAGAGAGATTGTAGAGGCTAAAGTACTCCTGCTTCAGACATCTCCACAGATCGCATTTCAGCAGGATAATGCCCAGCCAAATATTGAGAGGAATGTACAAGCCATCTTCAAAGAGCGAGGGTAATGTTGCACATTCACCTGACATATCGCCCATCATAGTTGGCAAACTTGTTCTTCACAGTAATCAGCGTCACGGATTTGGGTATGTGTCACTCGCATACATACTACTGCATGGTGGGAGGACCCCCACGAACATATTCAAAACCTTTTCGATTCTATGTCACGGTATACAACAGCTCTAATTGCAGCCCGAGGGGCTACACCAAATGCCGCATATTCATACTCACAGTTCATGAACACATTTGAAAAGTTAATGATTTGTTTATTGTCATGTATCTATTCTGTAGCATTAAATTAATTGCATTCATGGTGTTCTTATTAGTATTGCAGTTTTCACAAACATTAGTGTAGGTTACCTTCTCATGTATGAGCTTCATGTACTCCAGAACCGTTAAAAAATAGGCTAATTTATACTTTCCTTAAGGGATTCATATTGAACACAAAATAAAGTAAAATCAGTTAATACATCCTGCTTATTAAACAGCTTTTGCCAAAAAAATACGGAATAACTAAAATGATGCCCGCCTCGGTAGCGTAGATGGTAGCGTGTCTACCTCATGTTCAAGAGGTCCCGAGTTCGAATCTCGGTCCGGGTGAGTTATCTGGATACGTTTTTTTTCCGCGGTTTTCCCTTATCCTTCAAGACGAATGTCGGGTAACTCTAAGCTCCATGGACCCTGGACTCATTTGAGCATCATTTCATACAATTCATCCACCGTCAGATGACTTAACGTTGGAGGACGTAAATTACAAAAAAAAAAAAAAAAAAAAAAAAAAAATGATTACCATAGTACTACTAAAGTACTATTTACAACTTTGCGATAGAACGAATATAAGAAATTTACCAACTTTTCATTTCTAACAGTTATCAAAGTAAATTTTAACACAGTTTCGCTTACAAAACAAACTAGTGGAAAGGCACAGCTTTGTGTACTGTTAAGGGAAGATTAAAAGCCCTACCCCGCACCGGTCAAATCCGCTGAATTCATGGCCCATTTTCTCAGAAACTATTCAAAATATCTACTGCAAATTTAAAAGAATGTAGATGAATACCCCCCCACCGGAATTCACGATCTACTATTAATGAAAACAGCACTTTTCCCAATTGTTTTTATTAAAATGTATGAGCAAAAATGTTTACACAATAACTTTACAAGTATTGTTTTCATTAATCTGTAATTTAATTTAGTTATCTTCAATAAATGTGAAATGAAAGGATCATTTGTTAGAAAAATGTAATTCAAGGAAAAGTTGTTCAAAAAAAATTAACTCGTAGGTATATTTTTCAAAAGAAAGAAACTGCATGGCTTCCACACAAAGAAGCCATATTTGAGAGTAATACCTATTTACACAGTAAAACTTCCAAGTGATGGGCCCTTTCCACTCCAAAATGTGCACGGGTGTTTACTTTTTCTACTATATACACTACCAATCAAAAGTTATCCATCACCTATCACGACTATGGATTTGTCGATAAAACAGTATTTCGTTTTGAATATTTTATCATATCCCTGTTCTGATAATAAAATATGTATAAACATTTAGGTACTACGTGCTTCTGTTTGACTAGTTGTCCACGTAGAGGAATGCTGATGAATATCCACAACTACACTAACGGGCTTTTCCCTATGATGTTTCCATTCGAATACGTATCATTCCTTCAGCATTCTGTGTAGCAAGCAGATCACATTGGTTTACAGTACATTATGCCCATCTAGCAGTGTTTGTATACCTGATCAGATTTATACCATATTACTTCCTAATGGGACTAAAGGAGACTGGAATTGAAAATCGTGCTGTAATTGTAGCTCTGCAGCAAGAAAGCTATTCTATATTAGGACAATAGCAAAAAAAAAAAAAAAAAAAAAAAAAAAAAAAAAAAAAAAAAAAAAAAAAAAAAAAAAGTTGGTGTAGTCCAATCTACAGTGGTGTTTACATTGCAGCGGTTCAAACAAACCGCCAATGCAAGTGTTTCTCGATCTGGAAGACCCCGAGTAATATCATATAGGGAAGATCAGTTCATACGTGTACAGAGTGAACGTCAGAGAACTCGTGCAGCACCTGAAATCCGCGACAGCTCCAATCTGTCCCAACCGTGCAACGTCGCCTTTGCGAACAAGGTTTAAAGGGGTGTATAGCGACCAGATAACCTTTATTACTCACACAAAATAAGGTGAAAAGATTACAATGGGTACAGCATTATAAAAACTGGAGCGTGCAGCAAAGTTTGAAAGACATCGTTGAAGGTTTGTTCGTCGACTTCGTGGAGTACATATAAAGAGCCAATGTGTGATGCCAACGGTGAAGCGGTGGAGGGTCGGTTATGGAATGGGAATGTTCTGCGGGTAAAAATGTTGGGGATTTAGTGAGAAAAAGTGAAAGATTAAGAAAAGAAGGATATCACAGGATACTGTTAAACATGCTCATCGATCTTGCAAAAGACTTACTAGTCGCAGGTTTATTCTGCAGCAGAACAATGATCCGAAACCTACTTCTAAGTTGTGCAGAGGGTATGTCAATAGAAAAGAGAAATGTGAGGAACTGGAAAATGTGACAATCACCTGATTTAACTCTTATGGAACGAACTTGACGGACGTGAGACAACTGAGGTAATACATTGTTGAAGATCTGTGAAATAATTCATAGACGTGTTGGATTGCAGTCTCTTCAAAAACACTACATAATCTTATCTCCAGAATGTCAAGAGTTTGTGAAACGGTTCTGAGGACAAAGGATAGATACTTTGAAGAGGCTAAAATCTACACCATATAGTACTGTACTTTATACTAGAGAGAGGGAAAATATTTGTTTGGTTCGTCTTTTTAATTTTTATTACGTGTTTGTACATTAAAATAAAGTAATTAGTATTTTTAAGGGTGATCGAAAACGTTTGGCTGGTAGTGTGTAGCAAGTTCGATATCAGGATTTCACCAGAAACATGTTTTGCGACTTCCTGAATCTGGAAGAGGGGAAAATATTTTTAGAAAATGGTCCACGCGAGCGTGTGTGTTCTTGGTAAATACTGCACTTGGTATTTACGTTTGGACTCTCCCAAAGACTCAACACGAAGATTTTCCAAAAAATCCCCATCTCAGACTACTAAGGAACATTTACGTGGAACATTTTTTAGATTTTCCCCCTAAAAATAGCTAATATTCTTTTATTAAAATACCATAAGTTTAAGATATTTAAGGACAAATTACATGTACATCTTAAATTTTCTGGAAATGTCCTCAGAACTCCTATCCGTTTTGAATGGCTTTTGCATTACTCGAAAACAGTGAGATTTAACAAAATCTTGCTGCACAAAAGTGTAGACCTCGTTCAAACAGAATTTATGCCTTATAAATTTGAAGTGGACTACTTCAAAGATATTCTTTATTTGTCTGAATTTTCCAATCATTTAAGAATAGCTTGTATACGAGTGGAGAAATTCATGTGAGTGCAACACGTCAGATTGTTTTCTATGAGGCAATGCACAGTATAAAATGCCAGATGCAGAACCATTTATAAAAATGTGCTCAAAATTTAAAATATAAATATAGCGCCTACGATGATAAAATTTAAATTAAATGAAAGAGGAGCTTCCAGTTCATAAGAATGCATATATACCTGAAAGAATAATAGTTACTGCTTTTCACCACTTAGTATCAACTTATACCTTTTACATACCAAGGCTTTATTTCATTAACATCCAGTAAAGGTAGTTTTATTGTTAGTATTTTAATACTTGATATATATATATATATATATATATATATATATATATATATATATATGTTACAGAGAGAGCGTGAGCGGTGTAATGGGAACGAGAGGTTACAACGGAGAGAGGAAGGGAAAGAAAGACGACGGAGGAGGAAGAAAATCATAAATAGGAGCAAAAGAAGAGAAAAATCTCTACATATAATGCATAGCTGAGGGTTGTGCTGGCCATAAATGTTAGTAGCGATTGAAATATAACTTTTCTATTACTCCGAAATAAACAATCTATTAATTGGAATATTAAATGTCTTTTTACTTCCTACTTGAACGTGCTTAAGGCTAACATCTCTTTTCTTTGTTCATAATTTTATAGTTAAAGAGATTTGGGAACTTCTAAATTGTTAAATGTATTCGTTGGCATTATTGGAAATGGACGAGACAAACTAAAGTAGAAATGCTTGACGTACACGTGCGGAAAACCAAAGGCTTTCTCCCTTGAGACGAACAGTAGCAAATCCAAGAGAGGACAAGTCTGGAGGGAGCTATGTTTGACGTATTTCCGGGGAAAACCAAGTTGGGGCAACAGTAATCCCGTCACGCACACAGTAAAGTCAGATACAGTTTGGACCTCCCACAGTCTTTGCCTTATACAGCAATATTAACTTGAAATCACTTGTCCTTTCAACTGCGCTGTTGGCAAAGATATCTCTGCCTTCTCAAACATCGCATGTCTAGGTATCTTTCCTACAAATGGAAGCTAGAATCAACATTTTTGCCAAACGCTCCCATTAGGACATTCCAAATAATCTCGCAACTGAAACTAAAATAGCGTCACGCACGTGGGCGGCTACCTGGCCAGCGGTACCCCAACCTACCGTACAGACAATACTGCCGGTCTAGAATGGTACAGTTATGTTGCGAACATATAAACATCTAATGCGATACATTCACACAGTTTCTCTGCCAATGGCACATTCACATGCATTAGTTATGTTGGGTGCGAATGAACTGTGTACAGAGGATGTATAGGTAGAGTAAAAATAAGCATTTTCAGGATGAAATAACGGTCGCAGAAGCTTCTTACCACACTATGCGTCAATACTACTCGTAAATTCGTCATCTTAGTGTCTCCGATTATAAAACTGCTTTGTAACCCGTCAGATGTAAACAAAACGCACACTTCTACAATATTATATAGTCACTGTAACTAGGTATGTTTCACATAACTTTGACACATATTTCTTAACCGCCACCTCTCATTGGCTACTGTATTTTTGTTTAAATTACATCGTCCATCATCGGAGGATGAATGAAATGGGTGAAATGATGCTCAAATGAGTCCAGATCCATAGAGCTTAGAATTACCAGACTTTCATCTTTCAGGATAAGAAAAATCCCCGAGGGAGGGAGAAGCTTATCCAGATAACTCACCCCGACCGAGTTTCGAACTCGGGCTGACGGCTGATGTGATCAGCTTGTTCTGCGATGCAAAATAACTACTTATTTGGCATGATCTTTATCTTAATTTACTCGAAGACAGTTGCCAAATTTAATTATCATAATAACCGTTTAGATGGGTATTGTATTCAGACAAATAGTGTAGTATAAAATATCCTTTGTTATTAATTGTAAATTTGTGAGGTTGTGACGCGCTAAAGAGCTAGGACTGTCAAACGCTCTTAATTGAAATGTTAAACTTAGGGCAAATAAATATAAAATTATTAATAACGCTATGAATTAGATTATGTAACGGAGTTAATACATCTTAGCATCCAGACAAATTCTTAAGGACAATAAAATGGGAGGATCCTTTGGTTTAAACCCGCATCTTAACAACACGAAAAGGTGCAGCTCTCATACAGGACGTTTAATCTGTTACTAGCTATCCTATGATTTGCAAGGGGCCTGTTTGACAGCATTCAAAGGCGTAAGTATTATAGGAGAGTTTAAGGATGAATGTGAAGTCTACAGCTTGTGCAAAAAGGTTGTGACATTTTCCTATTCACCACTCGACTTCCATAATTAGAGAAGGCCCCAGAGTTTTGTTAACATATAAGATTGCTCCCCCATCAATCTCACCACTTCTCATTTGTCCCCCTCTCTTGCGTACACGAAACTTCGCGATAAAAGAAAGAAAGAAAGAAAGAAAGAAAGAAAGAAAGAAAGAAAGAATCGCAATCTTTTAAGCATGTACATTAGAAAATGCTTCGCAAAGGTCATAACATGCCACATGAATTCTGTAAGAACGGTTAAAGCTACGAAAAATGATGAAGGGGATTTATTTTATCGAGCTTTTAAAATTGTATTTATAATGTTAATACATCAATGTTTTAATCAAAATCGTTAAGCATTTCTGAGAAAAATGTTTAGGGAAATATGTCCCATATAAAGGGCTACGCTGGACTAGAATTTTTTCAAAAACCATCCTTGAAAATTGCTAACTTTAAATGCCAAGATTTTAATTATGCTGTTGATAACCAGCATGCGTACTCTATTTTATTTTTATAAAATGCTTTTGTGAGTTCAATGGACCTCAGAACATGTATTTAAGTGAACATTTCGATTTTTAATTTTTAGCTGGAATATAATTTCCGTATCCACCTTAAGTGGCAAAGGAAATAAACAATTATACATATATCATATCGTTACAAGTGGAGCAATGGATTGGGTTACGCAGACCATCTATAGTACACGTATAAAGTGCAAAATCACATTAAGGGTTGAAACACCTAGCTTTAAATCAACGGCAAGGGGGGGGGGGGTGGGTTGACCCTAGAAACTAATTATTAATTGACCTACCGTGAAATCCGTAAATTTACAGACTTCAGACAGGAGGTATCTCTACAGATGTTGCAAAAGAAGAACGCTACTCAGGCTGGCTTTTCCTCCCCATGCCGGCCTAATTAATGTCCTTCGTGTTCTTTTGCAACGTTTAAGGCAACCTGTGGCTTTAGAATCTATCCTCTTTCCAGCTTTCAGTATTGAAATATTTCCGTTTGGGTGAAAATAAATTTTCAGTTAGGATTCCTCCATTTATCATACATTTAGTTCATCAGACGGAATGACCCTTCTGTGATTTAGGGGTAGCGTGTCTGCCTCACATTCAAGAGCTCCCGAGTTCGAAACTCGATCAAGATGAGTTATCTGGGCTTCTTTTTTCCAGGATTTTCCCTTATCCTGAAGGATGAAAGTCGGATAATTCTCAGCTCTTTGTAACCTAAACTTATTTGAGCATCATTTCACACATTTTATTCGCCATTCGATAAGACTTAAAGTTGGAAGAGTTAAATTAAAAAAATTAAAAGGGCATCTCACTGAAAATTATACTGTATATAAATGAACGCTAAGGAAGGGAGATATGACTGAGATTATAAATTATATATTAAAAATAAAGATTAATTTTACTTCGTTTTTCACAGTTAACGGGTAATCATCCAATAATTTCGCATTAAGTTGCAAGCAAACCGTTCTGCTCACCAACATGTGACAGCATTCTAGATAACAGCAAGGCTCTGCATTCGACGATAACGCCTTCAAGTTCTTCCGCTTGATAACGAAAACATTTATAGTACAACTTCTTCTAACGATAACTCTCGAACATATCTGGACTGCTTTGGATGGGTTTTATCATCACTTCAGCCGAGTAAAATAGTATTTTATAGTGAGTTATAAGAATGCCCTAGTAATTCCAGCATTTCTTCGCCTCTTTTTAAGATGCTTAATTGACGTTCTTTGAGAACCGGGTATGGCATATCCGACGATGAACGAAAGAAACGGTTAAAATAATACTCAGTTATATAATGCAATAAGCACACCATCGCCGATACAGCTAATTGTCAACCCTCCCCCCACCAACTACAAATCGACTGGTACTTGTACTATTAGTGCCTCTTACAATGTAAATGCGGAACTAATCACGTCACTCGGATTCAAAAGTTTAGCTGACTTAAGCAAAAATCCAGCTACCGTAAAATTTACAAATCCATTATCAGGCAACATATCAACTTAAGATCCTCCTGTGAGCACCTTAATGTTATTACACTTGTGGACTAACCCCATTACACCTTCTTTTGGCCATGATTATCGCAACCAAACAAAACGCATGGAAAACAATTTTTTTAACCTCACCTTCACAGAATAGTGTATTGTTCGTGTGAATGACCTATTTAATTACAATGTAGTTTAACCGTCACTTTCTTATTCTGTGTTTATGTGCAGATCAGGAGGTTTTTCCATGTATTCCAGTTTCGTCTGGTCTTCTAATAAAAAAGTAGTAAATGCGCTTTGCGACGCAACGTTTGGTGGTTTGTGAAGCTGCAATCCCGATATACTATTCCATCCTGTCCTTGACTCTGGGATGGAATAGTAATCCTAGCTCGATCTAAGCTTTTGCTCAGATCTGGCATCCAAGTTTTTGTAGATCTTCGATGTTACCCAATGTTGTTCTAGTTGATGCACGAGAAGCTCTTATCTTCAGGGTTAGTTTCGGAAAGAAAACTGAGGGAACTAAATTTATGATTACGGATGAAATGATCTTACGGGTTCTTTCAAATTTTAAATACTTCGAACTTTTATTATTTGATCTAATAATGTTTAGACAAAACACGTCGAAACTTCTCTCAACAAATTTCACGATTCATATATTTTGATACACAAAATAATATCAGTTTAGTATTTTTATAACTCCTGAAATACAAGTCCTTCAGAAACACGTTTTTCCTATCCCGCAATTCGATACAGAAAACCTTCGCTAATATCTTGGTTTGTAGTTTATTGAATCGACATTGCTATGACGAATAATACTTTTTTATTAACCCACGTCACTTTTGATGACCAAAGTAACCCTAGTATTTTAGGTAATTTTTTAAAAATCTTTTCTTTAAAACTTAAGCTATTATTATTACTATTATTATTATTATTATTATTATTATTACTATTATTAAAAATATTATCACATGATTTTGAAATTCGAATAAAATTTTCTAACGAATTAACCTAAAATATTGACATTAATTAACTTCAAATTCTTCATTTTCCTTCTTTCATAATTTACACAATCACAAGTTCTTCAATTGTTTCTTCATCTCGTAAAGTTTATTTCTGAGCTTTTAAACATTTTATGATGAATTATTTTTAAGAACTTAAAATAACAAAATCAAAACAATGACAATTCCTATGAAATTTGATCTATAAATAACTGCTTCAGCTTCTTAGTGGAAAACTTAGTTTATTCTTGTTAGCTAAATAAAGAAAATATATTATCGCAGTACTCACATATGAAGTATTTTTAGTTCTGTCAGAGCAGACTTCCCTTTTAATCGCAGCGTAGATGGTAGCGTGTCTGCGGTACGTTAAAAAGGTCTTGAGTTCGAATCTCGGTCAGGGTGAGTTATCTATATAAGGGTTTTTTCCGGGGTTTCCCCTAATCCTGAAAGGCGAATGACGGCTAACTAAGCTCTATGGACTCTGGGTTCATTTGAGCATCATTTCACCCATTTCATTCATCGTCCAAAATGGCAACGTTGGAGGACGTAAGTTAAAAAAAAAGTACGGAAGTAGATCCTTAAGTCTCCAGCCTAACCCTTTCTAGATACTATAAAAAAATTAATTTCACTTCTCAATATAGCCATCCTATATTTATTTATTTGTTCTCCAAAAGAAGTAACCATATTTTACCGTAAGGTATGTTAGGGTTCTAGTTACAAAAACACAAATACAAAGATCAAAATAATAGAACACGATAATAATTATAACGTTTTAAAAATTTGGCCAATGCAATATATTTCTCATACATTTAACATTTCAATCACAACCCCATCTATAAAATAAACATAAATAACATCCATCACTTTGGCACATTTATATGTGCTTGCTCTAAGGTTCTCCCCGAGTTCACAGAAGAGGAAACAGTTACTGGAGATCGGGCCTTTAAGGATGGGTGGTCGACTTCCTTGAAGCCACATTTTTTGACAGCTTCAGTTTGTAACTAGAGTTAACGGTCTTAGGTACACACACCTCTCTATTCAGCTTTCTGCATTTCTTCTCTATGATGGAGGCACGCAGTCTGTGCGATAGGCCAGCAGTGTTCCCCATTTACTGTGATTTTCCTCTCCTTGAATTCAATTGAGTTTCATTCCTTCACATTAGCAAAAGATGCTGAGGATGACTTTCTTGGTTGGCTGAGTGATCTTGGCTTTTAGAGAAGAGTGCTTCACCAGGTTTATAACAATGATTCTCATTTAGACAAGGATCGTAGCAGAAACCTGTAGTTACATCTCCTGTAACATAAGTTTGCAGAATTTATCTGTCGTTGCTGCTTTTGGTCTGAGGAAAGAAGTCTAGGAATCCATCTTGGACTAAACTTATATTTAAATGTTCATGAATAATTCGAAGGACTGTTGCTCTAGAAACGCCCAACCTTGCTGCTATATCTTTAACTTCGAACCGCCGGTTCCACACATTCATAAGGTACTCAATTTTGTGACACTAACAGGAATTTTAAATGTTAGAAGCATATTACTGAACGAAAATATAGTATGCGAACAAAGCCTAGGAACAACGAAATTAATGCCTTCATTGCTCCTTCGAAGATAGACATTTTCGATAATATATGCATGTCCATGCATCATTACCATCAAATGTTCGAAACAATATATCTTGATCTGTTACATACTGCAAATAACTTGAGCAACTGTTCGCTAGATGTCTAAAGCTCACAAACGTGATTATTTAACAAATGACTTCATCTTCCTTTGTTGTTTCCTTGCCTAACCAGTGTCGTCTGAGGCGTATTGGTTAAAAGCGTTTTTAACAAGTTTATCTCTGTGTGTGCGTGCGCGCGCGGTGTAACTCAAAAACGAAATGCCGGATAAAATACAAATTGCCCTCTTCCGAGCTATGAGAGCAGTGTGATACCTTATATTCAACAGAGCCCAGGTTGAAATCTCGGTAAGGTAGACTTACCCATAAGGTGCTCTTTTTTTTTTTCCAGGGTTGTCTATATCTTGAGAAGGCAAATTTTGAATATTTCCCTTCAAATACATGACAGCATTATTTCAATAATTCGGTTTATGTGCTGCCCGATATGACCTATCGATTAAGAAACAAAGAAAGAAACAACGATAACTTGGATTTAACTTTGATATCCTAGAGATACACGTTTTTCAAGAAAATACCCCCCTAAAACTATCCTTAATTTAGAAAATTTTTGTTATATATATAATTACGATTTTTATTCACATGTTTATGAATTACATGACAAATAAAAATATATTTTGAATTATCTGGGAGTATCTATTAAAGTTCTCTTCATTTAGAGGGCATTTCGTATGCTTTTAAACAACTGGTAAACTGCCAGGCTCATACAAATAATTACTGCATAAAAATATAGATATCCTAAAAACACGTAACTTATTTCGAATAATGTTCCTGTAGCGTGAGCTATTTTGGAGATATTGGTGCAAAAAACAATAATTTCAACGCCAGCATTTAGTGATCCACTTTTAAACATTTGAAAATCGCCTGTGCTTCCTCTATTCCTTCGTATATACAACGAAATTATTTTTCCTAAGGTTTACCTCAATTCACATAAAGCATGCAAGTAGAAAAATATTATTTTGTAACAGTAGAAGTTACATAAAAATAAACGTAGGTGGGTAGAGTTTCGTGTAAGATGTAGTCCACGCTAGTTTCTGAGATTCGAGAATATCTCGTGCTGAAACAGGCCGCAACACGTCCCTTTTGTACTACGCCGCCTGGGCAGGTGAAGGATGAGTCAAACGAAATTCCCTATGACCGACATCCCTGATCTCTTAAAAGCACCCTATAGGAGACACGTGACAAGCCCTGCAAGGGGTTGTAGCTTCTGCTTCCTGGACCCCTGGAGCCTGCCAGACATCTGTTCACTACTCACTACCCGTGGTAGGGCTGTCCAAAATGTTTGTTCTTTACGGCCCAGAGAGATTGTAATCGTATCCACGTGTGGTGTAAAGCATTAATGTCAACTCTTGTTAAAAAGAACATTCATCAGATGACATGTATACCGCGGCGGTAACACGCTTCAAAGGGTATAAATACATCACGTGTACTCGGCAACTTCCATCTAAGGAAGACACAGGTTGTATGGTTATGCACGTTTTATTTCATTATTTAATGGACTTCGGCCTCAATGGAAAACATTTGCCGTTATTAAAAAGTGTCACATTACTTAAACAGCAACTTACAATTTATTTATAGCAATTTTCAACAATAACCTAGTGTATATATAAACGAAATATGTGGTTTTTGTCCAACTTTTCCTGTTTCATATACGAGAAAAAATATTTTAGCCAAAAACCAAATACATAAAAGTCTAAACTGGGTAGCAGATTAACAGTAGCAGATTCACCAAAACTGATGTATCTAAGCCATTTCATTTACACTTTGATCGGCTTATTTCACTTTAACGATCAAAGCATATTATAAAAATGTTACCCAAATATATTTTACATATATACACTGCCCTTTAAGCTGCGAAATGATGCAGAGTTCAAACGGGGAAAGAGTCTCTCTCTCTCTCTCTCTCTCTCTCTCTCTCTCTCTCTCTCTCTCTCTCTCTCTCTCTCTCTCTCTCTCTCTCTCTCTCTCTCTCTCTCTCTCTCTCTCTCTCTCTCTCTCTCTCTCTCTCTCTCTCTCTCTCTCTCTACCTCTCCCTTCAACTCACTCTTTCTAAATAATATATTTAATGTCGTAATTCCCTCATTATCAGTACCACGATGGCATAAAATATCTTGGAAATTAAACATTTTAACTAAATTTATTAAATGAAAATATTAAAATTGTACATAAAGGTTACGTTTATATTCTTTCACGTCGAGCCACCCACGCAGACTGTGGCAAGCAACTAAGGTTAAGTTAGACTCTGTAGTGGTCTATGAAATGTTCGGCTCGTTTACCTACGAAATATTACCTAACCAAAATTATATTTTCATGACACTGCAGTCATCCGGGATTCATACGATACAAAAATGTAGCCATTACAACTGCAAATCTATAGACAATAAACTTTCAATAAATAAATGCACAACTAAATAAATGAAAGGTGTAATTTAAAGCCTTTTCTTTTTTTAACGCAAAATTATACAATTTAATGCCCAACGAATAACTAAATCAGATATTAGCTCCTTCTTATAGCACTATGATGTTACCACGGGGTTAATAACTCCGCAACGTCAATAAAATAAAACAAAGAAAATAATGGCTCAGCACAGTGTATATAGTATCACTTAGAATTTGTATGGGTTTCATAAACCACCGGTTCCGGGAAAATTTAAAAGTGAGTGTTGTTTTGTGTTATTAATCGACTCCTAATTAACTTAATTAGTCTTCTCTTATTTGCATACTTATGCAACAAGCAGTAAAACAATTATTTACAATAGATTATCCCATTAGCCCACATTTCTTGAGTGTATCACTGGTGTTTATTATTATTATTATTATTATTATTATTATTATTATTATTATTATTATTATTATTATTATTACTTTCTCTGCTACTTACTGTCCACCCCCCACAAGAAGGCAAGGCAGAGGTATGTGTAACGTAATGACTTTTGATGTTCGCATGACGTATATGCCCGCTTTCTGGATATGATAAGAATGCTAGGTTCATCTAAAATACTGTGTTGTCACATAACTTACCCATGCATAATACCTATCATCGCAATTACTGAAACAAGCATCAGATATGGCAGCATGGGTGACTCATATGCACTCTCATACGAGGGTGGTCTGAAAGGTTATCGGCCTCATACAGAGATCGCGGCACTAATTGCATGTTCTTTTTCCCTTATGTTGGTACATATGTTAATAGACCGTATGTAAAATTACAAGTCATACCAGGCAATATTTAACTGTAGGCAGTTGTTTGAAGCAGTGGAAATGAGCATTGCCTTGAAAATGAAGAAATTCGAGTATCGTGCTGCAATAATATTCTTCGTAAAAGGTTTAACACCATGCTTCATTTGCGGATTGTAAATATGTACGGTGACGCTTCGCCTTCAGTTTTCACTGTGAAGAAATGGGCGGCCGATTTTAAATGTGGCCGAGTAAGCGTCCAAGGCGATCCAGGAGAAGGACGTCCAAAAAACTGTAATCACACCGGAAATCATTGCAAAAGTGCGTGACATGATTTTGGAAGATCGGCGTACAAAGGTGCGCAAAATAGCGAATACTCTTGAAATTTCAAAGGAATGTATTGGTCACATCTTGCATCAGGAATTAAACATGAAAAAGCTTTGCGCAGGATTGGGTGTCGCATATCCTCAGTATGGATAACAATCGCATTCGCATGATACATTCAGAAAAGGGCTTGCATCATTTTCAGAAGAACAGTGACTTTTTGCGCCTATACGTCACAATGGATGAAACTGGATTCACCACCACACACCCGAATCCAAGCAGAATCGAAACAGTGGGCAGAAGCTGGTTCTTCAGCTGCAAAGAAGTCGAGGACGGTGCCATCGGCGGGAAAGATCATGGCATCAATGTTTTCGGATGCCAAAGGATTTTTTTTTTTTATTGACTATCTCGAAAAAGGTAAAACCATTACTGGAGAATACTACTCTCAACTTCTAACCAAACTGAATGTAAACATTCGTGAAAACAGATCCGAGTTAACATAGAAAAAACACGTTTTCCATCAGCACAATGCACGTACCCACGAAAGTGTTTTGGCAATGGGGCAATTGAGAGATTTGCGCTATGAAGTGCTGGAACATCCACCCTATTCCCCAGATTTGGCTCCCTCGCACTTCCATCTGTTTCCAAAACTGAAGGAACTCCTCGCTGGTAGGAGCTTTTCATCCAATGAAGAAGGAATTGTGGCTGTAAATGGGTACTTCGCAGCATTTCAAAAGAACACTACAGAGAGGGGATAGAGGCATTGGAACAATGCTGGACAAAATATGTATAATGAATTAGAGATTATGTAGAAAAATAAAACTTCTTTGAAAGCATGAATTGTTATTTTTCATTATCAGGCCGAGAACTTTTCAGACCACCCTCGTACACTCATTTCATAGTAGACAGATCCATTACCAGAGCAGATAAACAGTACAAACCCCTCTCCTTCTTCAGGACCCGCTTGCCTTCTTGTGGTCGGCAGACAGTGCCTATAGGAAGTACAGAAGGCATATATTGCATTATTCGATAGCCATATTTCAATAAGGGAAATGCATGTTTTCAGACTAACAGAATTAAAATGTAAGTGTAGGTGGGTGTGTGTGGGTGTGTGTGTGTGTGTGGGGGGGGGGGGGGAGAGAGAGGGGGAGAGAGAGAGAACAGCATGAAATTCCTGACAACAAACTTATTAATTTGTTCAGTGTCTTCCGAGGAAGCGACACCAGATTCACGAATATCCCCCCTCAGCCCAGCCCAAACCAGACTTCAGTTATTTTTGGTACTTTCAAACGCCACTAACGATTTCGATTAAAATAGCAAGATTAGGAGATCTGCACCGAGTAGATCTCTTCATTCTGAATAACATTTGCACAATTGATGAAGTGCAAGGGATCTGGCTACACAGAGGTGTAGATCTTGTTAGAGGATACAGTTGATGTCAACATTTTTGTGATGTCAAACATTCCCGAGATATTTTTCGTTATTTAAATTTGCAAAGAAGTATTTTAATGGCAAATCGCTATTCGTTTTACTCCCCTTCTGGATCATAACAAGAGAATGGAGTTTCAACGCCATCATATTGCGATATATCTTAAGGGGAAAAGGTAACTATCGCTGCCTTTTTATGCTTAAAATGTGTTAAGTACAATTAACATTTATATCCATTAATAAGGACTACACACATGAATAAGTGTAAGCAACATACGTCAGATAATTTTTTCTCTATTTTTCTCAGCCCCTCCAATCCAAAAAAGACTGCTACTTTACGCACTGTCATTGCTGGTTTAGTTTGTTTTCTTGCACACACTTTGTTTTCCTTGGAATGCCATCTTTCTTGTGACGGAAATAAAACAGAAGTAGAGTAACACAATCTCAGAACACTTCGGCCCCACAGAAAACAACTCATGTCTGGTACCCATTCTTTGCGGACTGTTTCTGCGTTTCTATACACAATTTAGCCCACTTTCTCTTTTTACAAGTCTTTTTCATTTGGTGTCTTCACATAGGTAGAACACATTCCAAGAAAACAAAGAGTGGCATAAATACCAAATTTGATACTACATATTTAATTCTGGTAATGATGTAAAAAGAAAATTGATAGGGAATTATATTAATATATCATGCGCTTCAGCTATTAGGCAGATAATTTTAAAACACATTTTTAATGTGTTAAATACACATAACTTTCGTTATCATTCTTCAACCAATTATTCACACAAAAGTTTATTTCTACATTTACTCATGTTAATCGAAATAACTATTTGTAAAAACTGCTTTATTAAATGTTTATTAATAGATATTATTTTATATGTAAAAAAATAGTATTCCACATTACAATGGCATATACGAAGGAATACGTAAGCTTAAGCGATGGTGAAATCATTTAAGAGCTGGTCGCTAACCGATGGTTTTGAAATTCGTTCTCTTTGCATAACCAGGAGGGGGAAAAATAATAAAAAAGGAATAACTCGAAAATGGTGAAATCTACAACAAATGTATTTGACGTAACTTTCGTAATTTTAAGATCTGCACTTTTCATACAGTGATAATTGTATATTTCTTTCGTATTACCGTCATTCAGAATGACACAAAAAAAAAAAACACAGAAAATTTAGGAAATACATTCCATTTGTAATGAAAATATCTCAAATGTATGGTATTACTATTAAAATCTTTAGAACCATTTTTGAGGAAATCAAAATATCTCAAAAATGATCGGTGGGGAGCTTTTCTTGAAAATCTTACTGTCGCATTCTTGCAAAATGGAAGATTTAAAATACCAAGTTTCGTATTTAAGCGACTTTTTGTTTCTGAGTCATGCTCTCTCTCTCTCTCTCTCTCTCTCTCTCTCTCTCTCTCTCTCTCTCTCTCTCTCTCTCTCTCTCTCTCTCTCTCTCTCTCTCTCTCTCTCTCTCTCTCTCTCTCTCTCTCTCTCTCTCGCACGCACACACACACAAAGTCAACCTTTTTCTAAAAATATTTTTTTCGGACTCAAAAGGTTTAAAAACATATTTCCAGTGAAACTTACCTACTAGTACGCGGTAGAAAAATATTTATCTTGACATTTCCAATAGAGATGCGAAACTAGAAAACGGGGCGCCGGTGTATAACAATATGAATGTTTATTAAGATTTTAAAATCTAATGTGATGAAAATCACGTGATTTTCTCTACCCTCTGTTGCTTATGTTTATACATAATTTACAAACTATTCCTCCAAAGCTAATTTTTCTATCAAGATTAACTTCGGTAAAAAAAGTTTAACTATACATTTCCTTTTGGTGTTCGGTGAATGCTAAAATATTCTCGATATCTAATTTTTACGTAGAATACAATACTCTTAACAGATGCAGTATATGTCCAATACTACTTCTGATATTAAACACAATATATACATATATAAACTAGTACTTTTTAAATGTAAAACAATTTAAAAATAGAGGAACTAGATAAAAAAATAAGCTCTTTATAAACATTCTTCAAATTGGAAATTAATTATTCTTTCACACTGGCCGTGTGTAGGCTAATTTGTGGAAACGTAGAGTCAGATTGAAAAATTCAATGCCATAGCCGGGATTTGAACCACGGATCTTCTGGTTTCCGTCCAGCCGCACTACCATTGTGCTACTATGGCCAACGTGCCGATATGACATTAAATTCTCCAACTGACTCATATTTTCCCGGTAAACCACTTAGGAGTTCTCATAAACACATGAGACAACTACCTTAATGGCGACTTACTACATGTAAGTACTTTAAGGCCCGGGCTTTATAGTTAACCACTATTAGGTTAATTAATGGAAATTAATTATTCTTTCACACTGGCCGTGTGTAGGCTAATTTGTGGAAACGTAGAGTCAGATTGAAAAATTCAATGCCATAGCCGGGATTTGAACCACGGATCTTCTGGTTTCCGTCCAGCCGCACTACCATTGTGCTACTATGGCCAACGTGCCGATATGACATTAAATTCTCCAACTGACTCATATTTTCCCGGTAAACCACTTAGGAGTTCTCATAAACACATGAGACAACTACCTTAATGGCGACTTACTACATGTAAGTACTTTAAGGCCCGGGCTTTATAGTTAACCACTATTAGGTTAATTAATGGAAATTAATTATTCTTTCACACTGGCCGTGTGTAGGCTAATTTGTGGAAACGTAGAGTCAGATTGAAAAATTCAATGCCATAGCCGGGATTTGAACCACGGATCTTCTGGTTTCCGTCCAGCCGCACTACCATTGTGCTACTATGGCCAACGTGCCGATATGACATTAAATTCTCCAACTGACTCATATTTTCCCGGTAAACCACTTAGGAGTTCTCATAAACACATGAGACAACTACCTTAATGGCGACTTACTACATGTAAGTACTTTAAGGCCCGGGCTTTATAGTTAACCACTATTAGGTTAATTAATGGAAATTAATTATTCTTTCACACTGGCCGTGTGTAGGCTAATTTGTGGAAACGTAGAGTCAGATTGAAAAATTCAATGCCATAGCCGGGATTTGAACCACGGATCTTCTGGTTTCCGTCCAGCCGCACTACCATTGTGCTACTATGGCCAACGTGCCGATATGACATTAAATTCTCCAACTGACTCATATTTTCCCGGTAAACCACTTAGGAGTTCTCATAAACACATGAGACAACTACCTTAATGGCGACTTACTACATGTAAGTACTTTAAGGCCCGGGCTTTATAGTTAACCACTATTAGGTTAATTAATGGAAATTAATTATTCTTTCACACTGGCCGTGTGTAGGCTAATTTGTGGAAACGTAGAGTCAGATTGAAAAATTCAATGCCATAGCCGGGATTTGAACCACGGATCTTCTGGTTTCCGTCCAGCCGCACTACCATTGTGCTACTATGGCCAACGTGCCGATATGACATTAAATTCTCCAACTGACTCATATTTTCCCGGTAAACCACTTAGGAGTTCTCATAAACACATGAGACAACTACCTTAATGGCGACTTACTACATGTAAGTACTTTAAGGCCCGGGCTTTATAGTTAACCACTATTAGGTTAATTAATGGAAATTAATTATTCTTTCACACTGGCCGTGTGTAGGCTAATTTGTGGAAACGTAGAGTCAGATTGAAAAATTCAATGCCATAGCCGGGATTTGAACCACGGATCTTCTGGTTTCCGTCCAGCCGCACTACCATTGTGCTACTATGGCCAACGTGCCGATATGACATTAAATTCTCCAACTGACTCATATTTTCCCGGTAAACCACTTAGGAGTTCTCATAAACACATGAGACAACTACCTTAATGGCGACTTACTACATGTAAGTACTTTAAGGCCCGGGCTTTATAGTTAACCACTATTAGGTTAATTAATGGAAATTAATTATTCTTTCACACTGGCCGTGTGTAGGCTAATTTGTGGAAACGTAGAGTCAGATTGAAAAATTCAATGCCATAGCCGGGATTTGAACCACGGATCTTCTGGTTTCCGTCCAGCCGCACTACCATTGTGCTACTATGGCCAACGTGCCGATATGACATTAAATTCTCCAACTGACTCATATTTTCCCGGTAAACCACTTAGGAGTTCTCATAAACACATGAGACAACTACCTTAATGGCGACTTACTACATGTAAGTACTTTAAGGCCCGGGCTTTATAGTTAACCACTATTAGGTTAATTAATGGAAATTAATTATTCTTTCACACTGGCCGTGTGTAGGCTAATTTGTGGAAACGTAGAGTCAGATTGAAAAATTCAATGCCATAGCCGGGATTTGAACCACGGATCTTCTGGTTTCCGTCCAGCCGCACTACCATTGTGCTACTATGGCCAACGTGCCGATATGACATTAAATTCTCCAACTGACTCATATTTTCCCGGTAAACCACTTAGGAGTTCTCATAAACACATGAGACAACTACCTTAATGGCGACTTACTACATGTAAGTACTTTAAGGCCCGGGCTTTATAGTTAACCACTATTAGGTTAATTAATGGAAATTAATTATTCTTTCACACTGGCCGTGTGTAGGCTAATTTGTGGAAACGTAGAGTCAGATTGAAAAATTCAATGCCATAGCCGGGATTTGAACCACGGATCTTCTGGTTTCCGTCCAGCCGCACTACCATTGTGCTACTATGGCCAACGTGCCGATATGACATTAAATTCTCCAACTGACTCATATTTTCCCGGTAAACCACTTAGGAGTTCTCATAAACACATGAGACAACTACCTTAATGGCGACTTACCACATGTAAGTACTTTAAGGCCCGGGCTTTATAGTTAACCACTATTAGGTTAATTAATGGAAATTAATTATTCTTTCACACTGGCCGTGTGTAGGCTAATTTGTGGAAACGTAGAGTCAGATTGAAAAATTCAATGCCATAGCCGGGATTTGAACCACGGATCTTCTGGTTTCCGTCCAGCCGCACTACCATTGTGCTACTATGGCCAACGTGCCGATATGACATTAAATTCTCCAACTGACTCATATTTTCCCGGTAAACCACTTAGGAGTTCTCATAAACACATGAGACAACTACCTTAATGGCGACTTACTACATGTAAGTACTTTAAGGCCCGGGCTTTATAGTTAACCACTATTAGGTTAATTAATGGAAATTAATTATTCTTTCACACTGGCCGTGTGTAGGCTAATTTGTGGAAACGTAGAGTCAGATTGAAAAATTCAATGCCATAGCCGGGATTTGAACCACGGATCTTCTGGTTTCCGTCCAGCCGCACTACCATTGTGCTACTATGGCCAACGTGCCGATATGACATTAAATTCTCCAACTGACTCATATTTTCCCGGTAAACCACTTAGGAGTTCTCATAAACACATGAGACAACTACCTTAATGGCGACTTACTACATGTAAGTACTTTAAGGCCCGGGCTTTATAGTTAACCACTATTAGGTTAATTAATGGAAATTAATTATTCTTTCACACTGGCCGTGTGTAGGCTAATTTGTGGAAACGTAGAGTCAGATTGAAAAATTCAATGCCATAGCCGGGATTTGAACCACGGATCTTCTGGTTTCCGTCCAGCCGCACTACCATTGTGCTACTATGGCCAACGTGCCGATATGACATTAAGCCCGGGCCTTAAAGTACTTACATGTAGTAAGTCGCCATTAAGGTAGTTGTCTCATGTGTTTATGAGAACTCCTAAGTGGTTTACCGGGAAAATATGAGTCAGTTGGAGAATTTAATGTCATATCGGCACGTTGGCCATAGTAGCACAATGGTAGTGCGGCTGGACGGAAACCAGAAGATCCGTGGTTCAAATCCCGGCTATGGCATTGAATTTTTCAATCTGACTCTACGTTTCCACAAATTAGCCTACACACGGCCAGTGTGAAAGAATAATTAATTTCCATTAATTAACCTAATAGTGGTTAACTATAAAGCCCGGGCCTTAAAGTACTTACATGTAGTAAGTCGCCATTAAGGTAGTTGTCTCATGTGTTTATGAGAACTCCTAAGTGGTTTACCGGGAAAATATGAGTCAGTTGGAGAATTTAATGTCATATCGGCACGTTGGCCATAGTAGCACAATGGTAGTGCGGCTGGACGGAAACCAGAAGATCCGTGGTTCAAATCCCGGCTATGGCATTGAATTTTTCAATCTGACTCTACGTTTCCACAAATTAGCCTACACACGGCCAGTGTGAAAGAATAATTAATTTCCATTAATTAACCTAATAGTGGTTAACTATAAAGCCCGGGCCTTAAAGTACTTACATGTAGTAAGTCGCCATTAAGGTAGTTGTCTCATGTGTTTATGAGAACTCCTAAGTGGTTTACCGGGAAAATATGAGTCAGTTGGAGAATTTAATGTCATATCGGCACGTTGGCCATAGTAGCACAATGGTAGTGCGGCTGGACGGAAACCAGAAGATCCGTGGTTCAAATCCCGGCTATGGCATTGAATTTTTCAATCTGACTCTACGTTTCCACAAATTAGCCTACACACGGCCAGTGTGAAAGAATAATTAATTTCCATTAATTAACCTAATAGTGGTTAACTATAAAGCCCGGGCCTTAAAGTACTTACATGTAGTAAGTCGCCATTAAGGTAGTTGTCTCATGTGTTTATGAGAACTCCTAAGTGGTTTACCGGGAAAATATGAGTCAGTTGGAGAATTTAATGTCATATCGGCACGTTGGCCATAGTAGCACAATGGTAGTGCGGCTGGACGGAAACCAGAAGATCCGTGGTTCAAATCCCGGCTATGGCATTGAATTTTTCAATCTGACTCTACGTTTCCACAAATTAGCCTACACACGGCCAGTGTGAAAGAATAATTAATTTCCATTAATTAACCTAATAGTGGTTAACTATAAAGCCCGGGCCTTAAAGTACTTACATGTAGTAAGTCGCCATTAAGGTAGTTGTCTCATGTGTTTATGAGAACTCCTAAGTGGTTTACCGGGAAAATATGAGTCAGTTGGAGAATTTAATGTCATATCGGCACGTTGGCCATAGTAGCACAATGGTAGTGCGGCTGGACGGAAACCAGAAGATCCGTGGTTCAAATCCCGGCTATGGCATTGAATTTTTCAATCTGACTCTACGTTTCCACAAATTAGCCTACACACGGCCAGTGTGAAAGAATAATTAATTTCCATTAATTAACCTAATAGTGGTTAACTATAAAGCCCGGGCCTTAAAGTACTTACATGTAGTAAGTCGCCATTAAGGTAGTTGTCTCATGTGTTTATGAGAACTCCTAAGTGGTTTACCGGGAAAATATGAGTCAGTTGGAGAATTTAATGTCATATCGGCACGTTGGCCATAGTAGCACAATGGTAGTGCGGCTGGACGGAAACCAGAAGATCCGTGGTTCAAATCCCGGCTATGGCATTGAATTTTTCAATCTGACTCTACGTTTCCACAAATTAGCCTACACACGGCCAGTGTGAAAGAATAATTAATTTCCATTAATTAACCTAATAGTGGTTAACTATAAAGCCCGGGCCTTAAAGTACATACATGTAGTAAGTCGCCATTAAGGTAGTTGTCTCATGTGTTTATGAGAACTCCTAAGTGGTTTACCGGGAAAATATGAGTCAGTTGGAGAATTTAATGTCATATCGGCACGTTGGCCATAGTAGCACAATGGTAGTGCGGCTGGACGGAAACCAGAAGATCCGTGGTTCAAATCCCGGCTATGGCATTGAATTTTTCAATCTGACTCTACGTTTCCACAAATTAGCCTACACACGGCCAGTGTGAAAGAATAATTAATTTCCATTAATTAACCTAATAGTGGTTAACTATAAAGCCCGGGCCTTAAAGTACTTACATGTAGTAAGTCGCCATTAAGGTAGTTGTCTCATGTGTTTATGAGAACTCCTAAGTGGTTTACCGGGAAAATATGAGTCAGTTGGAGAATTTAATGTCATATCGGCACGTTGGCCATAGTAGCACAATGGTAGTGCGGCTGGACGGAAACCAGAAGATCCGTGGTTCAAATCCCGGCTATGGCATTGAATTTTTCAATCTGACTCTACGTTTCCACAAATTAGCCTACACACGGCCAGTGTGAAAGAATAATTAATTTCCATTAATTAACCTAATAGTGGTTAACTATAAAGCCCGGGCCTTAAAGTACTTACATGTAGTAAGTCGCCATTAAGGTAGTTGTCTCATGTGTTTATGAGAACTCCTAAGTGGTTTACCGGGAAAATATGAGTCAGTTGGAGAATTTAATGTCATATCGGCACGTTGGCCATAGTAGCACAATGGTAGTGCGGCTGGACGGAAACCAGAAGATCCGTGGTTCAAATCCCGGCTATGGCATTGAATTTTTCAATCTGACTCTACGTTTCCACAAATTAGCCTACACACGGCCAGTGTGAAAGAATAATTAATTTCCATTAATTAACCTAATAGTGGTTAACTATAAAGCCCGGGCCTTAAAGTACTTACATGTAGTAAGTCGCCATTAAGGTAGTTGTCTCATGTGTTTATGAGAACTCCTAAGTGGTTTACCGGGAAAATATGAGTCAGTTGGAGAATTTAATGTCATATCGGCACGTTGGCCATAGTAGCACAATGGTAGTGCGGCTGGACGGAAACCAGAAGATCCGTGGTTCAAATCCCGGCTATGGCATTGAATTTTTCAATCTGACTCTACGTTTCCACAAATTAGCCTACACACGGCCAGTGTGAAAGAATAATTAATTTCCATTAATTAACCTAATAGTGGTTAACTATAAAGCCCGGGCCTTAAAGTACTTACATGTAGTAAGTCGCCATTAAGGTAGTTGTCTCATGTGTTTATGAGAACTCCTAAGTGGTTTACCGGGAAAATATGAGTCAGTTGGAGAATTTAATGTCATATCGGCACGTTGGCCATAGTAGCACAATGGTAGTGCGGCTGGACGGAAACCAGAAGATCCGTGGTTCAAATCCCGGCTATGGCATTGAATTTTTCAATCTGACTCTACGTTTCCACAAATTAGCCTACACACGGCCAGTGTGAAAGAATAATTAATTTCCATTAATTAACCTAATAGTGGTTAACTATAAAGCCCGGGCCTTAAAGTACTTACATGTAGTAAGTCGCCATTAAGGTAGTTGTCTCATGTGTTTATGAGAACTCCTAAGTGGTTTACCGGGAAAATATGAGTCAGTTGGAGAATTTAATGTCATATCGGCACGTTGGCCATAGTAGCACAATGGTAGTGCGGCTGGACGGAAACCAGAAGATCCGTGGTTCAAATCCCGGCTATGGCATTGAATTTTTCAATCTGACTCTACGTTTCCACAAATTAGCCTACACACGGCCAGTGTGAAAGAATAATTAATTTCCATTAATTAACCTAATAGTGGTTAACTATAAAGCCCGGGCCTTAAAGTACTTACATGTAGTAAGTCGCCATTAAGGTAGTTGTCTCATGTGTTTATGAGAACTCCTAAGTGGTTTACCGGGAAAATATGAGTCAGTTGGAGAATTTAATGTCATATCGGCACGTTGGCCATAGTAGCACAATGGTAGTGCGGCTGGACGGAAACCAGAAGATCCGTGGTTCAAATCCCGGCTATGGCATTGAATTTTTCAATCTGACTCTACGTTTCCACAAATTAGCCTACACACGGCCAGTGTGAAAGAATAATTAATTTCCATTTATTAACCTAATAGTGGTTAACTATAAAGCCCGGGCCTTAAAGTACTTACATGTAGTAAGTCGCCATTAAGGTAGTTGTCTCATGTGTTTATGAGAACTCCTAAGTGGTTTACCGGGAAAATATGAGTCAGTTGGAGAATTTAATGTCATATCGGCACGTTGGCCATAGTAGCACAATGGTAGTGCGGCTGGACGGAAACCAGAAGATCCGTGGTTCAAATCCCGGCTATGGCATTGAATTTTTCAATCTGACTCTACGTTTCCACAAATTAGCCTACACACGGCCAGTGTGAAAGAATAATTAATTTCCATTAATTAACCTAATAGTGGTTAACTATAAAGCCCGGGCCTTAAAGTACTTACATGTAGTAAGTCGCCATTAAGGTAGTTGTCTCATGTGTTTATGAGAACTCCTAAGTGGTTTACCGGGAAAATATGAGTCAGTTGGAGAATTTAATGTCATATCGGCACGTTGGCCATAGTAGCACAATGGTAGTGCGGCTGGACGGAAACCAGAAGATCCGTGGTTCAAATCCCGGCTATGGCATTGAATTTTTCAATCTGACTCTACGTTTCCACAAATTAGCCTACACACGGCCAGTGTGAAAGAATAATTAATTTCCATTAATTAACCTAATAGTGGTTAACTATAAAGCCCGGGCCTTAAAGTACTTACATGTAGTAAGTCGCCATTAAGGTAGTTGTCTCATGTGTTTATGAGAACTCCTAAGTGGTTTACCGGGAAAATATGAGTCAGTTGGAGAATTTAATGTCATATCGGCACGTTGGCCATAGTAGCACAATGGTAGTGCGGCTGGACGGAAACCAGAAGATCCGTGGTTCAAATCCCGGCTATGGCATTGAATTTTTCAATCTGACTCTACGTTTCCACAAATTAGCCTACACACGGCCAGTGTGAAAGAATAATTAATTTCCATTAATTAACCTAATAGTGGTTAACTATAAAGCCCGGGCCTTAAAGTACTTACATGTAGTAAGTCGCCATTAAGGTAGTTGTCTCATGTGTTTATGAGAACTCCTAAGTGGTTTACCGGGAAAATATGAGTCAGTTGGAGAATTTAATGTCATATCGGCACGTTGGCCATAGTAGCACAATGGTAGTGCGGCTGGACGGAAACCAGAAGATCCGTGGTTCAAATCCCGGCTATGGCATTGAATTTTTCAATCTGACTCTACGTTTCCACAAATTAGCCTACACACGGCCAGTGTGAAAGAATAATTAATTTCCATTAATTAACCTAATAGTGGTTAACTATAAAGCCCGGGCCTTAAAGTACTTACATGTAGTAAGTCGCCATTAAGGTAGTTGTCTCATGTGTTTATGAGAACTCCTAAGTGGTTTACCGGGAAAATATGAGTCAGTTGGAGAATTTAATGTCATATCGGCACGTTGGCCATAGTAGCAAAATGGTAGTGCGGCTGGACGGAAACCAGAAGATCCGTGGTTCAAATCCCGGCTATGGCATTGAATTTTTCAATCTGACTCTACGTTTCCACAAATTAGCCTACACACGGCCAGTGTGAAAGAATAATTAATTTCCATTAATTAACCTAATAGTGGTTAACTATAAAGCCCGGGCCTTAAAGTACTTACATGTAGTAAGTCGCCATTAAGGTAGTTGTCTCATGTGTTTATGAGAACTCCTAAGTGGTTTACCGGGAAAATATGAGTCAGTTGGAGAATTTAATGTCATATCGGCACGTTGGCCATAGTAGCACAATGGTAGTGCGGCTGGACGGAAACCAGAAGATCCGTGGTTCAAATCCCGGCTATGGCATTGAATTTTTCAATCTGACTCTACGTTTCCACAAATTAGCCTACACACGGCCAGTGTGAAAGAATAATTAATTTCCATTAATTAACCTAATAGTGGTTAACTATAAAGCCCGGGCCTTAAAGTACTTACATGTAGTAAGTCGCCATTAAGGTAGTTGTCTCATGTGTTTATGAGAACTCCTAAGTGGTTTACCGGGAAAATATGAGTCAGTTGGAGAATTTAATGTCATATCGGCACGTTGGCCATAGTAGCACAATGGTAGTGCGGCTGGACGGAAACCAGAAGATCCGTGGTTCAAATCCCGGCTATGGCATTGAATTTTTCAATCTGACTCTACGTTTCCACAAATTAGCCTACACACGGCCAGTGTGAAAGAATAATTAATTTCCATTAATTAACCTAATAGTGGTTAACTATAAAGCCCGGGCCTTAAAGTACTTACATGTAGTAAGTCGCCATTAAGGTAGTTGTCTCATGTGTTTATGAGAACTCCTAAGTGGTTTACCGGGAAAATATGAGTCAGTTGGAGAATTTAATGTCATATCGGCACGTTGGCCATAGTAGCACAATGGTAGTGCGGCTGGACGGAAACCAGAAGATCCGTGGTTCAAATCCCGGCTATGGCATTGAATTTTTCAATCTGACTCTACGTTTCCACAAATTAGCCTACACACGGCCAGTGTGAAAGAATAATTAATTTCCATTAATTAACCTAATAGTGGTTAACTATAAAGCCCGGGCCTTAAAGTACTTACATGTAGTAAGTCGCCATTAAGGTAGTTGTCTCATGTGTTTATGAGAACTCCTAAGTGGTTTACCGGGAAAATATGAGTCAGTTGGAGAATTTAATGTCATATCGGCACGTTGGCCATAGTAGCACAATGGTAGTGCGGCTGGACGGAAACCAGAAGATCCGTGGTTCAAATCCCGGCTATGGCATTGAATTTTTCAATCTGACTCTACGTTTCCACAAATTAGCCTACACACGGCCAGTGTGAAAGAATAATTAATTTCCATTAATTAACCTAATAGTGGTTAACTATAAAGCCCGGGCCTTAAAGTACTTACATGTAGTAAGTCGCCATTAAGGTAGTTGTCTCATGTGTTTATGAGAACTCCTAAGTGGTTTACCGGGAAAATATGAGTCAGTTGGAGAATTTAATGTCATATCGGCACGTTGGCCATAGTAGCACAATGGTAGTGCGGCTGGACGGAAACCAGAAGATCCGTGGTTCAAATCCCGGCTATGGCATTGAATTTTTCAATCTGACTCTACGTTTCCACAAATTAGCCTACACACGGCCAGTGTGAAAGAATAATTAATTTCCATTAATTAACCTAATAGTGGTTAACTATAAAGCCCGGGCCTTAAAGTACTTACATGTAGTAAGTCGCCATTAAGGTAGTTGTCTCATGTGTTTATGAGAACTCCTAAGTGGTTTACCGGGAAAATATGAGTCAGTTGGAGAATTTAATGTCATATCGGCACGTTGGCCATAGTAGCACAATGGTAGTGCGGCTGGACGGAAACCAGAAGATCCGTGGTTCAAATCCCGGCTATGGCATTGAATTTTTCAATCTGACTCTACGTTTCCACAAATTAGCCTACACACGGCCAGTGTGAAAGAATAATTAATTTCCATTAATTAACCTAATAGTGGTTAACTATAAAGCCCGGGCCTTAAAGTACTTACATGTAGTAAGTCGCCATTAAGGTAGTTGTCTCATGTGTTTATGAGAACTCCTAAGTGGTTTACCGGGAAAATATGAGTCAGTTGGAGAATTTAATGTCATATCGGCACGTTGGCCATAGTAGCACAATGGTAGTGCGGCTGGACGGAAACCAGAAGATCCGTGGTTCAGATCCCGGCTATGGCATTGAATTTTTCAATCTGACTCTACGTTTCCACAAATTAGCCTACACACGGCCAGTGTGAAAGAATAATTAATTTCCATTAATTAACCTAATAGTGGTTAACTATAAAGCCCGGGCCTTAAAGTACTTACATGTAGTAAGTCGCCATTAAGGTAGTTGTCTCATGTGTTTATGAGAACTCCTAAGTGGTTTACCGGGAAAATATGAGTCAGTTGGAGAATTTAATGTCATATCGGCACGTTGGCCATAGTAGCACAATGGTAGTGCGGCTGGACGGAAACCAGAAGATCCGTGGTTCAAATCCCGGCTATGGCATTGAATTTTTCAATCTGACTCTACGTTTCCACAAATTAGCCTACACACGGCCAGTGTGAAAGAATAATTAATTTCCATTAATTAACCTAATAGTGGTTAACTATAAAGCCCGGGCCTTAAAGTACTTACATGTAGTAAGTCGCCATTAAGGTAGTTGTCTCATGTGTTTATGAGAACTCCTAAGTGGTTTACCGGGAAAATATGAGTCAGTTGGAGAATTTAATGTCATATCGGCACGTTGGCCATAGTAGCACAATGGTAGTGCGGCTGGACGGAAACCAGAAGATCCGTGGTTCAAATCCCGGCTATGGCATTGAATTTTTCAATCTGACTCTACGTTTCCACAAATTAGCCTACACACGGCCAGTGTGAAAGAATAATTAATTTCCATTAATTAACCTAATAGTGGTTAACTATAAAGCCCGGGCCTTAAAGTACTTACATGTAGTAAGTCGCCATTAAGGTAGTTGTCTCATGTGTTTATGAGAACTCCTAAGTGGTTTACCGGGAAAATATGAGTCAGTTGGAGAATTTAATGTCATATCGGCACGTTGGCCATAGTAGCACAATGGTAGTGCGGCTGGACGGAAACCAGAAGATCCGTGGTTCAAATCCCGGCTATGGCATTGAATTTTTCAATCTGACTCTACGTTTCCACAAATTAGCCTACACACGGCCAGTGTGAAAGAATAATTAATTTCCATTAATTAACCTAATAGTGGTTAACTATAAAGCCCGGGCCTTAAAGTACTTACATGTAGTAAGTCGCCATTAAGGTAGTTGTCTCATGTGTTTATGAGAACTCCTAAGTGGTTTACCGGGAAAATATGAGTCAGTTGGAGAATTTAATGTCATATCGGCACGTTGGCCATAGTAGCACAATGGTAGTGCGGCTGGACGGAAACCAGAAGATCCGTGGTTCAAATCCCGGCTATGGCATTGAATTTTTCAATCTGACTCTACGTTTCCACATTCTTCAAATTGCAGTAAAATGGTAAAATGTAAAGAAAGCCGTGCGATTGTTACGCCTGACGTAAAGTGTGGTCCTCAAACCTGGCGTGACTAGCATTTCTTGTGCTAAACAACCGGATGCTGCGAGAAAACGCAGATGTTATGTTCATTTCATAATCACCTCTATACGGAACTGGTTTATTGCACTCCCAATAAAACCAACTGCAGCATTCCATGACATGCCTGCCAACTCTCACAGATGGAGGTTTAGAAGAAGCAGGTAGTTTTAAGATCAGGAATGAGGCCGGTTCCTGATAAATCTACATCTCCCCCAGTAGTCCAGCACACCTCCTGGTCTATGGGTTTGACCAGGATTATCTACTTTTGGGTCTCCTGGATAGTGTGCTATTACGTTTTTCTCCCTTACTGTCTCTATCGCTTACCTATGGTAGACGAAGAAAGTACCGCATCAAGTTCAAAAATCCGATGTTAAGGTTATTTTAAAATTAAACGTTTTTGAGAGCTTTAAACAATATTGGAAAAAAAAAGAGTGGGTTTCAAGAATATCAAAATTACTTAAACGAAACTTCCAAACTACTGTTTTTTTTTCCTCAAAAACATCTGAAATTGATTAAACTATCGTGTTTGAGATATTAACAGGAATAACATTTAAATCTCAAGTTTTCTGAAAATACCACATAAAGTACTTTCATCTCAAAGACATTTTAACTGAAAAATTGTGAGGGCTAGACAAAAATTAAATCTAGGTAACCCATAAAGCTCATTGAAAGGCCCAATAAGCATCCGAAACTTTTACAACAAACACGCTATGAAATATTACTCCCTTTCTTTTGTTTCTCAAAAACCCATACAAAGATCTTGCAATATCAAGAGATTTGTATGGCCTTGCTTTTAAAAATTACCCCTACTGTCCTGAATTCCTGTATCCCGTGCATACTGAAAAGATTTCAAGCAATTTTCATTCATAATAACAGGAAGTATAACGAAAGTTGCGGTTTCTCACGAATAATTTGTAGAATAGGTATTAGAATGAATGTCAGGGCGCAGATAAAGACTGTGATTTTAATTTTAATTGTTTATAAAAAGCCTAATAATTATTTATAAAGAAACCTCACGAAAAATGCGTGTCTTGCAGAAATCGGCATCCACTTTCTGTTAGGGACAGTCCTTGCCCATTAAAGTCAATTTAGCACTGATTCACTTGGAATATTTTAGGGTTAAGATCATTGCTGAAATTAAGTTTCAGTAAATGTGTGCAGACACTGAAAATCAAAACATAGCACTTTTATAAAACACTGGCGGAAGTATGGATTTGAGACTTGGGTATTAATCACAACAAAAATAACTAAATAAATAAAATAAAATAAACGCAGAATCGAGTGGTTGGAAAATGCTATATTTCAGATCAGTGGTTGTTCAAAAGTAAATAGAAATATAAACAGGCTAAAAGAGAGAAACAATAGTAGATCAAGCAGAGAGAATAAAGGATAACTGAGTACTAAAAATGTCGAAGCATTATAAGGCAATAGGAGATAGAAATGTAGGAAGTCCAACACATCGAATGAAAGAACCCAACAATTTAAAGAAAACAGGAATGGAACGCATTTATACCTTGAGCTGATCATCAAAATAATTTTATTCCACATTACGTTAAGTTTGATAGAGCCAAAGATCAATACAACTCAACAAAAATGTCAACAGTTCTCAAATACAACATATAAGTTAACACAGCATCTATGCTTTACGTTGTTCGATTTATTTCCCCTTCCTCAATTCATGATCAATTTATCTTTCACTTGATAGTAGAAATATCGCAATTCTTAAGAATGTTGTAGTGTGTTTTGTGCACCCTGAACCGTGAATTATAGCGCCTTATCAGCTCAAGTCAAAATTAAACCTCAATATCGGCGTAGCGGGCTAAGGCAGCATGCCTTGATCCCTGACCACGAAAAGCGGCCCGGGTTCGATCCCACCCATGTGGTGGGGATTTTAGGTCCCGGGTGTAGGACGGGTGCCCACTCAGCATCGTGAGGAAAGTGAGGAGCTTACGGAAACCAACATTCCGGCTGGGGGATGCCAAGATACTGACCACATTTCCCCGTATCGGTTGGATGATCGTCCACCTCTGTCGCGCCATGGGGGGAGGGATTATCGGCATTAGGAGGGTGATCCAGGAAAACCGTTTCACATTCTCGTGGCGCAGGTCGGTTACGGTGTTCTATACGAGATCAGATGGTTTCCTTTAGATCTTCTGCCAGCGTTGCCAATTGAAAAAAGCTGTCTACTCCATGATTGTTCACAAACTGTTGATAGAAAGTCCCTCCAACTCTGAAGTGAGAGGTATTCGAGTTCTGAATGTTGGAAGTCGAAAATTACCCGCAGTACATTAGAGCACAGTAAAACACGAAATAAATATGAAGTGGTATGAAATATTCAACTGTGAAGGAACAAATGAAATTTGACTTACGTCTGTCACTCATTACAAATGATTTGAAGAATAGAATGGGAAAAAAAAAAAATCGTGCAATACAGACGCGTAGTGGCAAATGACTTTCTCAAGCATTTCTCGCTTTTCGTTTGGTGAAATGTGTCCTAACATTCGGTCTTAATGTACTGGCGGCAGCCACCTACATATATGACAAATGTTTAAACAACAGAGATGATTACTGTGGAGAAATAAACTAAGCTCCAGTTAATGCGATCTTTTTAAAAATTTATTAACCCCAAACCGTCGTTGCTTCACGTATTACCCTCGTAAATATTATATACAGCTGGAAGCTGAAAAGATAGTTAACGACGCATGAAGGGAAGCACAGGGGAAGTGATGAGGGACGGAATGGCTTAAGGGGAACCTTACGTTTTGCATTGTGTAACGTGCGAAAGCCTTGTTTTACAGTATTCCCAACGTTAGCCACCTGAGTTACCAAAGGTACCTCTTTTGAAATGGTATAATCGCTGCCATCCACTCACTGTCCCAAGAAATGAATGTCGGCCATGTCATATCCATTAGACGAGTATTCGTCTAATACAGGAGTTTATGTTTAAGGTTACATAGAAGGAAGAAATTACCAGAATAAAGTGCAGCAGAGACATTTGCTTGTTTATTAATATATTAAAAACAGAATATGACAAACTCAGATTTCTATTTACAAGAACATAGTAAACAATTCATACTTAAAGATAGACAATTTACGAGGCAAAATAAGTGTTCGACTGTAATACTAAACATGCCACTCTGAAAATTGAATGTTATACTCAGTACTTAGTAGACCCTCCTTTCCTCTTAATTACCTCTTGCATTCTCATAGACATGGATTTCAACAGAGATTGTTACTTGCACCGTAATGTTTCGCCATTCTTCAATTAGAGAATTTTTACATCACTTTTATTGGATATCTGATGCATATTTTTGTCGAGTACATTCCACAAATTCTCTATTGGATTGATGTCTGGGTATGGCAGACATGTCGCATCCAGCGGGGAGTGTTATGCAACAGCCACAGCCTTTCAGTTAGAACTTTAAGTTTGGGATCATTATGTTCTGTGAAAATTTAATCCCAGAAAAAACATATTATTCACACCTCTAGAGAAATGTGTTTTTAAGATGTTTATCTAAACTCTGTGGTCCATAATTTGATCAGTAAAACAAAAATCCTCCACACTATTTGCACTAATGCAGCCCATAAAAGTACTGAAACTCCATGTTTAACTGAAGCTGTTATATTTATTTTTTCAAGTTCACAATTAATTTTTCTCCACACTATTACCTAACCGCTTACATGAAAACTTCACTTTCATCTGTAAATCAGAACTTCTTCCGAAAATCAAAACCATCGTATTTATGTTCTCTTACATATGCAACTCGTTTCCTTCTGTTTTATTGATGAACGATTTTCTACAGGCTGTTCGGTCTCTATAGGTAACTTCATTAAGCACATTTCTTACGTCCGTGCTGAAACAGACTTTCTTAAATATCGCTGAACTACAGCAGCAAGCTTTGAAGCACATAGTTTTGTTTTCCCTGACTTCTCTAAGTAGCTGTTGTTTTTCCACCTTGGATAAAACCATAGAACGGCCACATCTTGATTGGTTTTCGTTAAGTTGTGCACTGATTGAACCTGTACATAAATACTCTGCACTTTACTGGTTTGCCAAGGTTTCTTCCAATTTCTTGAAAATATTTTCTTTTTGGAAACAATGCGGTGTTAATTTCTCTTTCTTCTTTTGTAATTTCGATAAGTCGTCCATCCATAATTAACTATCACCAAGCATCATTGAAAACAGCGAATAATCATCTTATGCAGTGAATGAAACACTGTTGCATAAGAATAGGGAGAAGAGTGTGTGTGTCACAGTTGCATTACTGGAATCTTGTTTACTAAAGAAATACTTTTTGATATAATTTACCTCCTCCAACGTTAAGTCGTACCGCACGATGAATGGAATGGTTGAAATGATGCTCAACTGAGCCCAGGGTCCTTGGAGCTTAGAGTTACCCGACATTCTTCTTAGGATAAGGGAACACATCGGAAAAAACCTTATCCAGGTAACTCACCCTGACCAAGATTCAAACTCGGGACCTCTTGAATGTGAGGCAGACATGCTACCATCTACGCTACCGAGGCAGCAAACGAATACTTAAAGTATAAACTTGGAAGAAGCGTAGGGACAGTGAAGCATAAATTAGTACAAAAGTGAATTGAGAAGATATTGACACATTGCTTCACTCACATTGTTTATTCACAGGACATGTTTCAAGAGCTCTTGCTTCTATCATCAGCTGATACTCGACTAGTGCAAGTTGTAGTGGTTTCCTCTTTCTCCGTTTTGTAATAGATGGCGTGATGTACTTGTCAAAGAAACATCTCTAATAAAATATGTTAATCACCCCATAGACCTTTCCGTATGGGAAAAAATCTTCATCAACAAAAATCGTCATAGAGTCATGAATTTTGAAACTCCACCACCGGACATCTATCTTTGACAGGTACATCACGCCATCTATTGACAAAACGGAGAAAGAGGAAACCACTACAACTTGCACTAGTCGAGTATCAGCTGATGATAGGAGCAAGCGCTCTTGAAACATGTCCTGTGAATAAACAGTGTGAGTGAAGCAATGTGTCAATATCTTCTCGATTCACTTTTGTACAAACGAATACGTGTTTGGCATCAAATGTGGCATTATCTTAAATAACACGGATCTGCACACAGATTAAGTGAATATGAACCCAAATAGCGTTTCATTTCTAAATTAAGATAGTAACGAATGCAATGAAATAGTTGTTGTTCGTTTCCTAGTTATATTTTTAGGATTGTGGTTATATTTTAAGCACTATGGTTTGGGGATTACTTTTTGGAGTTGCTGTATGTACCATTATACTTCTGACAAAGCCGCTCACTAACTGTAGTGTTTTCTTCATCTTTCTTAAATATCTTAAATGGTAACAATGTCTAATAATTAGTATATTTAAAATAATTTGCTATGAAAGTTTGGTAAACATTAAGTATTCTGAGATGGCATTTCCCAGGAGGAAAAAAAGCTGAAACATAACTCTTGGTGATAAATATCCAACAAGAATAGCAGTTTTCCAATAGCAAGAAATGCCATTTTCCCTCCCAGCTTAGCTGCGTTTCCACGTTTCCCTTTTTATCCTTCGAGCAGAGCTTAGTTGACTGTTTCAAACAGAAACCGCGACCCCCAAGAGCAGGAGGTGACACGAAAATTGAATGTTAGAAGCTAAAACTCTCGGGGAAGAGGTGAGATGGAGAAAAGGGCGAGCAGAGTTATGGGACGATTAAAACGATCTGTTCATTACGCGTTCTTTTCTATTGCATGCCCTACCCTACCTTTTCTTGTCTTCGCTTCATGAAATATGTATTGCCGATGCCAATGACTTGCAGAGCTTGTGCTTTATACCTTGCCGAAGACTCCTTGCAGCAGCCCGAGATGGATTTGCGAGATACACGAAAGCACACACAACAGTTTAATGGCTTATGTGCAATCCTACTGAACAATTATTTTTGATAATGGTTTGATGTATACAGTCGAGAAATAATTACCTTTCGGACCAGACTTTACCTTAAAAACCGTTGCGCCTTACAGAACTCCCGAGAAGCTTCCATCGCTTAATAATTTATTTTGTACATTTTATTTCCTATTTTTTAGTTTGTTGTGGTACTGTACTCCCATGTGTTCTTAGGGCCACGTGATGAATAAATTAACATTTCGGTTCCCTTAAACTTAAATGCAATATTAAAAAACTTGAATAACACACCGCTGTGTGATCTCTCTCTCACACACAGAATATTTGAGTGATATATATATTCAAACGAAATACCGCGATCCCAGGCGACCGCAAAGTGAGATTTGTGGTGGACAACACGCCGTTGGGGCGGGTTTTCTCCGGGACCTCCGGTTTCCCCCGCCATTTCATTCCACCGGTGCTCCATCTTCATCTCATGTATCATCAGTGTCACCGCCTGCGGTGCCGTATGTAGTAAAAGCGGGCGTTAAACACTACACATTTCGTTGTGGGTCACATTTCAATTTACAGAATGTCTAATTGCCATATAACTGAAACAAAACGTTCAATCACCGAAATTTGACGAAGAACAAAAAATGCAGGGATTCAAATAATACTATGATGAAATCTACGAACAATACTGTGATATTTTACCCTCATATGGCTTTCTCTCGCCACTATAATTGTGTGTTGGGGGGGGCCTTACACTAACTGCTCCTTCCAAAAGATTCAGTCTACCTGGAGTATGTTAAGATGAGCGTTACACATAATTGTAGTAGGTAAGTACAAATTATAAAGAAGGCTGAAAATATAGATCAAGAAGCTTAGCTTAAAAAGTAGATCCTATATGTTGACTTTAATATCCCATACTCCTTCCACTACTCTAAGAGAAACAACTAAATATTGCCAGCAGTTCAAAAGATAACAAAATTATTTAAAATCTCAAACCAACAACAACAACAAATATTTTGAAAATAGCGAATGCCAGAAATACTTATTTGAATTAAATTTACCTTACAGGCTATTCCCAGAAAATTCGAAAAAAAAAATGTTATTAGCAAATATCTTAAGACATATGGAACTTAATCATAATTGGGCTCATTTTTTGGAAAAATAAAAGGATAGCGAAAAATATTAGTTGTAGGAGTAGCTGGTAGAGATTTTGCTGAAAATCTTTGTCGCATCCTTGAAAGATGTTGAGTTGAACTACGAAATTTGATATGTATACTATTGTATGTGTCCTATGCTACTCACAGGACCAATGGATTCTTTTTCCTAAAAATGAGTTTTCATCTAGGGACCTCAACACATACATTTCCTGTGAGTTCTGAATATCTACTTTTTGGTAGGAAGTTCCTCTACCTACCAGCTATGTGGTATACGGCACCTTCCTAGATAAAGCGACAACGCAGGAAGAGATGAGGAATCTGCTGAAGGCCGCAGTTGGAGTCTCACTATCCAAGGCAAACCTGTCAGATGGAAAGGTGGAAATAGTTCTCTCACGAGTTCACCGACCTCACCCAACAGCTGTATGTTGTCATTCCTGGAGCCAATGCTTGCCTTCATTAAAACTTTGTCCCCTTATTATCTCTAAGAAAATCATCTGTATGTATTAAGGGCATTATCATTAACAGATTCCAGTATCCAACCATCTGGCCAAACTTCTGAAATAACATGTAAGTTAATTCTGTACGAAAACAGAACCCTCCACCCTCCTCACATACATACACAATGCCCTTCTGCTGATTAGTCCGTCATGATGTGAACATCGCCGAAACAAAGCAAGCTCACACTTGTGCAGTTGATAACCACTTGAATTCGATTCTACAACCCGCTCATTCCGTACATTTACTTCCTGTTTGGATTTTACTCCAATTTAAATATTAGCTTTCACTGTACATTAAACAAAACGTATTTTTCCCCTCAATTTGATAACCAGCTGCAATAACTATACTTGGACACCAAACAACTAATAAACATACAGGCAAGTTGTTTATAACAGAAACAATGCAGCACCATCCGCAAGAATGAGTATTTTCGAAAATAATCCTAAAATTGTAAAACTGCTGGAAAATGAAATGTGTACTGTTTAACGCCCGCTTTTACTACATACGGCACCGCAGGCGGTGACTGATGATCATAAGATGAAGATGGAACATCGGTGGAATGAGATGGCGGGGGAAACCGGAGGTCCAGGAGAAAACGCGCCCCAGCGCCGTGTTGTCCATCATAAATCTCACTTTGCGGTCGCCTGGGATCGAACCCGGGCCGCCTTGGTGAGAGCCAAGTGGTCTAAGCACTGAGCCACGGCGCGGTCGTAAAAAAAAACTGTTGGAGCTCTCCATAAAGTCTACCAATACCAATTCACTGGAAAATTTCTCAACAAATTTCTTTAAATCATTGTCAAAGAGGAAGTTTAACTCCTTACATATTTAATTGCGCTAGCAGCTATCTCAGGTGTTTTTTCCCCCGTCCTCCAACATATAGTCATATCGGCCGATGGATGAAATAGGTGAAATGACGCTCCAATGAGTCCACAGATTTTAAGTTACCAGACAGTCTATTTCAGAATAAGGGAAAACCCCGGAAACAAAACCTTATCTAGACAGCTCATTCTGATCAGGATTCGAACTCGGGACCTATTGATCGTGAGGCAGACACGCTATCCCCTACGCTACAGAGGCTGTCTATCTGTAATAGTGCAGGTAGTATAGTTTTTTACCCCAACCAGAAAAAAAGTTCGATATGCGAATTTCAGCTGAATTACAAGTTTTCAATTCCCCGAGTATTTTCCCAATATAAAGAAAGAAAATATTGAACATATTTCTGCTAATTTTTACTTTCTCAAAAAATATGGCGGTCACAAAAAATTGTTTGAAAGAAATTGGTTTTAAAGGGATCTACATTTATAATTTACCATTCGGTATGGAAATCCATTTAGAATTAAGCTCTTCCATATTTAAGTATCATTAACCATGAAGATATTTTAAAGGTGTACTACTTTAATTAAAAAGTTCCAGCCATTTTTATAAAACCAATAGCAAAGAAAACTTGTTCATTTAAAGAGCAGTTTGGGATTAAAGAATTTTACTGAAACCATGAATGAGGCTAAACAAAGGTGGTGTCTACTTGACATTTTGTTTTTAGTTACGTTGTTTGGAGACGACATATAAACAGATACCTATCTTTGTCTAAAAACGGTAAAACCTCTATACAGAATATTTTAGACGGATTTTTTGCGATATTTCTTGTAAGGCACCAGAGAAAGAAAAAGAGAAACCTGCACATACCTAATGCTATCATCTGCTGTGAATCACGTTACATAGGTCTGGAAGGATTTTGCTTGCAAGCAGAGATAACGAAGAAGCAAGAGATCTATGATGTTAGTAATGGTGTAAGGAATTTAGATGCACACACACCCTACCTCTGGAACAGTATAGGAAAGTCGCATCGTGAGACATCACGTTGTAGATGGCAGACGGTAAGGTTTGGGAGAAGAGGCCTATAAATCATCTTTGTATATGAAGAAGTAAACCGGCAACGACACGAAGGACAGAGCTATATAGCTTGAATGACAACATACAGCTGTCTTTTGCCACTTCTAGCTCTTTACGACTTCCCCGTCTCATTTTCCTACTTCCCCTCTTCCAATCTTTTTTGTTCATGCTCTTCCTCCATTTACCATGTATTCACATTACCATGTTTTTCAGCAGCTAAACATTCCAGATCTCTTTCCTTCATATACTTTATTCTCTGCTCCTTTGACATTGCTTTCTTAGCTGTAGGCAGAGGGAGGGAGGGAGGGAGGGAGGGAGGGAGAGAGAGAGAGGAAGCAACTGGAAAGTTTCCAGGAACGTTTCGTGATTCACGGCCCCCTAAATCTGACATTAAGACATGTTTCAGTTTGGGTGTCCTCGCAACCACCTGACAGCTGTAACTAGACAAAATACTTTGCAAGTTGTAAACAAAGTAGCGGTAATGTATACATATACTTAGGCATCCACTAATAGCGAATCGTGAAATTTCTGCATTTGGAAACAAACGGTACATTACTAAGCTTACTGGACATGTTTTGCAAGGGAACAAAACATAAATTAGTATCGTCTTAAACAATTAATGAATGCATTTCAAAATAATATGTTATATCTTAACAGCTTCTGTTATATACATATTTGTTTCCTCACTTTCCTTATAGCAGTGCAGTTAGCATCTCATTTTAAAAGTATTATTCATTGCCTTTATGCACTCCTTACACAATTATAGAATTGGTACCTTTGAAAATTTAAGACTATTGTTAAGATTATAATGTGTAATAATATAAAACGTAGGACTTCCATCCTACTTCTATGTGCACAAATCGTCGTTGATATCCACGCAGCTGTCAAAGGATTGCAATATTCACGACCTGATTCGGTTTCTAAAACCTTTGGGTGATACGATCTCTCTTTGTCAGTAATATTACACGATGTGTTGTATTCGCAAGTTCTCTACTTACTCCTCTACCAATTATCCTTATCAAAGGTTATTCTTCGATACACCATTCTTAACCCAAGGTATCCTTAATACAGGAAGAGTACCCTAAATAGGTTAAAATCACAGATATTTAAACAGCCGTTCGGTTTGCATTGGCTTTGGAATTCTTGCACTCCTTACATGACGAGAAAAAAACGAAGTGACTTACTCCATGAAGGAAGTCGATATTACTTGAAGATTCAAACTAATAACAAGGTTAACGCCATAAAAGGTTAATTCGACATAAATTGAATGTGTTAACGAGATCTAGTTTTTACATGGTAATATTTTGCTTATCTCTTATGGGTTTTCCAATTATACAAAAAATACAATGAAGAGGACTTCACAGGTCACTCCTAGAAAACTCAAGATAAATATTTACTTGACATACAAATATCTTAAATATATATTTTAAAGAAGGTCATGAAAGCTGATTTTCAGAAAAAGAACAGAACATTGTTCCCTGTAAAGCATAATCTAGAGTGAGAGATTATGCAAGCTGTGAATAGTAAACACAAGATCATAATAACAAAGAGGGGAGGTCAGCTTAATCAGCTCCCTCAGGAACACAGTAAAGAGGTAAAATATAAAGGATGGAGCTGTAGAATCAGAGGAATGTTATCTTCCTCAAATGACATAGTTGGTGACATGTGATGGGGTGAGCGCATCACCGGCCGGGAGAAAACAGCGGATTTTCTTCGTGACATCTTTGAAAGATATTCAACTTAATTTAATATTTATCCAGCAGTTTTCTTTTGAATCACGTGCTCCTGCAAAAGTTTCTCTGCACACCTTAAAACGTGTACACCCGTTAAAATTTCCACATCGAATTTGTAGTGGAATAGAACATTTCTGACTACTAGATGTGTTGTGCAGAAAACAAAAACGTACAGCTGTTTCTTATTGATTTTCGTTTTTTGTGTCGCGTTTGTTTTGCCTTACAAGTTCTCTTTGTTTCTCTTCCAAATCACTCACGTCCTGCTCCCCTTAAAACACTTCTGAAAATAGTACACTAAAGCACCATTAACATTGCTAACATTATTGTTATATTTGTTCAAGAAGTACAATTTTATTTTCGCTAAAGGCTCGACCCTGAAGCATGTTATTGGTGCCTCAGACCCCTTCAAAATACGCGATAGCCAAAACAATGTTTCTCCGAGGACCTCACCTCAAGGTTAAGCTGCTGTTCACTTTCAGAATAATAATTACATAAGAAACGGATCTCCGGCGTTCGTGTTTCTAATTCTATTAAACCAACGACGCCACGATCTTTCACACGACAAAGGAAAGACAGTCGTAATTCAAGTGACTTCTTTCTTATCCCTATGAAAGACGAAAATCTATACGTAAATAATTTTATAAGGAGTTTGAAAATGATGAGAAAGGGATATTTAAATGTATAGTTTTAGAGATTAAAAAGGTCACAGCGGAAGGATACAAGAAGGAATCCACCCTACACGCGGGGATAAAACAGATGTACCCATATTTTATTTTAATGTAAAGGCATGGATGTGCAAAAATAGTTCCTAATGATTTAAAAAAAAAAAGTAATTAAACATATCGTATGCTGAACTATGGGAGTTCTTATTCACAGTTACGAAGAAATGGATCATGTCGGTAAATTATTTTAAATTCTAATATGTAGAACAAATAGTTGCATAGTCCAGGTGAAAATCCGTTCTTTACAAAGTGACCTTTTATACGTGTATTTTGAAGGTTTCGCCACTTCCTCTTGTTAAGAGCAATCTCTGTAAACCTCAAAACCACATGTTAAGAAACATGAGAACAATTCTGTTTAAAGTTCGGCAAAAGTGTCAAATGTGTCAAATTACCCCAACTCTAGAATCAAAGACGGCGAAGCTGAAACACAGCCCGAAGCAATACGCTATAACTGCCATCAGCTTGTTAAACAAGACCAAGACAGAATTCAAGAGGTCGAAGTGGAAACTTATGGTGCGGTATAGAACCAGGATACACTTAGGTTACCTCAAGGCCGCATTTACATTAAAGGGTTTAGTTAAATATAAAAATAAAAATGTAATTTTTTGTATGCATTATTGTTTATTGTTCCTTATAATCCATAAATTATTCACATAAGAACGTGTCTTGCTTTGAATAGAGTCAGATTGGTAAATTCAATGCCATAGCCGGGATTTCAATCACGGATCTCCCGGTCTCCCCGGTGATTTCTAACCATTGAGCTACTATGGTCAACATGCCAGCATGACAAATTCTCCAACTGACTCGTAGAATTTAATGTTATGCTGGCATGTTGGCCACAGTAGCTCAATGGTGATGAACTGATGAACAACCGGACGGATACAGGGAGATCCGTGGTTCAAATCCCGGCTATGGCATTGAATTTTTCACATCTAACTCTACCTATTCAAATCATCGCCTAAACATGGCTAGTGTGGAAGAACGATTAATTCTTGCTTTTTTATTTCTGTTAATCACGGTGTAATTTTGCAGATAAGGTTTCAGTACAAAAGTTATAGTACACAGGCACAAGTACAGGGGAATGACATGAAAACGGTTTAACAATTAGAATATTCTATCCTTTATATCACAGACTCAATGCACACTCATTAGAAATGAAACACAGCCATTTAACATTTCAAAGTGCACTGCTTAAAACACTGTGAAATTCAAACAGAAAATACGTCGAAAATGATTGAATCTCGAATTTCGGTCGGGGTGACTTACCTAGATAAGGTTTTTCCCGCTATTTTCCCTTATCCTTAATGACGAATATCGGTTAACTCTAAGCTATATGGGCCATGGGCTAATTTGAACATCATTTCACACATTTCATTCATCGTCCGATATGACTTAACGTTGGAGGATATAAATTAAAAATAAAATAAAAGTATTCCGCAATCACAGAGCTTGGTCCCGTGGAGTACTTGTCTGTAACCAACATTGACTTCCGCGCATACAAGTTTGCGCATGTGACGGCTGGACGGCTCGCCGGCTCGCCTATTGGAATCTCCACCATTGCCAGGAAGTTTATGAAAGTACGGCTACTCTAACCTAACTCACCTATGTGATTTGCCTATCTTACTGAACGTATACGTAAGAACTATATTAAATCGTCTACACTTTTATGTTTGTTTTTATACACATGTACTATAAGACAGCTGAATATTTATATTTAAATCTCATCTGCGTCTTTTTATTTCCTTTTCTTGTTGGTATTTGCAGTTAAATATCCAAATTATTGATATTTTTTTAAGTTCAACAATTAGTGTGGATAATAATCGATCGCCATTCGGCCACCAAAGTAAATGTTACGGACTTAGCTAACGGTGCAAATGTTCAACAGTTGTTAGTAATTGATATTAATTTTACTACTATTTCTATTGGAAATTAATTGTTCTTCCACACTA
The DNA here is from genome assembly GCA_030765055.1 of Mantis religiosa. NCBI lineage: Eukaryota > Metazoa > Arthropoda > Insecta > Mantodea > Mantidae > Mantis > Mantis religiosa. The sequence goes on from CM060952.1 coordinate 109,193,250, forward strand.
GCCGTGTGTAGTGCAAGGCTTGGATAGGACAGTAAGACTGAAACATTTAATACCATAGTAGGGATTTGGATCAAATAGTAGTGATAGTTTTCCACACTATGAAGCGCCTGGGACTTAAGTACTTACAGCAATATAAGTGTCGTCAGAAGGAATTCCATTGGGTATGAGTACTGCTAGTGGTTTACCGGAAAAAATACGAGTCAGGGAATTTGATATCATACTGCATGTTGTAGCTCATTGGTTAAGAACAACTGGACGGAGGTTCAAATCCTGGCTATGGTACTGAGTTGTTCAGTCTGACCCCACCTATCCAAACTATTTCTATTGTTCACTGTCGTCGAACAAACAGTATAAAATTGACATGCGTTAAGAGAACTGAAGAATCTTGGAAACAGAACATTTTCGACTTAACTACATTTGTATCGTGGACATAAAGCTCAAGACGTAATTGAGGGCATAGTGGCAGATGCCTTACTGGCTTGCGTCTTGAGAAGCGCACAGATTACAGCAAGCAGCTGCTGCAAGAGGACACAAAAAAAGAACTGCCTTACAATGTACTACCATCCCGAACACAGGGGGCTCTTTGTGTATGCTCGAGTCTGCTGCTGTTACAGGGCTGGTAAAAACAACTGCTGGACAACCCAATATTGGCCCTAGGTGCTGCCGAAAACTGATATATCCACTACAGCCCTACCTTCTCCAAAGTGGAAGTTGTACCTGCGTTCAGATAAAAAATCGATGTTTCGCCAATATTGCCCAGAAGTACATTTTAGACTGAGAGTTGAAGAAAATGCGTGAGGTAAGGGAGAAAAGTGTGTTCGTGAAAATATCAAAGTTATATAATATTAACTACAATAGCTATGGTGAATTCTAAAAGTCCATTTCCCTTACTTTTTCTACTACTAAGCAAGGAAAGACTGCACTGAGCTTAAAAAAATGAAAATCGTCATCGAGATGATACCTAAACGTAAGTCTTTAAGACTCGCTGAATTGATTATATATACATTTATGTATATATACATAATGTATATATGTATATATTATATATACATAAATTTATGCCATATAAAAATGTATATAACGTCAACCATTTACCACATATTTTTATAGATTTAATTTTGAAATACTTCTACTTTTCTCAAGTGTTAAGTTGCTATTCGTTTTAACTTACTGGATTTTCCTATACATTACAATCAAATACGTAACCATGCAATAAATGTTTATTTATATTAAGAAGTAGATAAATGTAGAATAGAAGAAAAAGTCATGCAAATGCAATGTATCGTATTTCTTTTTTTCCCTGATGAATAAAATGAATAAAACTTTTGGCAAGATATATGCTTGTTAATTAAATGTTCTTGATGATTTATACGAAAGATGTCGGGGAAACTATTGCTTAAAGTTGCGTTCAATTTCAAATAGTTTAATATATACAGGATGCGTCAAAAACATACCAAGTACGTCCAGAAAGTAAGTTCTGTTTGGTAATAAAATTAAATTATGTACAGATAAAGCAAAATTATTTATTGATCAACTCTTAAACTACTTTTCCACATAACTGCCGAAATTTTGCAGGCATTTGTATATCTTCTTCATAGAAGTTTGCCGCCTGTGTCTTCAACCAGTTGGAAACATTTTCTTTCAGCTCCTCATCATTGCTGAAGTGTTGACCACCAAGGAAAGATATGAGATGCAAAAACAGATTAAAGTCGCTAGGAGCTAGGTCAGGGCTGTACGGGGTGTGGTCAAACACGTCCCAGCCAAATCCCTGTAGGATGTTTTTCGTCGCATTTGTAGTGTGTGGTCGTGCGTTGTCGTGAAGATACACAATACCTTTTGACATCGCAAATTTGCCGATAAATTTCAATTGGTTTCACTATCCTAGCATTCAGAAAACGAATCACAGATCTGATTTCACAAGCGGCGGGATTTTCAATCAACACCGACATTGTAAACAAGCACAACAATGCGTAGGTGGCTGACAGCGATCTCACAATGGCGCACGTTTTTTCTCCTTGATACAGAGCGTCTACCGCGCATGTGCGGAACTGCGATCGCAGCGCTGCAGCGGAGATAAACTGAAACATAACTTACTTTCTGGACGCCCCTTGTATATAAGACTATAATCTGGGCCATTTAACTCCTGGCTATTGTTACTTTGAGCTGGCCATGCTTGGAACGTTTTTAGGAATATCTTTGGATATGTCTGAAAACTGCTCTGAATAATTCTATTAGTCACGTGATATATAACAATTATAAAGAACTTATCATCCGTAAGTAATCTTAGATGACTGTAAAAGGTGAAATGCATATCTATTAGGAGGGATGTTGATCTGTAATTCTTAATTTATTTTTGAGCCAGTAATAATTTCGGAAATATTCATCTAGTGTATGTTTAAATGTTTAGTTTGAAACAGTGTTCTTTGGAAAACACGTGAAGATCGTTACGCATGCGTCCGGTTGCTCCTCTGATTCAGGAATCTGCAAACGCAGCTGGCCTCTTCCTGTTTCCATGTGTCATTTAACACAATACTGCATTTTTCTCTTCACGAATAAAGCATTTGTAGGTACAAAAAAAAAAAAAAAATCAACTAACAAGGGAAAAAATAACAATGAAGTGCAGCAGTTGCAAGAAATTACGTGGCAACCTTTATTGGTAGATAAACGTTTGTCTATTTCGAGTCCCTGTGATTCACGTGCATTTATTATATCATCGTCATCATCAATCCAATTTACTTTCATGTTCCATAAAATTGGCCTTGAAAATGCTTATTCTTCTCTGTATTTTGTGTTAATTGAGATAAACTGTTCTACAGAGGGTTTCTTTTCATTCTACTTACAAAGGAATTCAGGATGCTGAAGCGACAGTGAAATATGCTGGCTTTAGCAATTCATGCCCTTTCAATAAAATCGCGATAAACTAGTGAATATTTTCCAGAAAACTTTCCTGATATCACACGCATTGCAGGCCTCGCTCCTGGCTGAAATACGTCACAACTCTCGAAGCTGTCTTCCTCTGGGTTAAAGCACACATTTATCCTTTCAAGACATGAGATGTATTCAAATATCCAGCAAGAATTGTAACATACTACATTCTCGGTCGCAAGTCACACGCAGGTACTTTTAATAACTCCACACCTCAGTGGATGATTCCAACAACTTTACCCCGTATAGGCTGATTTTCTCGAACACATTAATGTATGAGTATTAATAAAGTCTATTCATTTACTTATTCTTCCCCAGTTGTACCACTATCGTCGTGCTAGTGGATTCCTTTTCCTCTATCACTTATGCCTTTAGACTTCGGGTTGAGGAACAGAAACTCTGGATCAAATAGAGAACCCAGGATGGGCGATCAGCCATGAGAGTGAGGGCGAAATAAATGGAAGGAAAGACGATAATGAAGCAATTGGTGGAATAATTGCGTGGGAAACCGGAGATCCCAGAAAACCCGCGCCTGCGTAGTGTTGTCCATCACAAATCATGTCGCATACATCACATGCCGTTGCCTGGGATCGAACCCGAGCCCCTTGACCACTGCACGGCCCTAATCATGCGAAAACAAACGCGATTTAAATACGTATATTAGGTGAAGGATTCCAGAATCGAAATTGCATAATTACCAACACAACAAACGTGAAAATTCTTATTACGAAAACAGTAAGTTGCAATATTTAACCTTTAACACTAATGAACATTTACATTTGTCCACAACTAAAAGGAATATCTTATGAGTAACAATCACATCATTCACTCCAATAATGAATACCTATTTTCACATCGGGTATTCGCAAAAACTTTTATCTTTAATGCGCTATTAATCATCATAGGTTTTCCTGAAAGTGATTTTAATTTATCTGTATAAACACAAGAGTACATAGTTAAAAATCAACTTTATTATTATTATTATTATTATTATTATTATTATTATTATTATTATTATTATTATTATTATTATTATTATTTTGCACGAGTATGAAAAACACTATTAACATTTTCAAGTATACGGCTGAAAATACCGATAAATCCAAACGAACATTATCTTTTTTTGGGAAATGCAAGCAAGTATAGGTCTTTCTCGCATGGTTTCACATTTGTATGAAATTCAATAAGAATATCAAATGCTTTTCTCACAGGTTATTTACAGAAAATCAGTATCTACGTTTTACTCGTCATATTTGTGATAATTACCAAAAGATAAGTGCCATTTTTGAGACAGTATTTTCATAAATTTTCCACTTCTTAGATTATTTGGAGGGATGCAATGCCAAGAAAATCGTTTTGCATGCTTACGCTATGCCCGAGTTTCTGTTGGAACGTCTAACCGTGAAATCGTGGTTTTTGTTTCGAATGCAATCTTCTACTAAGAGACAGAAAAGTAAAAAGATGCGTCTTCTGGACTGTATTTTTAAGGATATGAAGAGGAGCAATGCTTCTGCAGAAGACGTGACCACCTTGAGGGAAGTTACACTGGATGGAATATATATGCTGACTGCCGCAGCAATTTCTGCAAGGCGGAAGTGAGACTTCCTTTCGACCCAGATATGCGAGCCGTCAGACTCTTCAGCGACAGCCCCCACGAGTCTGAGTGCGCTGGAGTAAACCTCCCCCTAACTAAACAGCAGGAAACCCAACCCTTATTTACTCAGATATAATCCGTCCCAGCCACGCTGCACGCTCCATGTAATTAATTCTAGCTGCAGACTTGCTCATGGCTTCCCGCATTTTGGTGACGTCCGAAATACGTATTCATCCGGCAGGGTTGCAAATAAAACACTGTGGTGCGGCGCTTCTTAATTCAACCGGCCTTCCTCTAACACCGATGCAAATGCTACTGCGGCAGGAAGAGTAGCTAACAAGAAACAAATGGTGCCTAATTTCTGAAAGCATTTCCTATTGTTGAGCAGTCCTTCAATGTGAACACCAGTAAAAGTTTACAAATGGTATATACACTTTGGAAATTATCCTAATAAGCTGAAGAAAACCTATCTGACGACACGCTTCAAAATTTGTTTAAATCACCAAAGGATGGCCTGCATAAAAAGCTGGAAAACTTGACTTTTAGACAAAGGTGCTGCACACAAGTCTCTAACGTTTATATATATATATATATATATATATATATATATATATATATATATATATATATATATATTGTAGGTAACACTGACGTTAGTGAGGCACGTTAAGTGACGTGCCCGACATTGCAGGGAATGCGTTTTGATCTCGAATGACGAATAATTAATTTATCTCCCTCCATACTTTAGCAAATTGTAGTCTCCAACGTTTACATATGTACTATAGCTAACACTAACTGACGTGCCCGACGTTGCAGGGAAAGCGTTTTGAACTTGAATGACGAATAACTAATTTAATATATCTCCCGCCATTCTTTATCAAATTGCTGTTGATTGATCTAGACCATTTTTCACGTGAATCCATCCCTTTAAATCTTATAATTTTGTACGACCAAAATATTTCCAATAATGGACCAAAAAAAAAAGGTCCTAATATATACGGAAAACAAGCGAAACGGCGGAACGTATGACTTTCATAACATCTCCCAGATAGTCTTTCACGTTCTGGAAATGCTACACACCTATTCGTACTCTTTTGCCGGTGGACTGGATTGGACTACGTTTCGGAGGGGATTTTGAACGGAGGTCCAAACTTGGTCTATTGTACCTATGCCCCCACTCCCGGAAGGAAGGATGAGGCGAGAGACAGGGGTGGCCGTCCCAAGGAGCCACGATGGTGAAGAGGGCGGTCCCTATACTTAACCAGTTGGAAACTCCCCGGTAGTCAGCACAAGTATCCCACCCACCGAGATCCTCAAACCTGATACCGTCCTACCGGAGGGGAAAGTTTTACTCAAGGCATAACATCCTGCCATGCAACGCCGAGACACCCACCGGCAATTCTACCCTGAATACACCACCAGATGAGAGATTATGTAAAATGATAATGGAGATGAAATGGAGGAATAGGAAATTCGGGGGATGTAATTAACTTACCAAACACTCGACTGGCGCCCCGCGAAAAAAAAAAAAAAACCAAAAAACCCTTGGGTCAGGTAGATCGGCCAGAGGAATCGAACCCGGATTTCCTAAATACGGCCACAGACGAAACCGCCTGAGCCATCCAGATCGGTAACAATCATCGGTCCGAATGGTCAAATAAGTGTTTTTCCACTCATGTTGTGGTAAGCATAGTATTATGTAAATTTTATCTTTACGAGTAATTAGAAATTATCTCTCAAGGGAACCAAGTCAACTTACCTCCATACTTCTCTACCTACCTCCCTGCTATGAAGGACTGAATTTGTTGTAGGAGCTAAATCATTTACAATATTTCTATGCAATTCAGAAAATACTGATATTTATTTATTGCTACCCAAAGAAAAATAGCCCGCCTCGAAAGCGTAGATAGTAGCCTGTCTGCCTCACGTTAAAGAGGTCCCGAGTTCAAATCTCGGTCAGGATGAGTTACCTGGATAAGGTTTTTTCCGGGTTTTTCCCTTATCCTTCAAGACGAATGTCGGGTAACCCTAAGCTCCATGGACTCATTTGAGCATCATTTCACCAAATTCATTCAGCGTCCGATATGACTTAACGTTGGAGGGCGTAAACTAAAAAAAAAAAATCTAATAATAGAAACAAAATTAAATACGAATGAAACTAATGCAACTTGGAAACCAATAACAGATGTCAGAGATTACTTCCTGAATTGCATAAATAGCTAATTGAAATAGAATATTAATAGAAACACATTATAATTGAAGTACTCAGATTCAGAAGTTGTTAAGTCAATGTTTTTCAGAAATTCTGTTAAACATACGATAAGCACTCTGAATACCAGTTCTGTAATAGTGCTAAAAGATTTGAGGTTCAGAAGATATTAGGTCGAACATATGGTATGTTGAGTGGGTATCAATTTCAGAAATAAAAATTGTTAAGCCAGCCTTTTCGAGTTAAGTCAAGTAGTTAACGCATTAACCGTTTGGTGGTGCAACTACACTGTGCCACCCAAGCTTTTTAAAATCAGCTGTTGATACATTTTAGATTAGACATTTAGACATACGTTTTTAGACATTCAAGCGCACTTCCAGAAAGTTATCTGTACTTCCCTATATCAGGGAACTCTTTCACGCCTACTGACAGAATTTTTGGCAATATTGAGAAGAAGAAAGGATCAATGGATAGTCTTAGTCCCTTCCACATGGGTGAAACTGATCAAAGATTCACTACAGAAGAAGCCCATTGATGTCAAACGTCCTCTGACCGATAACGGGAAACATGATGGCACTACAGTTGTTGAAGTTTTTTACTTCAAAGATGCCCTCGACCATGTCTTTGTAAGAAGCATTCTTGAATTCACTTTAATCAAGGATGTGTATTTCCAAAGAGGGTGTGTAGCAGAAGTTCGTCACATAATGTCTTCCTCACTTTATCGTCCCCAGTCTCCTTTGAGGAGAGTAGTGAGGTTGCAAGCCTTACACAAGGCATGTAATAGTGTGAAAAACACACTTAGGTTTCGGAAGATTAAAAAGGCAAACTATTACGATGTTCGTTCACTACTGGAACATGTCACTCTGCCAGAAGATAGCACATTTTATGACACATGGAAGTGATGTAGAAGATAATGTAGTAGAAATGGAGTGATGTTTTGATGACAATTTGTATGTCAATCCATGAATACTGGATTAGTTTATAGCAGAGATGTATTGGTGAAAATAAAGTAACATTATTAGTAAATAGTAAATAAAGTAATAATCCCGGCTATGACATTGAATTTTTCAGTCTGGCTCTACCCTTTCATAGTGCGTCCTACACACGGCTAGTATAAAGGAACAATTAATTTCAAATAAAGTAATAGTTTATCCATGGCTACATATTATAATATTGTATAATGGAAAAAGTCTAACATTAAGAATCAGAAGCAGTTAAGTCAAGTGACTTAACCTTTCATCCATTTTAAATTAAAAGATGTTAAGTCCTAATAATAAAATATCCTCTCATTCATGCTACATATGTCAAACCGTGAGAAACACTGCAACACAGTATTCTGTACCTCCAAACGGACCCATCACATAAAATTCTTTCATCTGTATTACTTTTTTTTTGTAACTTACGTCCTCCAACGTTAAGTCATATCGGACGATGAATGAAATGGGTGAAATGATGCTCAAATGAGTTCGGGGTCCATGGAGCTTAGACTACCCGACACATTCGTCTTTCAGGATAAGAGAAACCCCGTAAAAAACTTATCCAGGTAACTCACCCTAACCGAGATTCGAACTCGGGACCTCTTGAACATGAGGCAGACACGCTACCATCTACGCAATCGAGGCGGGCCCTTCAATTACTAAGTGTGATATTCATTTACATTGAATATCATATAAATCATTTAAAATTTATTGTAATGTTGCAATTATTGCAGGAGATTATATTTCACAACTTTTTGACCAATTTCTTTCTTTAGTTTAACACTTTCTTGAATTTCAACCATGTTCATATTAGCAACTGCTACCTCATTAGTACTAGAACTTCCACCTCCTACGTAAAGAACCTTTTGGGACACCTCTTTCTTGTTCTGTAAACTTTCAACAACATACCTTATGGAAATTGTAGAAGATTTAACTAGAACTTACTAATAATAGGTACATGATAAGCATGAGTGGAAAAAATCTTATATGCAATTCGGGAGGTAGGTAGAATGAACCATCCTTGTACTCAATATTGCTAGTTCTCACTTCGTTCGGGCGCAAACGAGGCCTCTAATGGTAAATTATACCTACCTCCCTTATAGCATAAAATAAATAACTATTACATAATTAAAGTAGCTGAAGTGTTAAAGTTTTATACATTGCCTTTGGTTCTGCAATGATTTAACATAAAATCTTCATACTTTTCTCATAGTGTACAATATGAAGACTCCGCATTCCCGCAACACCAAGCTAACAACTTTGGAAATAAATAACCAAATAAATAAATACAATAAAAATTGCGTTTATCGAGTAAAATATTCTTCTCAATCGCTATTATGAACCGTGGGTTCACTGATTTTCTATCCGTATAGATTTAGTGTGCACTTTTCAAGTCATTCTGTAATTTATGAATTGAAATTAGACTCTTTATGTCTACTATCCATCGGAAAGAATAGAGAATTTCAATGATGAAACAATTATCATAATTGCTTTAGGGTTTTTGAGATTCTCTCTCTCCCTTTAATTATACATATTAGTACAGATTTAAAATTTAGATATAAGTTGCAAAGAGTGCTTGATATGGAGAACCTTATTCACAGCCCGCATCTGTAGCGAAGGTGATAGCGTCTCTGCTTCATGTTCAAGAGGTCTCGAATGCCGAGTTCAGGATGTTTCCTGAATAAGTTTTTTTTTTCCGGGGTTTCCCTTAACATGATAGACGTCAGGTAATTCTTTTTTTAAATATATTTATTAGATCGGTCAATAATATATGCTTTGCAGATCTGAGTTAACAGATACAAAATAATTATAGAGTAATAACATTGTAGAGGTAGGACAATGCGCCTCCTCTGAACTAAAACAAATGTGTTACTGCACTAATATAAATGTGGCACTGAACTAATAAAATGGTATACATACTTCCATAGTGAGAATTTAGATAGTAGAACAGAAGAATAGAAAACATAAATTGAAACAGTAGATTATTCAGAAGTGGAAGTGTCATCACTGTAAAGCAGGTCCTGTGGTAGTCGTCGCTTCAGTCGCGTTGGCCGGCGACTTCGGACGCCGATGTTATACGTCACAGCTCCTGGGACGTGGGTCAGGTAATTCTAAACTTTATGCACCCTGGGCTCATTTGAGCATCATTTATCCATTTCATTACTCATCTGATATGACTCAACGTTGGACGTCTGGACTGTATAATAATATAACCTATGCTTTAGGTCTATGTTTAGGATACCTTCCCGGTATTTGCCTGATCCAATATCGCTAGAACCATTTCTTTTAGTAAAAAAAGAAAAAGCAATTTAAGATGGGTAGTTTGTGGTAGTGAAAATCAGCCATACTTGGAAGATGCTGAATTTAACGGTATATTATCAGCCTACGCACATTTTTGTTATGCTTTTATTGTATTCATGAACATCAAAATGTGTATTTTCGGTGAAATCTCGATATCTAGTTTTGGGTACAATGCTATACCTCCTCTGCTTATATGGTTAAGCAGAAAGAAATTAAACCTTTGTATCCCAATTCAATATGGAACTTGTGCTAATCCGCCGAAACTAAATTATGTCTAAATTAAACTGAAAGCCAAATGTACAATATCTCAAGGTGAAGAAGCATACGGACAGACGTCTCTTTGCAGCCGACTTGTACAAACCTGTTCAATGAACTGAACCGAAACTCGAGCTGTGCCGCCCTGCGCGCCTGCTCCCTCGGTGTTTCGTATTACATTGCATTGATCGCTGACAGCGCTCGGAATTTACATCCACTTGACGGCAAAGCAATGACTCACCATCACCAGGTGCTTCGCCCCCTCCCGCTCCGCTGGGCGCTCGCTATTGCTAAAATTCCTATTATTTCATTCTTCCAGGGGCGCCAGTAGATGTTAAAATATGAAAACCTTAATGGAAATTAATTGTTCTTTCACACTAGTCACGTTGTAGGGCAAGGTTTGGAAAAATAGCAGACTGAAAAGTTCAATGGCATAGCCGGGATTTAAAACATGAAACTTCCCATCTCCGTCCGGTTGCTTTACCCACTCAGCTACCATGGAAACAGCCAGTTACTCGACTACTTAAGCCCTGTGGATCCCGGGCCCATCTAGGTATCATTTCAATCATTTCCTTGAATCGCCGTCGTTATGAATATTTCGAAAACGGCTAAAGTTACCAAAAAACAATAACGAAAATATTTTAATGAACCGTGGGCTTTTCCTGAGGGTACAAGACTAGCTGAGTGATTTCGTTTACCACTCCACTGCTAGGGGGTCCGTGGTATGATTTCCGGCTCTTGTTTGGCGATTGATTAATCAGCCCTATCTACACCAAAAAACTTGAAAGAGGGCATACAGGAGGTATTGAAACAAACGTACAGTTTACGTACATCATATTGCACATTTGTGGTGCAATTTTGTTATCAATTTTATTGCAATTTTGCATGTTTAAATTATCTTCACCGCTCCCGTCTATTTTTTATACATTTTCTTTGTCACGCCACTATTCTACTTTAATGTTTTATTACATTTATCTGGATATTATGCTCTCTGGTAGGATGGAAAACACCTTAAGACAAAAAAAAAAAAAAAAATGCTATTCTGGTGTTCCATAAAATCAATCACAGTAAGGATAAACTAAATGAATTATTAACCTCCAGTTGGGAGTGTTCTGTAGGATGTCCAGGAAAATTGAAATTGAGTTCTCTCTCTATCTTTTTCTTTTGCTCTTTAATTGCTCTGTTCTTAGGGTTCCATTCTATATTGGATGTAAAATGTCGCTTAATTTTACTTATATACTTCTTTATCAGGTTAAGGGGTTGTTTTATATGCTGTAGATGTATATCACTTCCCTACCTATTGAAGCCATGCTAAGGATTTTTGCACCAGAATAAAGTCCATCGCCCTCCGCCGGTTATAAACCGGTGACCTCGGCAACAGGCTAATGTTATCCATAGACCACGGAGGACGACAGGATATCTAGAACTATCATCAAAATATATTTCTCGCTATTTTCACTAAAAAACTTTTTGGTACGAAGAGCTGAATCAACACCTCATTATTCAAAAGCCGCAGTACGATGCTATTACCATATGTGATGGAAGTAAACCATAAGAGCTAATTAACATATAATAGAGAATGTTTGGGCTGGAATGGTACGCAGGTGGATTCCTGAGCGGGAGAGAACAAGAGCAACATTAACAGTGCATTGCCATTGAATTTGGGGAGGGCACATTTCATTCTACAAAGCGTCCTGATAAAAGCGGTATCTGCGCTAGCTATCCAACATTTATTACAATTGTTTCACAGTCGTCTTATAATCTACGAGTACTAAATGCTTGGTAATAAGTAGAGCTCGTATTTATATGCACTATAAAGTATGGATATATGTATGCATCTATGCACTAAAATTCGGCTAAATATGCTCTAAAACTTTATAATATGCATATAAAATAACCTTTATTATTACAACGTTCTCACATTTATTAATCTTGAAGTAATCAAATAGTAAATCCTTAAACACAGGCAACAATTAATTTTTATTAGTCTCTCTTTCAGTCTATTTTCAGTTGTGCTTACTGCAATAAGCAATTATTATTCACCATTTTCTGGAAGAAATGCTTTTATTCTTAAAATGTTTCTATATTTCTATAAGCAATTGTTTGTAGATGTTGCGTTATGTCACCTATAACAATGGTATAAAAATAACTTTTTTTTTTAATTTACGTCCGCCCCAACGTTAAGTTATATCGGACGGTGAATGAATTAGGTGAAATGATGCTTAAATGAGTCCAGGGTCCATGGAGCTTAGAGTTACCCGACATTCGTCTTGAAGGATAAGGGAAAACCCCGGAAAAAACCTTATCTAGGTAACTCACCCTGACCGAGATTCGAACTCGGGACCTCTTGAACGTGAGGCAGACATGCTACCATCTACGCTACCGAGGCGGGCATAAAAATAACATGGGTTTGTTTTAGTTAAAATAACTCGAAAATCGCATTGATTTTAAAAATATTCTGAAAATACAAAAAGGAAACTATTTTAACACACTTGCACAATAATATTACAAGTAGGATTTCCATCAAACCAAATCAGCTTTACTGCTCTTTTACTTCGGCATTAAATATTCCCTTTCCTACTGTTCACACTTCAGAATTATGATTCAAAAGTTAAGAGAAATTAATATTTTAATTCTTGGATACATCGTTGCTACAGAATACTTAGTTTGCAACATTAATACAAAGTATATCAAGTTGTACGATGCAACGGCCACACCGAACTTTAAAGATTTACCGCATGATTGTTGAATGCTATTAGTTTAAGTTGTTGAGCGGTATGTATTTACATCAGAAAGTATTGTTGATAGTCACATTCTTATTTTTCGGTGACCTTTGATGGATTTAGAAACATGACACCTATTAAGTCTTACACAAACAGAGCAGTAAAACAGATATTTTCTCGTATCTTCAAGTATCGGAGTGAAACATTTGTAAGAATCATTGCTGAAAAAGTAAAATATATGCATAAATATGCACAAATAAGTTAAGTATGCAGTAACCCCTAAAATATGCATTTATATGCACTATAAAACTTCCGTAACAAACTCCTTCAATGGGGAATAAATTATTTACTGTCCAGCAATTTAAAGTAAGTCCCTGAAAGAAATGTGCCATCCAGTGCCACCCTTACACAGTGGGATAACGACAGCAAATGTGTGTGAAAGAAAACGCATGCTACACAAGGAGCAGGACTGTTAGAAAAAAGGCGCCCTATTCAATCTGTACACTAAAACCGAAAAGATTCATTCACAAAAGTAGAAGACATCAAAATGTTTTTGTATGGTCTGTAACTGTACTGGCATGGGGTGTCATAAATCTATCCAGGGAGGGTGTGGGAACCTTCTCCACACCCCCCTGCGTCTCATGCCCCGGAGACTCTCTCCTGTGGTATACTGTGCACTACATTCGTAATGTCATAACAGTTGTGGGAATCCATTGGCATATGTATTCCAGGATATGAATCTCTTGAGCAAAGATGGCATACGTTTTCCTTTCACAGCCCACTTACAATATGAAGTTAATATCTCCGCTAACAAGTCAGTGATCAATTACAAAATGTTTTGAACGATACATCGCTCAAGATGACGTTTGGAAAAGGAGGAAATGACGCGTATTTGGTTTTTTTGGGGACTGAAAATATGCCCATGTAATCTGTCTTGAACTAGCTATTGCACAAGGGGATCCGCCTTATTTTGTGCATTCCGGCCAATCATAATTGAATATGCTAGACATGAGGACATGGTTACTTTTCAGTTTTAGTTCCAATTACTTCAGTTGCTAAAGAACGATTATCCCTTTGCTTTCCTCAATGTCCTTTGTACTTACAATGGAATTTGTAACCACACTATTTCTGCAAACCTTTGCCTCAATTACTATAAAATAATGAAATAAGCTAGAGCAAGAACTATTTATAGAAAATATAAGGAAAGTGGTAGGAAAGTTTATGTGAAAACAGCGTGTCAGAACTTTTTAAAATCAAATCGTGTTGCTTTTCAAGTATCATAAGATAATGCTCCCCCGCCTCACATCAATACATTGTACTGATAACAGTGAGTTAACTTATATCTAAATACGTATTCAATTATTGCTCACTTAACATTAAAGCCATTCAAACCCACTATCATTGTAGCAATAGTCAATTGGCAACAGGGCAGCGGTCATGTGCACGCATTGGTTCAGCGCACATGCCTTCTAAAACCGTACGCGTATAGTATTAATTTCCATGATGTTAGCTAATATTGTTCCAAAACAGCATCTCGGACATGTGTGATTTAGGAATGCATATTGTAGATGGTTTGCAGTTTCTTTTGGAAGCTATCATAAAAACGCTTGAAATAATGTATTATTGGAGGTTGTTACTTTGGAACCGTACTTTCCTAGCTCTGATATGCTCATACATTTCTGCACATGATGTACTGTGTTCTAAACAATTAGCGACTAGCCTTGGGAAGAAAGTTCGTGTTCGCTTGACCATTTTAGGCATAATAACTCTTAAACAGCTACACTCAAACTATTGTTACAAAAGAAAAAAAAAAGTCCGTTCAAAACTCATTTCCAAGAAAATCGTTAGCTCAATGCTAACATTCCACCAGCCTTTCTTTTACACAAATGCAACACTTCAAAACATATCTACAATGTTTCTTAAATCTCTGTAGCACGCACCCTTTGTGCTGCTATAATCTTTCTGATCCCCGCACCTGTACCACAGAGCTACACACCAATTCTGAACTCTAATATTCACAGGTAAACTGCTTTGCTGCCGGTTCCATAGCTCGGCGACCCCTCACTCAGCACCCTCTTACTGATCCGTAAACTCCTTTCTGTCCGTTCTACGGCTTACTGACCCCGTATCACGGAGCTTAAAAAGTACCACATTCAAATAGAAGCTCGCATACTCAACACATTGCTCGCATCACACTTCTCACACTACTGGCTTACTCTCCGTTCGTCCATAGATCTGACAGAATATACACAGCCCGAACATTTTTACTGCGTGCCCACCCAAAAATTGGGCTAATCGCAGAAAAGACTGTTATTAGGATGTTTAATGATGAGTTTTTATGTATAATGTTGGAAGAAGAATATGAGGTGGCTAATTTTGCTCGATGTATCGCTTTTATATACACCATGGGCGCGGTAGATCTTTCTGGAATTGAATCCTTCTAGAAACGTGGTCTTGAAAGGTCTTGCTAGTAACACAAAATAAAAAAACAAAATAAAATCTGCACATCCAATAGCCCGATTTCTGGAATCTATACTAGGCCTTATTATGCAAACTTCATTTGTAACTTTATTCATTTTTATATCACATTACACAAAACAATTTACAAATTCTGCAGATATAATCTATTTGCTACATTAAAGAACTAAACTTACAGGTTACTGGATTCCAGTAGCCTTACAAATCTACTCATTTAATCTATCCAAAAAGTCTTTCTTTTACTTTACTTCAACTCCAACAATATAGTTCAAATCTACATTTCTACTACAGCTTTAATCACTATAACTATAAAAGACTGTTTCCCATAATTTTAAATTTCTTAAAGGGACTGGCATCAGTAGATGGAGCTGGTTCGTCAGTTCCAGATATCCGGGTTGTCATCTTTCCTCTTTTACGTAATCATTTGTGTCTGTCCGCTCTGCTTCTTTGCATATATCTCTTCTGGCTCTCCTGGGATGATCCTCCTTTCGATATACATAACTGGCGTCTTCTGTTCATCGGTCGTGCGTCTTAAATTGGGTTTTCTCAAGTCTGGTAATCTGTCTCTTCAGTTTGTCTTGGTCCTATTTCTCTCCGAAGGTCTCTTAAATAATATTCTTTTCTCGTAGATTAAAATATTACTATATTTCTTTCTTGAACTCTTTTGTCGCGTATCATATATTGCTCTAACGCCTTAGTAGATATTGTCTGAGACATATTTTCTAAATGTGCATAATCTTCTGCTTCTCATAAGATGTTCCATGAGCATTTTCCTTGAAGTTTCCTTCAACCGTCTTCTACTAGTTCACTATATTTATTGCACTCAAAAATAACATGTTCAGGTGAATCAGTTACATTGCACACATAAATCTGAGTTCTTTCCTATTCTTTTTAAATATACACTATATGGACCATGTGCTGTAACAAAGGGAAAAGGTCCTTTTCTTGGTTTTCTATCTTCTAATTTTAGTCTCTCTTTAATGTCCGAAAATAAATCATGAACTCTTTTCTATAGTAGTACCACAGTTCCACTCCGGACTCATAACATCAGCTCCTGAGTGGCCTTGAAGGCCAGTCAATATGAAAAGATCTGCCACTTCTTTGTCATGGTTAAGTTACCCTAATTCACCTTTTCCTTCCAAAACAGACGCAATGGCGATCTAATCTCTCGGCAGACTACACGAACGCCGACGTGACACATCATTCAATACATGGAATATACGCAACAGCGACCATGGTTTCATTGGCGGCGGGTAAAAGCAGACTACACATGTTAACAGACCATATAAGCATCTCGGGGGGTGGGGGTTCTGTTCTACGTCACAGCGTAAACTCCGATAACCGTTCAATCTGATTACCGTACGCGTTCCAGTTCTGCATGCATTGTTCTGCTCCGTCCTGAAGAACCAGCTAGTTGTTGCATAGGTTTAGTGAGAAAAAAGTAATCGCTATTTAATTTCCCTTCGCCGTTTATATACAGAGGCCGACATATGTATTCGAACGCAAACGTATTTATTACTTATATTATTTTAAAGCAACGCAGAGGAAGCATACAACTGGTACAAAATAAACTTGAGTCTTCCATTAAACATATAAACTCATAAATAGCAACTGAAACTAATTTGCACTACAAAAAGAAATAAAACGGTTACTTTACATCTGGACATAAGTATTCCAACAGAGAACAGCTCATATTTATTTATCATCCCCTTTCTTTCAATTACTGCTGATAATCGTTTGAGCATTGTCTGTATGTGTTGTTTAGTGACTGCAGAGTCCATATTTCTCCACTCTATATGGTCTTTGCTTCTAATGTGATGCTTCCTCATAGGTTCCTCGAGTTCCTTCCAAATGTTCTCTATAGGATTTAACATGGAGATTGGGGCGGGGTCTTCAAAGTGTGAGGAGTGTTGTACGCGATCCAAAGGCTTACAATTTCAGCAGTATGCTTCGGATCATTGTCTTGCTGGAAGTAATAACCATGTCCTAATCCCAGCTTCTCTGCACACATTTGAAGATTGTTTTCAAGAATGCTCTTCTATTCAAATTTGTCTATGATCCCATCAATGAACACCAGTTCCCCAAAGCCAAATAAAGTTATACAGCCCCATACCATGTTTCAATGTAGCTACCATGTTTGTTTAACAAATTCTATACGCTTTTTCTTATTCATCTTATTAACAGAGTTTCTTCCTAGGAACGCGGGCATTGAACCCAGTACTATTTTAAAACCCGTTCAACTGTTCTGGTGTGAGCCACAGTGCCAGAATATTGCTCAAGGCATCCTCTAATCTCAGGTGAAGTGACTTTGGGATTCTACTTCACCATTTTTATTATTTGCCCCCTGTCTCTGGCGGTAAGTTTAGAAGGAGCGCCATTTCTAGGTTTATTTACAACAGTATTTGTTTAAAGCGTTGAATTGTACAGAACACTGTAGTTTTGCTTTTGTTAATTGTTTTGGCAATTTCAGAGAGTTTGTTTTGTTTGTACATATTTATTACGATATTCCTCTTTGCCACCGTTGTCTCCTTACCTTTACGTCCCATATTACCTGTGAGTTCACAATCGGCTGAATAACTGAGCACATCTCGAGGCATAGGATAAACACAACTGCTATGTGGTAGGTGCGTGTAGGGTACGTCCAACATCCTTTCTCTCTGATCGATTGGGTACATTCGAATACTTATGCCCTCCAATAAGAGGGACAGTAGAATAAATACAGTACAAAAGGTTAATGTTTACATGTTTAACAATTCAACGCTGCCAAATAAATATTACAGTATTTATAGTACGTACATTGTTACATGTTATATTATTCGAATACTAAAGAAATTTAAATAGTTTGGACGTGTTACCATGTTTACTCTAAGGAAATCTAGACTATACATGGTAAAACGTCCAAACTATTTAAATTCTAGTTCTATTTACGTTTTCGTATTAATAGCAACTTTACTCTTCTGTTCCTGAAGTTTTCTTCATATTAATTCTGACTCTACTTGTCAGCAGTTGTGCCTATGACAGCTAATCTATGAATGCGTTAGCACAAGATGCCCTGATCATTCATATATCCTTACCTGCAGATCAATGTCTAACCAATCTATAAGAAGTCGTACATTTCTAGTATCTGTCATATCCAAATAGGATAAGTAAGAATGGTCACCAGATAATCTCAACAGTTTTTCAAATTATACAGTGTGTCCGGAGTTCTAAACAGATACCCGCGTGGCCGAGTGTTGAGATCAGCATGAAAATATGAATTTCCTCAAGGACGGCGCATTCATCACTCTAATCACGACTGAGTCAGAGCCCACATCCGCCAAAATTTCTATCCAAGGCTCCAGAAACACCAACTTATTTCCTTTGGTATTATTGTTACAACTTATCGTAAAAACTGCAATACGTGTTACTGAACATTTTGTAGGCATATGTTTAGTTAAGTATTTTGTAAATAAATAAAATAAATTAAATAAACAATATAAGAATAGTGTTGACGATTATTTCTTACATTAAGTTTAAATGTTGCTACTCTCTTTACCGAATATCCCCAAAGGATTTTTTTTTTTTTTTCGCCGACTACCCTGAACATCGTGGACGTTAAAATCAGTGACCGATATTCTCAGCACGCACCACTTTACGCTAAAGAAAACATCAATAACATTCTGAACGGATTAAAGTAAAACTTTGTCGTGGGGTTATCACAAATTCTTATGAAGATAAGCTAACGAAAGAGAATTCATGGTAATCTAGTTTTCATATGTACATCAGAGTTTGTGCGACCATAACCACAAATACAACAATCTCTGCATATCTGTCGTTTCAAATCAGAAATACGTCTAGCTTTCTTCCAGCTCCACTGTTTTGTGCAATATTAAAATAGTGGTTAATTTGCACAATAAAGAGGATAAAAGTCAGATAAAAATGTTGTACGAGTGGAAAATCGATCATTTCAATATTAATTAATTCAATATTATTTGTATTCTCTACGTGACTGGAAACACAGTAGTGACCTAAAATGACTAGGCTTATTTCATTAAAAAATACAGTAAGAGCTGGTTTAATAATACATATAATAATATAATTTATAATATATTATTACAAAACAACCTGGCAGTCTAAAACGTATTCTACGAAGAAATTTCTCAGAAACATCATTCACAACTTCGCCATTTTTCATATACACAGGACAAAGTAAACCTGGAGTACAAATTTAAAGAAATAATCTTTACAGTTTACCTTTATTAAGAGAATAGTGGAATCTAGTAAATTTAACATAACGTATGTGGAATATGGCTATTTGATATTTCTACACTGCTTTGTCACATCAAAATGCCTTTTTAAGTGGTAAACGAATAAACGGTTGTACTTCAATTTTATTTTACTGAGCTTGTAGCACCTATTAACCTATTTTGACTATTTTTTGTGTGCCTATTGCGCCGAGCACAAGAAGTAATGTATGGATTTATTTACTCTAACGAACTGGAGTCAAATGAACAGTTTAGTATTAATAGTAGCTACGTACTATAATTTATAGTTATCACTCCACTTTTTAAATTCTGCAATTAATGAACACCGTTCTGTTGGGCCTTGCTTTAAAAAATTTAAAAAAATAAAAATAAAAAATAATAATTGTATATTGGTCCCGTAGCTCAGTTGGTAGAGCACCTGCCTGCTGTGCAAGGGGTCCCTGTTCCGATTTCCGGCTGGAGGTAGGGATTTTTTTTTTCTAACTAAGATGACTCCCCATCTTCCCCAGACTCTGGAAGTATGAATGAAAGTGCGAATGCGTGCGTGATCTAATGATAAAAATACAAAGTACAAGCAACCCAACGTCTACGAGTCAACACCATCGATATGTACCAGAGCAGAACGGCCGCAGATATGACCACTGCAGTTAAAGGCGGGGTATAAATGGGAAAAAAATGTATATGCAATCCCACTTTTCTCTTATAAGTATCTCATGCTGTCCAATTAGAAAAAAAGTAAGAATACTTAACTAGCTATGCTGAGAAAACTCGAATGTATTACACATGCCTAGATAGCGCATGTCAAAACAGATGTTATTTTAATCAAGTTTTCAAGAATATGAACCACATTTTGTAAAAGTATATTTGAATATGGCCTACATGCCACACAGATGTAAGTTACCACAAATGCCTATATTTTCAATTTCTCTGGCATTCATCATGGTAAATAAAAGAATTTATATTTCACAAAATTTCGACAAATTTCAATAAAAATACTAGTTTTGACAACTCCTGAAATCAAAAGAGCATTTTTGTAGAAACAAGAACCTATGTGCCTATCAGTGAACTGCGTAGGATGCATGCCAAACTGATATTTAAGTCCAGTATCTTCTAGGACAGGAATAATTCCACAAAAAAAAAAAAAAAAAAAAAACCTCCACCCACAAACTACCACCTCACTACTTGACTGCTTAACGTCGACTAGCTTGTTCAACCGGACGATTTCAGTACGTTTACTGCCTCACTTAACGTTCGCTGGACAAATGGCCTTACTTGCGTAGTCACCTTCCTGTACCATCTGTTTTTTTTTTTAATTTTGGTGGAACATAGACTTTCGGTAGTAGTAACACCGAAATGGACACATGTCACTGTGATAATGGACAATAACCTTAATGATATAGTGGACTTTCTGTATCATCTGCTTAAGTAACCCATTAATAGATGATAGCTTTAGTTACGTAGTTGCGTACCTGTACAATTTATTTACTTTTTCTTTGCATACATATAGTGAGATTCATTTTGAACAGTTTTACTGTCGTACTAGCGCCCTGTGTAGTTCAATGCAGCTACAACAAAACGTATATTGAACCCATTTTGAGAAACGCTTAGTTTATGCGTAAGGAAAACAAATTTGAAATAATCTGCAGAATGAGTAGGAAAGTAAATTATAGGGGACAGAGTAAATCTTATGATTTCAACACATTCGATGTCTACCTTTAAACTAGAAAACCTTTTTTAACAGTTTTAAAAAGGTTTGTATTTAAAATACAATATCTATTCATCAGGATTTGAATTCTACTATCTCTGTGGGCAAGTGACCAGCACTCAGGCTTGTCAAACCAGAGATCCCGGATTTGATTCCCACCTGACCAGAACCATTGTCTATCGTCCACCTGAGTGCAGGAATGAATATGTTTCAACAGAAAAATAAAGAAATATAAGCAACGTTAAAAAAAATGTACACTACAGCGAATGAACACACATCACTGTTTCTCATTAGAAGGTGGCCGTACAATTGTTTTATGTATAGTACTCACAGGAATTCCTCTACTCACTCTTTTACAAAATATGCTTACAAAAGCTTATTTTGTTACCTATTTGTTTTTAATACAGATAAATTCCTTTACTCATTTACACATTTCGTTGTACGTATACAATACAGTAGGCTGAAGCGTTATTCAAATCTTTTAAAGCGGCCGCTAAATGATGAGTTCAAAATTCCATTCTTTCTTGCATGAACAAGGGAAAGGGAAAGAAACTGAATAGGTATTTGCAGTTGACAAAATACGAAAAACATACCTGAAAAATACAAAATAATGACAAAGAATATCTCGGTAAAATTAAACGTAAAAAACGTCACGTTTTATGCAAATTGTGTGCTTTAACTAGATCTACATTGTGCAGTAAGATTATTTTTCTATTTCTAATCAGAACACGTCATTCAGAACAAGGTGATTGAAAATATTTTATTATGAAAATATCTTAAAATAATGGGCTTGTCCCCAAAATCGTTAGAGCCAGTTTTCATAAAATGAAAATAACGAATCATATTCCTATAAAGAATAATTTAGAGGAATAATTTTCTTGAAAATGTTTTTGACGCAAGCTTTGGATGACGCTCTATGTGTTCACTCTCCCATGCACACAACTTTTTGTAAATTTTGTTTAATATTTTCATCATTCAGAGAGTCTTAAACATAAATTTCCGATGAAATCTCTGTATCAAATTTTAGGGTGAAATACAGGCCTTCCTTTACTTTAATTAGGAAGTACAGAAAGAAAAGACAAAAAGAAAGATTTGTAACTGGTGCTATTTCCTGCAGGAAATATAAGCGTGGTGACATTTCTACCAAACTGTACAATTGGACACATGTGAAAGTAAATCTTGACGGATGCGACCATCTGCGGGACTAATTAGACTGGACCCCCTCTGTTCGCCAAAATCCCATTTCGCCCGCTACATGATATAATCAACAAAGTGACTCAAGCAAGCGTGTCAACACTTGACATTCATTATTTACCCCCACTTGTCTCGACAACGTCCTCCGCATTGCTTATTAATTGAAACACGAGTCAAACTGTGGCTTTCCCTGGAGTCACGTATCATATGCATTCTCTTGCACTCTATAGATACGTTTGACAGATCAACAAAAGAAAACATACAAAAACGTTGGGGGAGACAAAGCAACAATAAAACACATGCTTAGTTGTATAAACAGAATTTTGCTGAGTTGCAGCAAAAGTTAATGTTTTTAATCATTAATATGCGTGCTTCGTTTACGTACACAGCACAAGCTTTTATTCCACCACCACTATCTGCTGTTGCGAATTTGAATTAAAATCACTAATATAATGCACATCTACTTTAACAAAAACATGCCCAATCTCTTAATCTGACAATATAAAATGTTGTTTGTAATTTTACGTCCTCCAACGTTGTCATATCGGACGGCGAATGAAATGGGTGAAATGATGTTCAAATGTGTCCAGGTTCCATGGAGCTTAGAGTTACCTGACATTCGTCTATCAGGATAAGGAAAACCCCGAGAAAAACGTATCCAGGTAACTCACCCTGACCGATATTCGAACTCGGGACCTCTTGAACGTGAGACAGACATGCTACCATCTACGCTACCGAGGCGGGCAATACAAAATGTACTGTCCAGCAACGCAAAGAAGGTCTCTGAAGGTATGTGCTGCCTTACACAGTGGGACAAGGACAGCACATGTGTGTGGCAGAGAAAGCTTGCTACACAAGGAGCAGACCCTTAAAAAAACATGCGTCCTATTCACTCTGTACGCTAAAACCGAGAAGATTCATTCACTAAAGTAGAAGCCGTCAGAATGTTTTTGAATGGTCTGTAACTGTACTGACATGGGATGTCATAAATCTGTCCAGAGAGGGTGTGGGAACCTTCGCCAAACCCCCTGTGTCACAGGCCACGGAGACTATCTCTCCTGTGGACAGTGTGTCCATGATGTCCATGTTACGGGAGGTGTACTGAAAACACGTAATTTTGACAATTTTAAATTTAAAGATGTTCTGATTTCAAACGGCATCAGCAGCCAGTTTCAAAACAGCGCCCTGGACTTCTAAATGGCCTCATTCCAACGTTTCTATACTCATTGCGCCGAAGTTTTCATCAGACTGGACCGAATTTTTCTACAGAAATAGTCATAATTATGATGTTCTGATGCAGCCTATTGCCAGGATTACCCGAAAGTTGACGCCTGCAGTCGGAGTTGTAAACAGATAAGTAGCGCGTACGCCCAGTGCTTATTTAGGCCCTCCAACAATAAATCAATGAAATAGTTGAAATGATGATCAAATTAGCCCAGGGTACATAGAGCTTAGAGCTGACATTCATCTTTCATAATAAGGGAAAACGTAGGAAAAAAAAACATTATGCAGATAACTTAACCTCACCAAGATTCGAACTCCGGACCTCTTGAACATGAAGTAGACTACCTACGCTATTGAGGCAGGCAGTGGGAGTTGTAAACATAAGTAGCACGTTCGCCCAATGTTTATTTACGTCCTCCAACGTCAAGTCACATCGGATGATGAATGAAATGATGTTCAAATGAGCTCAGGGTCCATAGAGCATAGGGTTATTCGAAATTCAATCTTTCACCATAAGGGAAACCTCAGGGAAACCCTTATCCAGATAACTCACCCTGATCCGTATTCAAACTCGGGACCTCTAGAACATGAGATAGACACGCTCCCACCAATACTGTAGAATAAGTGCTATCGCCTATAACTATAATCATCTGGATGTTTCTCCATCTTGACCGTTCTTAAACTACGTGGAAACATTCGACGGATACATATGCGTAGCAATCGAGACTGGCGAAGTTAGTCCAGAGAAATGAGTCTCTCGAGTGAGCACGGGAGAGTCAGCACACTTAAAACCATCGGTCTCGGCCGAGTTTGAACTCCTGACCTCAGGATATTGCGTAATATGAGCCACACTGGCAAACCTGTGAATCAAACAGCGAGAGTGTGTTGCGAGGAAAATACGTGTGAATTTATGAAGTATGCGGTAAAGAGCAGCAAATGTTCTTGCTGCAAGAGATTCGAGAAGCTCTGTGTTCGACTAGTGAGTGAACCGTACAGAAGAATGGTCTATGACGCAGTAAAAAGTTAAGTGAAAAAGTGAAGTGAGTGAGAACTGAGCTAGTTCACTAACTCACTGATAATTATCTAGAGAAGCAACAGTTCAGAAACTGGACGAAAACAAAATATTGAACTTAACAGGAAGAGCACCTGCATGTTGTGTGAAGGGTTCCGTATTTGATTCTCGGCTGCAGTTGGCGATTTTTTTTTTTTTTTTTTTTTTTTTTGTAGCCAAGATTGTCTGTCTCCTCCTAGCCTGGAAGTATGAATGAAAAAGAGAGAGAGAGAGCTCTAATGTATAAAACTAGAAGAAAAGCAACAGCAGCTGTACGAATTAACACCACTGAATTCAGCTAAAAGGTCTGTTTGCACTTGTAGATTACATAAGACTTGTTCACTACTGCGGAGCACTTCAGTCCCACTTTGAGTTCACAGCTGAAACGTATTAAGCCCCTATTAGAAACATGTATGCACAAGCAACTGATTATATATATATATATATATATATATATATATAATCGATGCCTTTTAAATTACGGACATTAAAGCAGGTACATAAATTCGTCAGCAATTAGCTTCAGGTTATCAAACCAGAGACTCCAAGACAAAGGAGACCAATGATCAGTAACCGATCCGAGTGCTATCTGCTAACGCAGGAGGATTTTATGAGGGCTGGGAATGTGGTTTGGTTATTGCAACGTTTACAACTGTAATCCGGTGACAGTTCGATCTATTTTCTCCTGTGTTGCCTTTAATGCTTACAAATATCTATGCATGTTTATACGGAAACTATAAAAAAATATTATAATTACAATTAACTGCCAAAATATCCAAATGACACATGTAATCACTGCTGCCACATTATTCCCGTAACTAAACAATGGCATCTGAAATGTAGTTTTACATGCACTTGTGTTTCCTTTATATTATTTAATAGCGCATTAAATTTTTGTGGCTGTTTTGCGGTGGTTACTACGGATCAGTTCACTTGAGTATGCACTATGGCCTTTATGTATTAGGTAGTCGCCTTCCTGTATTACTTTTTTTTCAGTTCCAAAGCGACTCTTAGATTTAAAGGTGGCCTTTGTTGCGTAGTCGCCTATCTGTAATGTAATTCTTTTCAGTTCTGCTGAGTTTTACCAGATCGTAGACTTTTAAGGTGGCCAATGCTTGGTTGCTTAGTTACTTTCCTGCAATGCAATTTATTTTCAGTTCCACTGAGCTTTAGGAGATCGTAGACTTCAAGGTGGCCTTTATTGCATAGTTGCCTTCTTGTAATTCAATTATTTTTTTTTTTTTTTTCAGTTCTAGTGAGGTTTAGCAGATCCCAGACCTCAAGGTGGCCTTTGTTGCGTAGTCGCCTTCTGTAATACAAGAGAGATACAGAAAGCTGAAACTGCTGGCTTAATCTTTCAAGCGTATAAACTATATCCGAGATGCTGGAAAGGCGGTGTTAGTTGCATAGTTGCCTTTCTGTACCATCTGCCTGGGTAAATTATTTATAGATGGGCTTAGTGGCATAATCGATTTCAAGTACCATTACTTCATTTCAATTTGTTTTGCTCTGTATGAAGGACAAAAAAGTAGTCAATTCATGCGATTTGAACGCAACCCTCACAAATAGGAGCCTCAGACCTGTCACCTGCCCATTCCGCCGGTCACATTGACAATTTTTAAATTAGAAATAATGTTATTCACAAATAATAGGTAATGCAGTTTATTTGATTTATTTTACGTTACAGCTTCAAAGTCGGTGTTTTATTTAAAACATATTTATATTTGTAAAAGTTGGCAATTCCACTACAATAACAATCGTCTAGTTTCCGCATTTATTAATTCCCAAGAGCGAGACGCTTCCACGAAACGCCACTGCTACTGAGTACGTCGAACAGAGTATGCAGTTTGAGGAAAAACTAGTAACGCAAGTAAACAGCACGCGCATTCCGGGAATTTCTCGCTGTGACTAACCAGTTGGCTTGTGTATATCGCATACAAACGTCTCTTAAGGTCGGATTATTCATCGTACCTCCCCTGCACATTTAGTGATTTCGCGGAAACCGTTCCGGCTAATTCACGTAATAAAGTACTGCTACTACTGCCAAGTATTCCTGAGAAAGAGGCTCGTGTAATCCTTTCATATTACGCCCAGCTGCAGCATCCCAAGGCTGATTCTTCTGAGATAAAACTGTTCAAGGGCTGGAACTAATCTGCCAACATTACCATGTGCTCTTTAGTCACTTCTCATTGGCTATCGACATAGAACCGTTCACTCCCCCATTCAAAATTATATGTAGTTTCTCTATTGCTGCTCTTTAATATGTATAGGAAGTTCTGAAAAAATTCTCAAAAATTTCGGAATATAAATTTCAACATAAATACAGTTTTAAGATCTTAAGTAAATACAATTAGACTCTTTCAAATAGAAAACTCCGTTGTTAGTACATTCGGTGGGCAGAATTGATACATGGAATGAATGAATACACGGTCATTTACACGATGTTTCTGCTGCACTTTCGTTATCGGTCTTAATAATTTTATTTAGATAAATGTGCAAATTTTACGTATTTTAAGTAAATTTAAATTCTATTCTTTCTATTTGGGATTATTGATTTCTAAGCGCATGTGCTGGCCACTAAGCTCTCAGCCAGGATTTTCTGTGGTGTTCGATGTGTAGTTTACACAATATCTCTTTTACGTTTCTTGTCGAAAAACCACAGATGAACAAACTGGGCACGCGTTCTCTGTAATAATTCTATCATCACTTTCACTTAAACTGTCTTATTGCAAAAAAAAAAAAAAAAAAAAAAAAAAAAAAAAAAAAAAAAAAAAAAAAAAAAAGGTATTGCATTTTTGTTAGTTTCTGAAGACTAACTGCACCCAGCCTATCCCCAGTCAGCAGTGCATACAAACCGAGGGACAATGCTTCGAGACCTTTAATAAAAGCTAAGTCCTGTACAATTCACAATGTTTTCTTTGTCGTCATCCTCGCCCATAGATACTCACGGTCGGTTAAGTACTTTAACGAGCTCAGCTGCTGATTGGAGACCTCCGAAATCTTCAAAATTGATCCTGTATAATATTTGGCTCTAACTGTTACAGATCAAGTATGAAATCGGGCGTAAAAGTCTTTAACATGGCTTCCTTCGGAAAGAAAGTAAAGCCTGTGGTCCCGTATCGTAGATTTACGAGACTACAGAACCTCGAAGTCAGATAAAGAGGTCTATGAATAAAATTAAGCGGTCTTTTACGCTCAATACAGAACGGAACGCTGAGAACCACTGCACTTACAGAACTCCATAAAAATTAAAAAATCCGGATTTTTTAGAGTTCATAAGATTTCCTAAATTAGCTACACTCTACAAGCTAACGTTGTATACAAGAGTGACGCTGGTGATAAGTCTAATATATTTATAGTAAGTCAACGATGAACCGGCGCGTAGGTGGTAGCGTGTCTGCCTCACGTTCAAGAGGTCCCGAGTTACAATCTCGATCAGGCTAAGTTATCTGCACAAGGTTTTTTACGGGGTTTCCTCTCATTCGGAGAACCATTTCGCTCATTTCATTAACCGTCCGATATAACTTAACGTTGGGGGACATTAAAAAAAAGTGAACCAGTTTCACTTGTGAAGACATTAGAAGGTAGTTCTCATTCGTCTTCTTCAAATCCTGAGCTTGTGGTTTCAATATTAAAACATAAGGATAAGCCTTCGAACTATTTTTCGTTCACTAAATAGTGTATTATTATACACTTCTAGTAATTATCCATTTTAAAGAACCGTGGTTAGATATCTATTTCAAAATGAGAACTTTCTGCGAACTGATGTTAATGTCATTTTATTAGCTGAAATGCAATCTTTCAACAAATTCGAAGGAATACGATATGTAAAATCATGAAATCGTCCTAGAAGCAAAGGAACGGACCACACCCAACGCTAGCTGCAAGGGTTGAACCGTCTGTCTTCCTACGTACGCAATTCCCAAACGCTGGTTAGTAAAAGAACATGCCCTACAGCTTCTAGTAGATATGACCACCACCTCAAATATGTTCACATCAAAGTATATATATTCCAAAATTGAACAATGCTTTCACCTCTTTTCTATAAAAAAGGAAAGAATGCTATGCATTATTATTATTATTATTATTATTATTATTATTATTATTATTATTATTATTATTATTATTATTATTATTATTATTATTATTATTATTACATTCATATCGATTCCTTTTAATCATGGTGAGAAAATCTGCTAGATTTTACGTAGTGATTTTACAGAAGTTCACGAGAAACAAAGTAATATCTTAAAAATATTAACTCATGCATCTTAAAATAATAAGGCTGCAACGAACAAGAGCAAACATTAGAGAAACTCAAAATGCTTTTAAAATGTTTACACAAATTGCATATTTTAATGAGCTCTACATTTTTATTAAATAAGTTAACCCCTAATATATATATATATTATTCCAATGCACCAAACCGTTCGTATCCAAGGTGTCTGGCGGTGAAACTTGGCATTTATGACAACTTCGTTTTTGTGTGGTAGTAGTTCATCTCTCTACGGGTTCCATTCCAGGCGACCGCAAAGTGAGATTCGTGACGGACAACACGGCGCTGGGGCGGGTTTTCTCCGGGACCTCCGGTTTCCCCCACCATCTCATTCCACCGGTGCTCCATCTTCATCTCATGTACCATCAGTGTCACCGCCTGCGGTGCCGTATGTAGTAAAAGCGGGCGTTAAACACTACACATCTACAGGCACGTTCGCGTTCGCCTGCTCCTCCTTTCTCTGTCTCTCCCTCCCTCCTACACACACAGAGGTGTCTATTCTTCTAAATATACTTTATTCAATAAATCTCAAAGTATGCATTATTTTTGAGTCGAATATAGGTGCTGCCTTTATAAAACAGGTACAATGTAATATTTAAGCATAAAGCAACATATCGACACCCTTGAAAAAAAAACCATTGCCGGAAATAAAGTTCGATTCGGAAAACATCGGAAGCATTCGCTGTCGCTGTATTCACAATATACGCTTTGGAAAGGTAGAGTCAGACTGAAAAGCTCAATGATTCTATTCATTTATAAATTCATAAAAACCAAATAACACATTCTTATCGTTTTCAAAATAAATGCAAAGTTATTAGAAAATTGTCTTAATACTGGCTGTGTAAACACTGGGGCTCATTCATCTGTTATGAATGGTACTGCTTATAATGCGAGGTACCCTCTCGTGAAAATTTCACTAGGCATTTGGTCTCATCAATGTCCGTAGAATTAAGGCAGTAATAGAAGTAGAAGGTTTACACAAAGATACTAAGTTCATTCCCATTTCTATTTGATTTTACATATAGGAATAAAATATTTCAATTAGTTTAAAAACAGAGTAGAATGTTTCAGTTGTTATGTGTGAACATAAATGCCCTAAAATCAAGTTAACCTTAGCAAGTGGAAGTTATATTACAATGTGCGTAATACACATTTCGTATTTCTACAATAAAAAATCAAAATGTCGGGTATTCGAACCCTTGTAGGTCTAGCTCCTACATACTTGTCTATAACCGCTCAGTTATCTGTGCACGTGCAGTAACTATTATTATTATTATTATTATTATTATTATTATTATTATTATTATTATTATTATTATTATTATTATTATTATTATTATTATTATTATTATTATTATTATTAATTATTAAAGGATCCAGTAGGACGAAGCTAAACAGATGGGTTCCGCGATATCATTGTAAACCGGCGGTGAAAACGATGTGGACATATATTTAAGAGCATCACTATGAAATAAATCTATGGCAGTAAGATCGGAGATGCTGGAGTATACTGAGTTGATTCCTTTTATGTCTTCACCAGTCTGTACAATTTCAAACTAAAAACTATCGCATAGTTAATACTTATTGAACAGGAGCTTCCTCTTGCTGTAAAGGTAACCTAATTCTTCACTATTGTGTTTCCAACCCATAGTATTACATCTACAATAATTGTAGAGCTACCGTATAATTATTAATGTATACAATTAACAATAAAGTTATCCACTTACACGCACAATACGCTTTATTTACTTATTTAAAGTGTACACATCCACATCCAAGCGACGGCCTTTATGGAATCCAATCCACCTATTATGATATTAACCTCCATCAATTTCTAACATTAAGTAATTAATAAATAATAACGGAAGAATGAAGTATTGTATTAATTTAAATATATTCTAACAAGATTTCAATTTGGCACATGTACTGTCTCTTCAATTTTAAGACCAAATTCGTGTTTGCTTTTTTGCTGAAGTTCAATTTCTCAGCAGAATGTCGAAATGTCTCTTCTTACCAGCTAGGATTCTATTGTTTAAAATCTTCCTGTGACTTCCTGAAAATTTCACTATCTTATCAAAAAATAACTAAACCATATCTTTACCGCAAACCTCTCAGTCCTAAGAAACTGGGTAAAATTTTACTTCGTTTAAATATAGGTATAACTGCTCTCACTAGCTATTACCTCTAACCATAAAAAACAGTTTAATTTTAATTGCGACCAAGATCTGCATAATTTATTCTGCTATTTACATAGATTTTCTTCACCGCGGCTTCTTGGTGAGCTAGATACAAGGGAAGGTGCTGTTACTTTCACATAATCTTCTCCCTCTCATGCCACAAAGTATGCATTATGGTTGTAAATGCAATAAGAGTTTCCATTGGATATGCTCAGCCCAGTATATGGATATTATATGTAGAATAAAAAAGACAGCAATTTTGGGTCCCATCTTCTTCTTCTTCTTCTTCTTCTTCTTCTTCTTCTTCTTCTTCTTCTTCTTCTTCTTCTTCTTTCAATTTACGTCCTCCAACTTAGTCATATCGGACGATGAATGCAATGGGTGAAATGATGCTCAATTGAGCCCAGGGTTCATAAAGCTCAGAGTTACCCGACATCCGTCCTTCGGGATAAGGGAAAACTCCGGAAAAACATTATCCAGATAACTCACTCGGGACTCTAGAACGAGAGGCAGACATGCTACCACCACGCTACCGAGGCGGGCTCGGGTCTCTTCGAATATGTTTTCAACTCATTAATCGGATGGCACTTTCATTTGCCTACTGCGAAGAGAGCAATGTCTTTACAAAAGGAATCACATAAAGATGACCAACATAAATCACAGTTTTCCGTATCGGTACGTTTCCATGTAGTGAAATTGTACGCAACCTTGTGATATAATTTCGTGCCGTACTAGCACTTTCGCGTTGTGACTGTGCCGAAGATAATCACACGTTTCGGAAGGAAATCAGGTGAAGCTGCGATACCGTTTATCTCGATCTGCCGCCCTTTATCAACAGCTACTATTATTAGGTTGTTCTAGAGCCATTAACGATCACCGAGCACGTCTTCACAGTTTCGTCAGAGGTCAAGGTACATATGTATACATTCGCATGCGACAGGCTCAGACAAAACATGTGGCAGCCTTGAGCTTTCAACCAGCTAATTATAAATTGCGTGCTATTTTACAAGCACATCCTTCTGGCTTGACAAAAATAGGTGCATCAGTTTAATTAGCTTCCATTTGTGGCGATGTTTTTCTTATGGTGACAATGAAGAGTGCTTGCTAAATTACAGGGGTTGTACACTCATGAGACTTAAGTCTTAACCTGACCGTTTTAAATTTGCTGAAGCTATACTCTAACCAGCCTTAAAGTCAACATTACGCCATGGCGCAACTTAAGAGTGGAATAGTGAAGCGGGAGTGGAAATAGTTTGTTACTACAACGCATAATTATCCCTTGGTTAATATATTCAAGTTGCTTGATCTGCAGTGAAATGGCGGTTGCGTTGTCAGACGTAAACAGCTGACTTCAGAGGACGTCAACACGTGTTTATTGGCGCCGTGATACAACTGCATGGTTTATGTGCATCCCACTTAAAGTTCTTTTTTTTTTTTTTTTTTTTTTTACCTATAATAGATAAAGAAAATTAAAATCGAGTTTTCATTTATTTAACTGCCATGGTTCTCTACATACCATTCTATATTGGGCAAGAAAGACCGCTTAACTTTGCTCAGAGGCCTCTACAGCGAGATTTAAGTTATTTTACGAGCCGTAAATCGTCGATACGGGAAAATCGGCTTTACTTCCCTTCCGAGGAAGCCCTGCTAAGAATGTTTACGCCCGAAAGAATCCATCGCCCTCCGCCGGGTTTGAATCCATTAGACCAGGAGGGCAACTAAGTACAGGAAGTATACCACACCGGAAACATGTTTTGATGTCCCCTAAATCCAAAAAGAGCATTTTAAATGTCAGCATGTGTGTGAAAAATAGCTTGTTGGATATATACCACTCTTAATATCTAAGCTCACTATTTTCCAAAGATGCCATATGTAGATTTTAAAAGAAAGAAAGGGGGGAAAAATAAATTCTTCCCTTCGTATAAAAAATTAGCTAGTTTTGGTATTGCTTTAAGAATATTACCTAACATAGCAAGTCCTGAGTTCTCGGTCAGGGCGTTTATCTAGATACGGCTTTTTTCGGGGTTTCCCTTTGAAAGCTCTACGGATCCTGATTTCATTTGAACATGATTTCACCCATTTCATTTATTGTCCGATATGAGCTATCCGGTTAAAAGAACGTTATTTTTCTAAATATAGCAAATAACTAAGATGACAAATAAAATGTATTTCTTGAATTTTCTGGTATTTTGCGATCTGAGAGATTTTCTTGAAAACCTTTGTGTGGTACTGAACTTATATACGTTTGGGTTTTAACCGACTTTGCTTTTTTTCAGATCTGCTATACGCCTATCTTTTTTTGATTTTGAGAGGAATGCAAAAAAAAAAAAAAAAAAAATGGAATGACTGCTAGCAGTCAGTCCACATTTAGTGGGTCTCCCCAATTGTATATTAACAGATATAAGGTCTTAAAGAGTACTGGGGGCTTATCAATCGTATAATCTTCACATCCGGCATATAGCACTACCACTACCCCTCAGGCGACAGTTGGCAATGCTCCAGAATATGGTACTGCAGCACAGAGAGGACAGACAGGTTCCAAGATTTCCGTGGCTGCATTCCTTCTCAGCTTCTACTACACCTCCATCATACCGATCATACCTCCGAATTTCATCTAACTTGTGTGCTAGCACTTTTGTACGCAACGGTTGGCGGTGACCTCTAGAACACCCACAATGACGGCTACTGCTTCACTAAGTGTAGGAAGACATAATGAGTAACGCCTACATTCAACAAATTGAAGTGGAGCTTTCCCTACACATGACGAGTTTACACGTATTATAATATGTATTCCTTTTTTTTAACTTTGTTACATTACTCACAATATATTTAAGAATTATTTCAAAATAAGGTTTCAACATACAAAACACCATTTAAATGTTCATTCACTGTTACTTTTTTAAAAAATTACTGCACAAGATACATAAAATTAAAGGTGGTAAAGGAAATTTGGAAAGAAAACATTCAGACCTAAGTTTAGACTACCTCCCCGATATTTGACACTAATGACGAGAAAATCTTGGGAAGAACCTTACAACGAAACTATCACTGCTCATATCTCTATTCACTTGAGTTTAATGACATCATCTCTGCTGTGTGAGGTCTGTGTTGTGTACCAAAAATCTGGAGTGGAGCCTGAAAAGTGCCGCGTCTGACAACTTGCGAACTGTTGCTGGACATCCCTCGTGAGCTGGCGCTCCGTACGTATACCACGTGTACACCACTGCCCGCAGATGTAAATAATCCCTTCCGCACAATGTATTATTATGCCTACATGTTCCCTGTATTATGGACTTATTTTCGAGTACTTCCAGCTATACTCCGCACCTGATTTTTGGCACACAGGCCTCAAATAGAGCATAGATGATGGCATCAAAATCTCAAGCGAATACAGGTATGAGCATAGTTACAGTTGCCTTGTCAGTAAGGGTGGACGGTCAGGTGGTATCTAAATCTCAGATCTCTCGAACCTCCAATCCCATCTAAGTTTTATACCACTACGTCTGAGTTAACGACCTCGGCTAATCTTAAGTCGCAAGGGGGAAAACACAAGAATCGTAAGCATGTCCGCCTAAGAAGGGTATAAACTTGTAACATGGTATTTCGAAAACGGCTAACGTTAAGGGGAGAGAGAGGGGGGAGAGATTTATATACTCCTATGAGCTCTACGTATTTCCTGTATCTAGTGTTTGTCTACTTAAAATTTCATTAATATCAACATTCAACAAAGTGAAGGAAAGTTCATAGGACAATCAGAGAAAATTCAGAAATATGTATTTTATTTTCCATGTGCTAAACGAAAATCATCAGAGCAGTTTTTGAACAAAATAACAAACAATTTTTTCAAGTTAAGAGTAGTGGATATGAGATGGACAGATTTTCTTCCTAAATATTAAGTTTCGTATGTGAAATGAAATGTGTAGTGTTTAACGCCCGATTTTACTACATACGGCACCGCAGGCGATGACACTGATGATACATGAGATGAATATGGAGCACCGGTGGAATGAGATGGCGGGGGAAACCGGAGGTCCCGGAGAAAACCCACCCCAACGCCGTGTTGTCCACCACAAATCTCACTTTGCGGTCACCTGGGATCGAACCCGGGCCGCCTTGGTGAGAGCCAAGCGAAGTTTCGTATGTAACAGGGTTTTAGATTTTGGGCTGTACTGTTCTCTCATCCACGCACTTTATACACAAATAACGTCCTTTTGTTTGGAGAATTCCAAAATATGTATGGAATCCCAAATCGATATTTTCTGACGGTGGAATACAAGGCTTCTGTATTTACCCATACGTGTTTCGTAGAAAAAGTAGAAACAGTATCTAGTACAGTTTCCTTTCCTTACAAAGGTTCTGTGGTCTTTACTTTTCTATACTGCTTACCTGCGGTAGTGATCCACGAATTTGACAGCGATAACATACATACGTTTTGGGGTCCACTTAAAAAAGTCAATAATGAATGTTCGTGCCTGTGTGTGAATGTCACTTTTTTTCAAGGCCAGCCAAATTTCCTTTTCTCTTGGTATAAACGACAGTCCTATTCATTTATAGTCCTCTACCCCTTGTGTCATTTTAGGTCGGATAAGGAAGCCACAACTATGGATCAAAGAGAGAAATCCAAGGATGGGTGATCAGCCCGATCCCCAAAATGAGTGAGGGAAGTAGATAAACGGAATGAGGACGAAAGGAAAGATTATAATGAAGCAACTGGTGCGATGACAGCGGGGAAAATCGGAGGTCCCGGAGAAAACTCGTCCCAGCAGCTTGTTGTCCACCACAAACTTCACTTTGCGGTCATCAGGGATCGAACCAGGGCGGCCTTCAAGAAGACAGCCAAATTTTTCTGAAAATATTCCTCTCCACCTCAAGCAATCTTTATATGATACGTATGTCATTTTTATTTTCTAAAATACAAAAGGTTAGCCATTTCGATCCAAATGTTATAAGTTTGAGATATACGATAAAATAAATGTTCGTTTCATTTTCGTAATATGCTACATCACTGGTAAACCTTAAAATATACATGTAAACTATAGAAAACCCAGGCAAGTTATGTGAATTTACTGCCTTTACCGAAACTTTTCAGGAAGTTTATTTGAATTTTTCAATATTTTCTGCCATAGAAATATGAAATTACCTCATTTTTCCTTCACAATCATCATGCAAAGAAATGTAATACCAAGGTTTGCATTTTCAAATTGATTTTGAACAGCAGACTAACCTCTATATCTGCACTATCTGCACTCTTTAATATTTCTAGTGAAAATATTCTTGACAAATGCATATGACGATTAACAAGAAGTAGAGAGACGAATCATTTGTAAAACTGCAATGTAAATAAATGCCACCTGGAAGAGAATGTGCTCCAGTCAACGCTTGATATGCAGCTGCCCATTAGGATCTTGTTCCGAACGTAATCGACAGCAATGTATTCATATGGCATTTTGAACTGTGGTGTCGTAGTTTACACAATTTAAAATGCCGATTAACTCAGTTAACTGCATGAGAGATCTAAAAGCGATGTTGTTTTAAGCTATGTAACTGGAAAATAAACGCAGGCGGTGTAGCGGCTAAACTATTGATGCCTGGTCGCCACACAAATTCTGGGAAAACACAACATAGCACAGCAACCCTATTTTATTATAAACGGACTTTAATTATAAACAACAGCATTTGTTGCAGTCACATTACTTTTTACAAACTGTTCCACTAACTCGAAAAGAATGAAAGAAAAACTATTGGGTAAGACAAAGGCTTCGTATTTACTATTAAGTAACTTCAGAATATGAATCAAAATCTAGAACGAGGACCAATAAGTGAGAAATCAAACTAAATATTACATTAAAAAGATATCTTTGTTGACAAATAATTTTAAGTTCCTTAAATATTTAAATTAATCCTTAAAACCAAAGAGTAGTCTTCGAAATTTAAAGTGAAAGTCAGTGGTAAAGGTATGTTTCTAAATAAATTAGACCCCTTCGTAAACAGGAATCCTGGATCCACCTCTTATTTATAAATGCGATAAATATACGCAAGCTATTACATGACTTATATTTTTCCAAAAGAAATTCCCTTTCAGAAATACAATGAGCTATTCTTGCTCTCGCTTGAATACGCGAAAACGGAGTATGGAGATGGCTGATAAAGATACAAAACATGGTTATGTTGGCCTTGTTATCTTTATGCCATATCGGTACAACAATGCAGCAGATCTTTACATCTGATGTACATTAGTAGCTGTTGTCAAGCTGCTATCGTCACAGTGTTATCGATATCACTTAATGGCACTATAGCTTTGAAATCCATTATGGTCCCGTTTGCCTTTAAAGACCTTGCAGTTGTCTACTAGTTCGCTAATAGTCTATAAATAAATCGAAGACAAAAGCACGGTTTTATATTGAGAGAGATTATTTTAACAGACAATAAACTAGTTTAGAGCGATCGCTAAACAAACTAATTAACGTAAACAAGAAATTGCTGCCTCTATGTGCTATGAGAGCTAAGAATTATGTGTGCCTCTGCCTGTGCTGCTGTGCCTTCTTGTGCGATGGCTTTATCTTTGTTAACGCCTCTCAAACAACTAAGCACCAATGAACGCATCACTTCAGCCAATGGAATGCGCAGGAATCACAAATGACAGAGATGGATGTTATGTCCACGTGGAGTAATCAGTGAGCTATGTGAGGTTTCTATTAACAAAGATAAAGCCATGATATCCATTCGAGCAGCAGAATTATGCCATTTCCCTTGCGACTCTCGGTTCTGTCACGCAGTGGAGAGAACCCCCAAATACCTAATATATTTCAATTGCCGTATATGAGTGGTAACAGAATGAAGAAAATGTTTGAGAATACAAGAGTTATACTGAACTACTTTGAGATGAACTTTTGCAGAAATAGTGACGTTACTCACTTGGGATTAGAGATTAGAAACAATAGTTAAAATTTGGCTGTGAATTATGTATATGCTCTTTCCAAGACATTGCGTCAAACAAATGAATTAGAATAGCACTTCAAAAATGGGAAAGCATTGAAAACTTCAAACCAATAAGCACGAATACTTAGAATATAGCTGATACTACAAAAAGTTATGTCACATAAAAACGTGTTTTAATAAAATATCTATATTTGACATACTATATTTTTTATATCTCTTGTGGTATAAAAGTTACTTAAAATTCATAAAATCCATTTAAGAATAGCACATTGATTAAGAATATTAAGAATAGCATATTAAGAATAGCAAATTCAGAATGCACATTTTACCTGCCATTCAAATACCTAAAATGTATAGTACTCTATCAAAATCACGAAGAGCCATTTTTGTGATAGTAAAAAGTAACGAAAATAACCATGTAAAGGCAATTCGGAGTTCATGATTTTTTTTTCAATCTTCGCCCTTTAGACTGCTGAAATTGATAATTTCATATTTCAGTTATGTAGTTTGTAAATATAAAAAAAAAAAAAATGTTTTGTACGAATGCTTATTTTTGGAATTCGGGAACCACAAAATATGTATTTCCAATTAAATCGCCACATCAAATGTTTGGGTGTAATGGAATTACCAACTGTTTACTGCCGGTCCACCACGGCAGTTTAAGTGTCCATAAATAAAAATTTCATTTCAATTTCTGCTATTTATGAGGTATATGGTATTCCATGTAAAAAGTAGTAAAAATTCGGCTGATTTCGCCGATACACTAACGCAACAACCTATATAATGAGCGAATTACGACAGCGTTATTTACGTAATTATGTACTTAAGGACAGAAATGGAAAACTAACAAAATGTTATTGTACTCCATAAATGCATTAAAATCTTATGGGTGTGATACGAGCAGCACCGATAGCCAGGTTAGATCTGCTGCAACTTCCTAAGCATATCATGATGGATGGTACACCACCAAAAGGCACGAGCATCCCAAAAGGAATTTGTCAACATGACAACTCCTTACTGACATTGTTGGATTCAGGATTGCGTGATACAAAATGAAGTTGACCAACTTCAGTAGCAAGCTACACATTTTTATCGCGATATTAACCTGACATTTATGCTCTCTAATTGGTTAAGCATTTATAACTTCAGTTGAAAAACATACATTGCTCATTCATTGTCCCCACATGTGTTTCTATACCCTATTTTGACTGCTTGACCCCACCTGTCTCTTTTTTCATTTTCTTAATTTATCTGCTTTTCTCTCCTAAATATTCCTCCCTAATCCTACTTCATTTTCACCCTGTCGACATTTTAGTTGCTACAATATGTTGTCCCCCCCCCCCACTTTATTCCATGTGCAGGTCCTAAACCCTTTAAGGCTGTCCTTGTTGGCATCCCTCCCGTTCCTGCTTACCACAGCTGTCAACATGTCTACGCCAATCCTTCATTATCTTGCATAGTCGCATGAAATTTGTATTCTCAAAATGTTACCGTACCTTTTGGCTTTTGATATTTTAAATCCTTAATCTGTTCCAAAATCCTCTAAAATTATTTCCCTTCCTGTCATACATCTCTACTATTAATCTCTTTGAAATGTTAAATATATTTAACTGATTGTAATCCAATAATTTTTAAAAGTAATTATACAACTTTTGATCTATTGCCATATTCAAGATTCAGTTTTCCCTATTTCAAAACTCCATCACCACTCCTTTTCTCCAATGCTACTCCCGTTACCGAGTCTTTTGAGACTTAACTATTTCTTACAACATTCTCTGTAGTTCTGCAATTTTGAACATGATCTATAATAATACAACCCACATACTTCCATCACATTAAATTTGTTTATGCTTCGCTACTTTATGTATAAATAAACACTAGAATTGCTGTCCAGTTTTCATAGCAATGAACTATTTATTGTATACGAGTATAATAATAGTCCGACAAATTCAGCGTTGTGATGATTTAAGCTATTATAGTTCTCATAACAGAAAAGAGTCTATTGTGGATCATTATTTCCGGTGATATGGAGTAGGAGATAAAACAGATCGAGTTTGTTTCAAATTAAGAATGAGAAGAGAGATTTAATCCAGTAACAAAAGTGTTAAATCTCGTTGGCAGGTTCCATCAATTCTTTCTCAATGGAAAGGGACATTTGGTAGCTCAAAATCTCACTACCAAGAACCGTCTCAGATGATCTTTTTTTTTTTTTATTTCAAAAATATATCTATACATGCAATTTTTTTCTTTTCCTCGTTTTCTAAGATTTTTTATTCCTTCCGTTCTTTATTACTTTATTTTCTGTAGTTTTACACACACACACACACACACACACACACACACACACACACACACACACACACACACACACACACAAACTCTCTTGCCCAAGGCGGGACTCGAACCGCGACGCACTACGCGGGGAACTCTACATTGTCAAAAAAAGACGCCAAAAGCGGCACTATGACGAACATAACTGCAACTTTAGTTAATTGATGGAAATTTATCATTTCTTTACACTTGCCGTATATAGACTTAGGTTTTTGAAAGATAGAGTCAACACGAAAAATACAATGCCACGGCCGAGATTTGAACCACGGATCTCCTGGTTTCCGTCCAGTCACACTAATCCATTGAGCTACCATGGCTAAAAACGGCCGGGATTTGAACCATGGATGTCCTGGTTTCACCCATATGCCATGGTAGCTCAATGGATTAGTGTGACTGGACGGAAACCAGGAGATCCGTGGTTCAAATCCCGGCCGTGGCATTGAATTTTTCATGACACTATCTTTTTATTACTGCAGCTTGTTTATACAATTCATCAATTCAGTAGATATTTAAAGAACTGTGTGAATTTGTATACAGATTCGTTGCTCGATGTTTAACAGGAAATCACTTGCCCTTCTGCCACAACACTGGAGATCCCTGATTTCTCGTGGAACTCTATTTCCATATCCTGCCGCTCCCCGGATCTCACGGCCCGTGATGTTTAAATATGACGCTTGTTGTAAGAGTGCATTTTCCAATATTTTCCAACTACGCGAGAAAATGAGATATTTTTGTGTCCTTCGTTTATCCAACATGTTCAATAATTTTAGGATAGCACACATTTTGAACCAAAGTCATTAACTAATATTTCAGTCATTTGTTTTGCTGCATAATGCACAAGATTTCCAACCAATTAGTAGGCATTTATGGTAACCACACCATTACCAATTTTTAAATTGTAACCCCAGAATCCGCTACTACGTAATGACGAAGTAATTCATTAGTTTCCTTCTTAGGCTCCGCTCTCTACAGAATTCCTAATTTCTTTCCACTAAGTGGAACATCACTATTTGGATATCACTGCATTATTACACTTGGAGAATTATTTCCTTATTACGGTACTGCCTGGTAGATTATATATAGTCTGCTGGACATTCTACGAGACTGTACAACTGGTACAAGGACACTTACCACATGAAATAATTGATTCAAATTTAGTAGATTAATCTAGGTTGGCGTAACAAAATTTCTCATGACTTATTTCCTAATAAATTAATGTTAATAATTGAAGCTATTATACCGTAATGCATAAGAATGCCCTTAGCTTAAAACGCAATGGAAAACTGTCCTGCAGTAAATCTAACTACTGAGCTTTTAAACACAGGTCCAAAATTTCTCGACGTTTTGAAACATACAACAAAATTTCAATTACCACAATTATCATCATGGATTAGGATTTATCCTGTCCCAGAATTATGCTTCTTTCCGTATTATTCCAGGTCTTCCAATTGTTTACTAACCGCAAAATAACTTTAGAAATCTACTAAAATAATCTATGTTCCTTCCATTCTTTTATATCAATATAAAAATGGCGCACTCTAAAACGTTATTCCCAGATCGGTCCATAGAGTGATTCTGAGACGTTAAGGTCAACATGCTCGTAAAGCAACCATGTAAAATAGGCGTTTCTTTAATTTGGAAATGAATAAAAAAATAATTTGATACGCCGAATACATGGCGAGTAAGTCCGAGTCCCAAGGGAGGCTCAACATCAGACGAAGATGATACCCCCGAATGTTCTGGCAGTCATCATTTACTACAAAGGCGCTCTATGTCTTTTTATCTTAACGCCGAGGCTTCTGTAACCAACATCCATGACATTCAATGATTTTTCCGAAGTGCTATACCGTCCTATGAACAATGAAATTACAAATTGATGAGGGGATGCATTGCACGTCGATTATACACATGACAAAAAATTGCCGAAAGCGTTTTAATCATTTCCAGCTATTGGAAAATCAAAGGGATTCGGAACTATAAACTGCTAATGAAAGAATTTTCTGTTGAAATCGTTATATCTCTGAAAACAGGCTCAAATTAACTAGGGTGAACTGTAAAAACACGCGACCGTTTCCTACGACGAGTCAACCTTCTTTTGGACCCAAATCAGCATCTCGATGAAGACCAAACATCGCATATATGTTCAAGCGACGATACTTAAGAAAACGGAAGTTGAAAATTGGGTCTAGAATCACACATTTTAAAGTTAAGAATGGCTTTTCTACTGGCTCTGTGTTTACAACTGAACCCAGTTTCAGTGGACAAGTACAAGGCAAACTTTTAATTGGTGGAAAATAAACATACATGCTCTATTTCTTGACTATTTTTCATCATTCTGTCAATCGTGCGCGTAACCTAGATACAAGCAGACATATATGCAGATATACAGTTACTCCAAAAAGTATTCGTCTAGTGCATGAGTTTATGTTTAAGGATGTACGGATAGTGGGAAATCATTAAAATAAAGTAAGGAAGGGACACTGTCTTATTCATTGATAAGTGAAAA
Source organism: Mantis religiosa (assembly GCA_030765055.1). Taxonomy (NCBI): domain Eukaryota; kingdom Metazoa; phylum Arthropoda; class Insecta; order Mantodea; family Mantidae; genus Mantis; species Mantis religiosa. The sequence goes on from CM060952.1 coordinate 109,236,359, forward strand.
AGAGAATGCAATAAAGAAACACATAGTATCTATTCACATAAAAATAGTTAAACATTCAAAAGTACAGATATGCAATACAGGATGCAAAATAAGTATTCGTCTGCATACTGAATATGGTGTAGAATGTTACGGTTAGTACTTAGAAGGCCCTCCATTCCTCTTTATAATCTCTTGCATTCTCCTTGGCATGGATTTCACAAAAAATTGTGTTTTCTCCACTGTAATTTTACGCCATTCCTCCAGTAGAGTGTTCTTTAGATAATTTATATTAGATATGATTCCTAATATTTTTGTCCATTATACTCCACAAGTTCTCTATTGGATTCATGTCTGGAGATTGCGGTGGTGTCGGCATCCATCGTGGAGTATTATACAACCATGGCCTTGCATCTAGAGCTGTGTGTGTTTTGGATCATTATTTTGTATGAAAATATAAACCTCAGAGAGACCCAAATTATTCACACTTACGGACAGATGCGTTTTTAGGATGTTTATATACACTTATGGTTCATAATTCCATCAATAAAACACAAATCCCCCACACCATTTGCATATGCAGCCCTAGAAGAGTAATGAACCGCTTCCATGTTTAACTGAAGATGTTATATTTTTCTCCTCAAGCTCACAATTCTTTTTTCTCCACACTATTATTGTGGCGCTGTTCGAACGGTTACCATGGATTTATCTTTGGTAATAGATACCTCTCAGATAACGCACTGATCACTCCACGTGGAGTGAACATATATCTGTCATTTGTGATTTCTGCGAATCCAATTGGTTGAAGTGATGCGTTCACTGGTGTTTAGCACACGACCGGGAGGTCCATCACTACCCCTCTCACTCTTACAAGAATAATCAGTGCGTTATCCGAGAGGTTTCTATTAACAAAGATAAATCCATGGAAAGCGTTCCAGCAGCGCTATAATACTCGCCCTTTTGACTTAAAGAGCTCAAACTGACTCTCGGCAGTAAATACAACCTTCTTCCAGAAATCAAACCCGTCGTATTTATGTTCTTTTGCAAAAGCAACTCGCTTCTTTCTGTTGGTTTTACTGACGTATGGTTTTCTAGGGGTTGTTCGGCCTCCATACTCCGCTTCATAAAGCTCGTACTAGTTTGTGCTGAAACGGACTTTCCTGTGTCTGTTTGACCTGCAATAACAAGTTCTGGAACACTGAGTTTAGGATTTTTCTTGACTTTTCTAAGTAACTGTCGTTTCTCCATCTCGGATAGAACAGCAGGACAACAGTTTCTTGGTTGATTTTTTTAAGTTTTGTTCTGATCAAACCTGTATATAATAATCTTCACTGTACTGGAAGGTCTTCCATTGGTTTCTCCAATTTCGTGAAAAGATTTTCCTTTTTAAATAACCTGATGCAAATTTCTCTCTCTTCTTTTGTAGTTTCACGTCGTTTTCGACCCATATCACTTAGCAGTCAACGGCTTTGAAAACAAAAATGGAACTGTCAACAACAGGGGATGAAACACAACTGCATAAGAAAAGGGAAGGGGTGTGTGTCAGCGAGGCACCATAACTGGGATCTTGTTTACTAATTACTTGTTTGACATCAAATGGGACACGATTTTAAATAGCATAGAGCTGTTCACTAATTAAGCAATATATTAACCCAAAGTATGTTTTATTTTTAGATCTAGTTATCAACCAATGTAAGGAAATATTTATGGTTCGTTTCTTATATATATATATATATATATATATATATATATATATATATATATATATATATTCTGACTGTGCTTGTTATACTCTATGTGCTAGGATTAGACGAATTCTTTTTGGAGTATCTGTAGCTTACTTCAAATGTCGAAAATCTTCAGTCTTATCTACAGAGAGTAAACTGGAGGAAATTTTCTGCTTTATTGGCACCTCAGCCCATATCCAACTTTGAAATCACTACATATACAATGGACCACAACAGCAACACCTTTTACCCTTCAAAAGCATGCACGGAAAATGAATCTCAATCGATTCGTGGACTTCACTGAATCACAAGACATGTCATAAGGCATGAGCTGATACTTTCAAATGAAAAGCAAGCCCAAAAAGTGCAATGGAAGCTACTTTCTGAAATCGTGCTTCCAAAGATTCCATTAAGTGAATGTTTGAATCATTATATATATATATATATATATATATATATATATATATATATATATATATATACCAATATTAGACATTAAAAGGGGAAATATTAGGTTTCAGCGAATTATTGCGGTATTTACGTTTAAAATAAATCAGTTTTGCTAAGATTTGAAGAATCTCAAATGTGCAACAGAGCAAACTGTGTGTTCATCTGTTGTGCCAACAAACAGATCTTCACAGTGCAGATGTATTAGTAACCCACTCTATAGCATTAGCCGGAGGAAATATGACACTCTCAAATTCAAAGGAAAGATCAGTCGTACTTTCTCATTTAATTACAGATGACTACTACAATTGCTGCAAGCCTTGGTACATTTGGATATCGTTAATTCAGCGACAAACTTAAAGCTGATACAAAATCAGACAGGAAAGTAGTGGAATATCTTATGTTTGATTTTATTAAGTAATACATATTGAATGATACACATCAAACAATAAACTTGATTAATTTATTGCTCCTTTATAGTAGGTAATTAATTTCGTTAAAATGCTATTGATACGACAGCTTTAAGACACTGTATGTTCTCCGATTTTAATAAAACTAATATAACTTCCATTCTCAGATGCAGTTGTTGCAGTTATTAAAAAAAAAAAGCACTCTTCGGTGTAGAGCAAATTCAGCGGGTCCAGCAGCCTGCTTTAGTGCCGCCGGCACTTCCCGTCCCCCTTCCACGAGCTCAATGTGACCCTGGTCGAAACGGAGAAAGAGCGAAACACTGCTTAATGAAGGTACAATTACTACACACTCCTCGTGCAGATTTCAGCTGGAATCAATCCGCCACAGCTATGCTATTCTCAGAAATATTTATTAACCGTCCTTACCGTCAGCCAAATATTCTAAAATATTTTAAAATGATGACGACAACAACAACAACAACAATAATAATAATAATAATAATAATAATAATAATAATAATAATAATAATAATAATAATAATAATAATAATAATAATGCAAATACTAACTTAGCCACAGAGAGGGCACAACAAAATATGTGCATAACAAACTGTAAGGACAAGTTCTTCAAACCAACACAACAAATCTGCTATGTTTGGACAGGTTTTAATGCAAACGCGTACTTATTTTCTGCTGTCACTTGGTATTTAGTTAATCACTAAATGTTCAACAATTTAAACAATGGCTTATATTGCATACAATATTCCAAAAGTCTGCAAATTATGCTTCACACACACGCACACGCTCTTATATATTAAAACATATTTTATTTTATTCATTTATCATCATATCTGATTTAAAAATACGATATTTCCGAATAATATGTAATATCGAGTCAGTCCTGATGGTTGGCCACACTGAATACGCAACATAATCGATAGCTTTTGTCAGATTGGTGAATCCCCACCTTATCCGGTCGTTGCCGTTCCCTCACGGTCTGAAGGTGGTTTTTAAGCGGCTCTTAAGCGTAGTATTGCATTTAGTTTAAATTTCATGGTTTAGTAACCTGCTAATTTGCATACAGAAAGTTTCAAAATATTCTACCATTATTATTTTAGAAAATAAATTCCGAAAATATTTCTGCCGGTTTACAATCGTTCTCCAGTTGACACTTCGGTAATTCATTTGGTGAAGACCCTTTTCTATAATGCCAAAACTAAAAATGAGCAACAAAGATAGTTTGCAGGGGGGTATCATATATTAAGTTTTCAACATTAATCATACAGTATGACGAGATCAATAATTCACGTGGTTTTCACAGCATATTTCTTTATGATGATATTACATAAAATTTACCCTTAAATTTTCATTTAAAGCCAATATGATTTCTTAATGTTTTATATGGACATATTTATGTGCACATTATGAATAGTTACAAGACAAAAATCCATACATATTCCTGTCCCTACTTATGTGTAACAGTACTAATATAAAGCCACATCACAATCTTTTTCAACAAAAACTGAATGATGACAAACGAAAGCTAGGTTTCCAAGCAATATAAAATCATATCTGACATTAGTTTTCTCATCTGAAAATTGTGAATACGACCTGAAGATACACATTTTTATTTATAAAACAATTTACACAAATATTTAAATTTTGTATTACCTAATTCATTTAGAGGGGTTTTGATTCTATTCCATGGGCAAGCAAGGGGTCGATAATTTGTAACAGCAATACTTTTTTTCTGGAGGTAATGTTGTAGATATGTTTAACAGCAAAAATTGATCTGTTGCACTTAACTTTCTCTACTATTCTACAAACTTGTTCTTACAAATGCTTATTCTTCTACTTTATGGCAAACTACATGAATAGAAATTGTTTTATTACATATTTCTTTGTAAGTACAATGTCGATAGGGGAATACAGAGGCTTTGAAATTTCATTCTCTTTGCATGGCCAGGAAACAAAATGAGTGTCTTTCCATTTGAAGAAAGTATTTAAGTATTGGAAAATTAAAAAAAAAATAAAATAAAAAAAATAAAAATAAAAAAAATAAGAAAATAGAAAGGTGTATCTGGGAAATAGTACAGTACACAAAAAGTGTATATGAAATAAATTGTATATTTTAACAAGATATAAAATTTTTTATGCAATTAGGTTTTATCTATTCCTTACAGTCTACCAGTTGGCTTCTGAGCCCATTCCCAGAAAATTCAAATTGTGCATTTCATTTAGCATGGAAATATCTTAAATATATGACATTTTAATTCAAATCGTTTAAGTTATTTTTGAGAGAAAAAAAAAACTTCGAAAAACGTTATACGTAAAGAGCAGTTTGGGGTGAGGTGATTTCTTTGAAAATCTTGACATATCCTTGGAACACCAAATTTGGTATTAATTCGACTTTCTTTTTTTTTGGGGGGGGGGGTCAGGAGGGGATCTCAAAACATATATTTCCAGTGAAATCTCTATATTGGGTGGAGTGCAACATTTCGGTGTAGTCAAGAAAAACCACACAACAGAAATAGCTTTGCTAATCTGTGCAGTGTGTAAACATGAGACAAGTCAAGCGCGCGGAATTTTAAAGAATTCCTAAAGAATTCCGTAACAATGCCATAGTGTTATAAAAAGAAAACTATCTTAAAAACTCTAAAACGTTACAACAAAAGTGTTTGTCTTCGACACTATCATTTCTAGCCCATATTATCATTATAATAATTGGCGAAAAAAAATATTGTGGTATATCTCAAGCAGTAGATGTTGTGCATTATCGAGCTGTGAACATTATTAATTCTTAAAAGCTGTAACGTCACACAGCTGGCAGAAATAAGATTCTTGCGTTAATTTTTCTACTTAACAGTGTGCAGTACCGCTATATTTCACGCTATATTCACACGTCTTTCTCCACTATTTTAGAACATATGCTTGCAATATCTTATCATCTTGTAAACTGAGACAAACTTTCACTATACGTTTTCATACTTCATTGCAAATATAAGGATATAATAGGTTCACGCCAGAAAGAAGTTCGATATAAATTGTCTTCTCTAACAAAATCATCAGGATTTCCAACCGTTGTCATAAAGAATGAACTTCATATGCTTCTATTTTAGTTAATTGATGGAAATTAATAATTTCTTCACACTAAAGGTATATAGGCTGAGGTTTCTGATGGATAGTGGTTTACCGGGGAAATATACGAATCAAATGGAGAATTTAATGTCAGGATGGCACGTTGGCCATGGTAGCTCAATGGGTTAGAGCGATTGGACGGAAACCAGGAGATCCGTGGTTCAAATACCGGCGATGGCATTGAATTTTTCATGTTGACTCTAACCTTCATATGCTTCATTCGCACAAATGCAAAATATCATATAATGGCATGCAAACATCTTAAATGCTTAGTCATTTAATCAGAACCGTTACAATTTTTACGAAAATAAATACGGAATAATTGTGCATATAAATGATAGTATGGAGTGAGGATTTTCTTCACAAACTTCCAGTCACATCATTGGAAAACAACAAAACCTTCTTTCTAAAAATGCTACTTTTAAATTCTGGGAACATTAAAAACACCTAAATCTCCATATTTTGGGTGGAATGTAATACATCCTTTACTGTCTATAGCAGGTAAATAAGAGAGAAAATAATAAATATTTAAACTGCTTCTCTAACAATAACAGCACCATATTTAATGAATGGGGTTTGTTCCTCATGTAGTCACGTGATCTTGGAGCACACGACACAGCTTCCGGTATATCTAAAACAAAGCGCTCTGCTGGTGGGGTGGTTCTCCCCAGCAATGGCCACCTGTGACTAACACCTTGAGTTTCTTTTGTGCACCCCGGAGGGTGCTCATTCAACAGCTAGAAACTTCAGAAAAGTTGCGAAAGCTTAATCCAAAATAACTGACTAATCGAAGTCGAGTTACTATATTAAATAAACATAAAATAACCCAGAAAGTGAAGAGTATTATCCAAATTATTTTAGTCAGTTAAAAAAAAAAATGCTTTATAAAATCAGCTACTCTTTTAATGGTCTTTCATTTTTTGATATAGATTTGTTATTTGGTATAAATTTGGTATAGATATTTGTTCATACTTTTAAATTTTCTGATATGTTATTTAAGTGCAGAAAATATTACACTGAAAAATTTGATGTTGAGATTTTACCGGAAATAGATTTTGAAAGTCTGTTGGAATAAAAAAGAAAAAGAAAGAAAAAAAAAAGATGCGTATAAAAATTCCAACACCCCAATCTACCCTTTACAGGGGTAAAATTTCAAAAAATTGTATTACTCCCAAAACTACTCTAATGATTTTAATTAAAGTGCATATGTTTTAAGATATTTTCATGACAAATGAAGTGTAAACCTTGAATTTTATGGACATAGCTTAAAAGTCTCTTCATTATGAATGACTTTTGCATAACTGGTAACCGTCCAGTTTATACGGTACAAAAAACTTACTAGACAAAACGGAATATCTCGTTAAAGCACTTTTTTTAGTTAACCATCCCATACTAGCTCTTAAATATTTTAAGAATCTGCTGTATTCCTCTGTGCCTACATGGAAATGTGCAATAATCCAATTTCTGTGAGAGTTTATTAACATGAAGTGAATAAAAGCATATCGTCTGCAAGAAGAATTTGTACAATAGTAGGGAAGTCATGGAGTGCCGCACATCAGATTTTTCCGTATTTTTGTACCCTACTATAATTTATTTTCAAATCCCTTCTGAATTTTTTTTTAAAAACATGGATTTCACTCCATGTGTTGTATAAGTATACACGATGCTAAGCCTATAGTCATATTAAAAGAAAGTTAACAATGCTGGTTCAGATCTCTTTGCTTGAGCTAATAAATGGATAAATAAAATGTCAAAGCGTATTATAAATACACAGCAAGACGGCTTAAAATACACAAATGCATATTTCAAGTTCTGAAATGTTACTATAATAAACTTGTATCACATAATAGTTTTGCAGCTAAAACAACTTCTCTAAAATTTAATAAAATAAAGCAGATTGCATGTGACCGTGATTACTTGATTTACATTATGCACCTTCTGTGGTGCACGTTCTGAGGTTAAGGCTTAAATGGTGGTGGTTCAAAATTAATACATAATGTAAGATTTAAAAAAAAAAGTATAAAAAGGTATCAGTGTTCTAGTGGTGGTGGGTATATTACTAGTCCTGGTGCATTTGCCATAAAGACGTGTTCAGCTTGCTCACGAAGGGAACACGACGGACAAGTTAAAAGAAAACTCACAGATTATTCATAGAAGATTCTAATTTTCATGTAAATACGTATATCAAACAAAAATAACGTAAAGGTTTATTTATAAAGGATAATTTGGAAAATTCGTAAAAAAAAATCGTCGTATTTTATTCTTGAACTACGCTAGCCATAAATACGAAGTGCAGTTTTTCATTTAAACTCCTCCCTCTCTCACATATACACATTAGCCTAACATACCGAAATAGTATTTCTCCTTGCTCTTTTATAGTATACAATGCAACCATGTCAGGAGTTAGGTTTTTTTTAAAAAAATATATAGATTACGAAAACAGCTTAGGGAAGGCGATGGTACTTCTGTTACTGGCTGCAAGACCACCCTTCCTTCTTCATTCTCTACTTACTGGATCACTTACTGCATAAGAGCTCTGCAGGAAGATATGTCAAGCAGAAAGCACGTGTTAAATGACACGTGTACTGACTAAAACCCTATTCATTGTCAAAATCCTCGTGCATTGTAGGTTCAAATGTTTATATTTTGTTAAATATCTTAAAATAGTAAAAAACACACACTTCAACATCAATCAATTGATAAGTTATGGGCAGTTTAAGTTCCCCCACCCGAAAATATCCAAAGATGAAAGAGGTTTCACCTAAAGAAATTAGCAAACTCGGGATCTGCTCCCATACCCTGGTATTATTGGCTAACGTAACGCGGTTTCTTCAGTAGCAATCTAAAAGATCACTGATCTTCATAATACATTAAATGGTCTTCCAATGAATCTAAATTTCTTGAGCTGCTTAGAGTGTGGCAAGTCAATGCCCTCTCCATTTTACAAGTTACATTCACTCCTAAAGCAAGGTCGCAACCTATGTGTCATTTCATTTGTTATCCATATTTCAGTCAAACTATGTGAAACTCGTTTCTATTCCTTTGATGTTTTCACATCCTACCCAAGCTGGTTCCCTTTAAATATACACCCAGCTGATTTTTGTCTACAGAGCTGACTGCATATTTCCAAGTCTACAAATCAAACTAGATGTGATATACACAGATTTTCATTTAATTACACAGAATCAATGGAACACATTCTACTATGTCAGACAACTCTGAATTACTTAAAAAAATTTTTCGTCTAAAGGCCTACTTAATAATCAAAACCCACACTGCGTACCATATATATTTTTTTTAAAATTCTGCTATATATGCTGTAATAAATTAAGATTTTTTTCAATACCCTCTAAGAGTATATTTGCCCATATCCAATTAAATAATTTCAATTCTTAAATTCTCCTGCCTCCCAATTGCAAATGCTGGCTCGTCAGCACCTTCTTGAACCCAATGATCTTTGGTTTTCGTACAACGTTAGAGAAGAGTACACGAACTTTCCGTTGAGCCACTAATGTAAAAATAATAGATATTAATTGTAGCAGAACAGCCTAATTGCGAAGACAATATAACATGGTACAGTTGGGTCAGCTGACTCACCGCTGTGTTCCGTGAAGATATTTGAACCTTGCTGACGTCCATCCTTTGGTATTCTTGGTTTATTCCTTATAGTATTCCTAACAGCAAGAGCTCCAGCAGATCCTACGCGTTCCTTGGCTTGCTGAGCGCCCATGATTTGGGACCATTCCCAAGTCGGCCTCAGGCACAGCACGCCGAGCCACACTGAAAACGGACTTCCGGCACTTTTACCCGTACATGGTGCATTATTTTTTAAATAGCCCTATAAAATAACCCATTGTTCTCACTGCCTTTGAGTAATTCACACTGAGCACAACTATCACTGACAAAATCCAATTTTTATGAGACTGACACCAACCTCATCACAATTCACAATCCGCCATCTTTGACATCTCAACGTCGATTATTTGGTTTCTATTCTAAATACTAGAGTGCAGCAGCAGACATACATGCGTAAACAAAACGCTGTGTAGTCAGCGGTAAGTTAACGGGAAATTTAGAGAAATATTGGTACAAAAATGTGTATTGGTATCATTTATATTTATACAAAACTAGCGCTGTTAGTGGCAAACACAAATAACATGAAAGTTTTGTGAAGTGGAGGTTTGCGCGGGAGTTGCACATGTAAATAATTACTAGTTATTAATCTGTGCTATAGTATACATCTCTGCCGTGTATTTGTGACATGTGACATTCGAATAACTTAGTGGAACTGTCGTATGTTACTTGGTAATTAAAAGATGTCGTGATTACATATAAAATAGTTTACTTTTTTTTCTAACCCTCAACAGGAATGGCTGAAAAACTGGAAGACTTAAATTTGCCCAATGCGGTTGTTGCAAGAATTGTGAAAGACGCCTTACCCGATGGTGTAAATGTCGCCAAAGAGGCGAGAATTGCCCTCGCAAAATCTGCATCTGTATTCATATTGTTCATAACCTCTTCAGCCAATAATGCCGCTTCATCAAACAGCAGAAAAACAATAAACGGATCGGATGTACTACAAGCTTTGGCGAATGCAGAGTTTTATTCATTTGTGGAGCCTTTACAGGATGTGTTGGATAGTAAGTCAACGCTTTCTCTCATATACAAGTATTTATTTATTACAGAAGACAACATTTTTATAATACTCATTTTGTAGGTTTCAGGAAGATGAAACAGGAGAAAAAGGAAGCCTATGCAAAACGGAAACAGCAAAAGGAAGAAAAGAAACTGGAACAGGAAAGAAATGCACGAGAACTGATTTCTGACGTTGATAAAGAAAACAGTATGGAAGAAGGTGACAGTGAAGTAATTTATGAGTGCATAGACTGATATGATAAACCAATCTAAAAACAGTGCATCTAATGCTCAATTTTTTTAGTGTCTTCTGTTATCAAATAAAAAGAAATTTTGCACGTAATGTTTCAAATTAATGGCTAAGGTTTACACAAAAATTAAATTAGTTTTTATCAAGATTTAACACTTTTATTTTAAACAATTTCGGCTAACAGTGTAAACATAAGGAACAAAATCTTTACAAATTAGAAGTTTCTATGCTAGATTTTTCACTGTTCACACATTTTGTGCAAAAATAATGCAATTTTGTCCTATTGAATGTTTGCAGTTTAAAAAAATGTCAAATATTGTATATTAAGAACTATGAAAGTTTTTTAGGTGATTTATGGTAAATTTTCATGAACTATGGTTACTAAAGCCAATTCTATGGAAAGATTATTTTTAATAAAATTTTACATTTTGGTATATCTTGATAAATGGAACCAAGTTTACAATGCTTTCTATGATCTGTTATGTTTCAATCCAATAATTATAGTATACAGTAATTAAAAATATATATATTTTTAGCACCGTTTAATAGGTAAAGGTTTCGACAAACTTCCGTATCCTATGTCACTGCTAAGTTTGCACTTCTACCAATAGCAGTGCTTGTTTCTCAATGCACTAAAGAGGTGAAGAGCTGCAACATTTGAGTAGAAAACATGCATTAAACTGGCCAGTTCCGGTTCTTTCAAGATACAGCACAAGAAAGATGTTGACATTCTACAGTAAATTTGCTATAAAAGAAAATGCCTTGAAGAGCAGTTGGGTTCAGGCTTTGCAAGTGCTCGCATTATCTCCTAAACTTGTAATTTAGATATTTTCATTACACTGATGTCCATTTTTTCTTTCTTTTAGGATACAGAAGTTAAGCCAAAGGTTCTATTAACTTTAAATAACTGGTTTAAATGCATGATAAAGACAAAAGTTTTATTCTTTAAGTAAGGACACTTGCAAAATTGACTTTCATTTAGTTTCATTCCAGAGCCTATTGATCAGACAATTATTTTATTTTAACTCAATATGGAGTTAAGATGTTAAATGTTGAAAGTTTTAGGTAAATGTTCATACATTCCAAATATGATACAAAATTTAAGGGTAGTAAACGAGCAGGTTGATTCAAACAGCAGCAGCATCTGGGAGGTGCTTAGTTTGATTCTTGTTGATGAGGCACCCTGGCATTTGCAAATTTTCCTGTTGTGCTCTTTTCATTTTTTCAGGGTTGTAATGTCAGTTCTGATGGATGTGCTTTGAAAAGAGAAAAGGTTCATTTCTAGCACAGAACCTCTGCCTCAACTTGTCTATGAGCCTAAGAGGGGCATCTAGGTATGCTGAATCAAAATGTTAAGGACCAAGCTGAATTGCACCTGCTGCCATCAAATCTAACCCTTCCTACTCAAGGTTTAGTATATACGAAAGGCATAGTGTTGGCTACAGTATTGAAGTTCTCCCCCTTTTAAGCCTTAATCCTAATTGCACCTGCAACCATCAAATCTGCTGTTAATACACTTTCATCTCAGACCCTCCTATCGGAGGTTTAAAAGATGCTAAAGATATACCCTTGGTAGCAGTGCTGAAGTCTTCCATTTCTAAACTCCCAATTCTAAGGATAGTTTAAGATATTAGGATTACTTTTCTGAAATATGTATACCAATCGTTGATTATTTAGTCTAATCTACACTTTATTATGCTTACCTAGTTAACTACCTATTACTCTGAAAGTAAACAATAATACTGAGCTTTAATGTGTAAAAGTTCCCAGATAAGTAGGCCTATAATCATCTCCTTCACTGCATGGTTTGGGCAACATAATAGTTATCAATTTTCCAATGATGAAATTGTAAATTTAACAGTGTACGTAATTATTAGTATAAAAAGCCACAGGTCCATGGTTGAATTTAAATTGCACATTGAATTATTAGTATGTACTTAAATAGTAAGTTGCCCCTGAGGTTATGATATTTGTACAACTGCATCTGGCTTTGCAGCTTAATTTATGTGAAATAAATAAGAGGTATTCATTGCCAAATACATGAGAAGAGCCAGTAGTTCTAAGGATCCACGGAACATCAACATTTCTGTGGTTTAACCTCTTAATATAAAAGCTGGATACATTTAGATTTTCATTTTTGGCAAAATAATAAAACCCCAAGTATTCTTGTATATCCTTTCTGAGCAGCACATGTGTTTAAAGGCCAAATTCTGGTAATTTCTTCTAGATTGTGATGTAATCCTATTTTTGGAATATGTTGAAGGACTAGTGCTTCTATATATACAGAAGCATTAAAAATCATGCCAATTAGTCAATTGATTTTTTGATTTTATATTCTTGCTATTTGGTGTTAAGTGTTGCAGTTCATTTTACATTATTTTCTTAGTGACTAGTATTGAGCTTTTTTATAAGCAAATTTTTTTTTAAAAAATCTGATGTATTACATTTACACAAATTTTTTTACCCTCTTATCATTCATCAGTGGGAGTACTAATTATTCTTATAGACACTTATTTTTCTCTCTACTTCATTTGAATTAGGATAACATTTGCAGAAATAGCTGCATTATGCATACAAAGGGAACAGCAGCAGTCAAATGTTGAAACTTGGATGTTGCATGCAGACTTTAAAATTTCATACTCTTTTTAATGTAATCAATAGAAACAACGAATGTTGATGCGACTTACAAAGAGTGATGGAACAAAATGAACCATTAATAATGAATATTTAAAAAATGGCTTATGCAGCAGAAAGGCTTATTAGAAGTTATCTGGTCTGAAGAGATGTACATCTTTTGTGTCATATGTTTTTGTTTATCGCTAACATTCTCAGAATTCCTTTCAAATGAAGAGGACTTAAAAGCTCTAATTCCAGAAAAATTAAGATATACATTTTATTTGCCATGTTAATATACTTAATATGTGACATTTTAATTAAAATAAGTAGCTATGTTTTAGAAAATCGCAGTTTCTGAAATATGTTCCTTTTTTAATATACTGTACTTATATAGAATAAAAAGAAGTATTTCAGAAAGTGGAGTGCCATTGTTATTAAAATTAGGCAAATGAGTCAACCTTGTATATTCTTTTCTCCACTTACTGTGCTTATAAGCACTGTACTTATTTACCGAATTTAGTATTTATCAGATTAAGCTATTCACACCCCATAAACAATGTTTTTTATTTTTGTGTTCTATCTCTCAAGGTACGCCTACTGATTGCAGATGCAAAGAAAGTCCCTGATAGGAATTTGCCATCCTTACACAGTGCAATAAAGACAGTATGAATGCGTGTGATAGCACATGCTACACAAGGAGTAAAACTGTTTAAAAAAAACACACACAAAAGTGTGTGTGTATTTAATGCTCAGAATTTGATAATAAAATCATTTTTCTTCTTGCTTCCCAATATTGCTCAATAAACTATGTTTATTCACAAAAGTAGAAGGCATCAGAATGGGCTGTAACTGAACTGACCTGAGTGTCATAATTACCAGGCACGGTATCAGAACCGTAACTAACACCTTTGCACCTCATTTCCCTGGGACTTTCTTAGCTGTGGAAAACTATATTTACAGTGAAGTCTTGATATATAATTTTGGGTGGAATGCTATAAATATTTTAGTCTAAGAATATTCAGAAATTAAAATGTCCATTTTAAGCTCTTGAGAACCGTTTCATTATTATTTTCATTGCTATACATAACGAATATTTCATTTTGATAATAAAAAATATAAAAGAAAAAGTAAGTAAATCTGATGTTAGGAGGTTAAAAACTGCATTTTCAAGTCTGATTCAACTTTCCACCAGCCTACACATGATTAGCATTAAAAAAAAAAAACCCTCTTCCAATTTCTCTATGTAAACTAAAACTGGCTTATGGCTATACTCATTCCAGTAGTAAAGACTGCCCTAAAGCCCTATGAACCAAATAAAGATGATTCAATGCATAGTACACTTCTTTACACAATGGAAGTGCAGACCATGGAAAGTATGGCCAAATCCTGGTCTTAATATTAAGTCTGATCCCATTTTAGATCTTCAGACTACACACCATAATTTTGTGTAATTCTTAGACGGAGTTCAGCATTGCTTTCATTTAGCTATGTTATTTGTGATGGTAGATTTACACAGCTGGGTTAGCTTTAAATAACTATAAACTAAAGAGGTCTTAAAATAGCTACTTTGCTTTTTAAAGCATAATTTGTACTGATAGACATGAACAAGGACTGAACAACAAGAATTTTTGTTTGATGTAAAGTGGCAGTGAAAAGTTAGGTCCCAAAGCACATACAGATCAGGCGTAACACAAAGCTATACCATATTAATCTGATATTTTCCTGTAGAAAAGTACATTTCTGAGTTATAAATTAAATTGGCTCTGAAATGAAACTATAACATCATAAAATATCAGCATATTAACTTACTTTTGTACATTTTATAATCTATGATTCTTTTAAGCTAATGCCTGAGGTAAAATATAAAAAAATTACTCAATTACTTAACATCAATGGTAATAATGTATTATAAATTATTTCCAAAACATTTTCATTATATGTGTATATGCACTATAACTGACTAGCATAAATTGTCTGTTACCAAAGTCATAAGCACAGGCATCAACACTTCTTCAACTCGTAAATTGAAACACATTCATTCCTTGTACAGCTTAGAATCCCCATTGTTAATCAATGAAAAACAATCACTATAATATCCAAGGAAAAACTTGGTGTGTTGCACTGGATATAATTCTGCTATAAAAATACCAGCAGAAACATGTAAAGGCATGTCTAGTAGAAATGTTTGCCATGTATCTACATTGCTTTAAGAGTTGCATGAAAAGTGGTGACAACTAAGTTGTATTGCACTTATACTGAAAACAATTACAAATGAATAAGGGTGCAGTGAAAACCATATTGCTGTGATGCAAATTTAGCTTTCAAGTCTTTAGGTGCATTTGCTACTGCAGAGCACCTGTTAATTTTGTGCTGTCTGTAAGATTTGAAACTTTAACAGCATGATTATTGATTACAGCTTCTTGAGTTATCAGCTGTCTAATATTTATGAAGTTGCTCCAATCAGTAGCATTACAGAATAGTCTTGGCAATTATCTCAATGTTATTTGACAAGATGTTACAGCAGAAGCCTGAAATAATTCGGTTGTTGGGGGACATCCTTTACCTCTGCATTATAATCTTACTGTGGTATATGGAGATGTAACACTAGAAGGAACAAAAATCAGTCCTGCCCAGCTGGAGAAGGGAAATATGCATGAAATAATAAATTATAGTACAGTTTTAAGCTTTCGTATATTAGGTAAATATATTACGATACTTTTAAAATTACTTGCCAGTTATGCAGGAAGCTGTATTCCACCCCATAATTGATCTTGACTTATATTCCACTGTATTTTTACACCAACCTAATTTTTCTCTGTTTAAAAAAATGAGTAAGTTTTGTTTGACGAAGTAATGCACTATGTTTTCTCTCTGCATATTGTGGCAAAATGGAGGAGATGAATGCTCTTTGATTCTTTTTGCCTGTCCATCCACAGAATCACATTGTTTAAATTTTTTCTTCCACCTCCATGTCATTTTCATCACTATCATCTTCCCTGTCATCTTGTTCTTCATTACCATTCTTGTTGTGGACAGCATTAAGTGAATTGTTGCATCAGCTTCACATGCTACTTGATGACACATTTCTCAGAAATGCAGTACATTTCTTGCAGAAAAATGTCCACACAATTTACTGGCTGAATTAGTTGTGCAAATTTGTTTGTGTTAATGCAAGCATAATTGCATATATTTTAAATAAATTTATTCAAGTTGTTTAATACCACAATAGTCTGTCTTCACTGGGGATGCTAAAAATGGGTGTCATGCTTTTCTATATTTTTATTTGTTTAGTGTTTTTTCATTTAAAAACCAGTTCCTTACTATTCTGTTTAAGAATCACAAACCACCCTGAATGTTACTGCTTTCTCTTAAAATAATAAGTAATTTAGCTATTGTAGGAGCACCTTTTTCCTGAACATAAACATTTTGAATCGTTCTTATAACAACACATTTGTCGAAGTCATCTAGATCTATTACTCATTTTAGAATGCTATGCCTTATACCTGAAGTTCCAAAGATGCGCTGATTTTCATTTTGTTTGTGTTCTTTAATAATTCTGTTCTTTCTGACACTCCTATATAATCTGATATGCAATTTAGTTTTTAGAATCTTTTTGAAAAAAGTCTTCTGATGTAGCCAGTTCTTTGCTTTTAGCTTGTTTCTTCATGTATGCTGATACATTTGAAACATTTTCTTGACACTATTGTGTAATGTTTTGGATCCTTATTTACAAAGTATACTGATGGTATAATTAATTTATGTAATTATGGTGTGTGACAAATTCATTATACTCTCTACTTATTGCAAAACTAATTATGTCTTCAGTAGCACACTGCACAAAAAAAAAAAAAAAAAAAAAAAAAAAAAAAAAGAAACTGTGGATTAGTAAGGACTGTTTCTAAGATGCAGACATCACTGCATTGCCCCTTCCCTCCCCATGTGATTTCATTCAGTAGAATTACAGGAGCTGATGAAAAAGACAAGGCCAAGAATGGTAGTATCATTCATTACTTTCCTGGAGTGCAGTGGCCAGTGGTGAAAATTATACTGCAGAACCTCTGTTGGCAGAATATTTTTCTCTGTATCTAAATAAACATTTTTTTTAATGGGGACATAGATACTTTTATCTGTGTTGAATCCACAGTATTTTGAACTGTGCTATTTCGGGCTTCTACTGCATAACCGATTTTATGACAGTCATAAAAAAGGCATTTGAAATTAGAGCCAAATTATCGTAAAAACTATTTGTAGTCATTATTAAATTATTTCGCTTCACTGTGGTGTTCCAATACAGTTAAATTTCAATATATTTGTACTCAGTTTATTCACACTCGTCATTTACTTTTTTTATATTATTGAGGGACTAGTTTCAAAAGCCATTGCCAGTTAGAGAGAGGTTGAAAATGGAGGCAATAGCCTATGAAACTAGTCCTTCAATAATATAAAAAAAGTAAGTGACGAGTGTCAATAAACCGACTACAAATAGTGTTTACGATTAATTTTGACATCACTGTTACTAAATTCCTCCAAACACACATAGAACCAAATAATTTTACCAGAAACAATGGCCTGCTTAGGAAAGCTTGGACAGATAGCAGCTACCAGCACTTATCTTTTAGACCAATCAAAAAACACCAGCCTACCACTGGTCTGCGCTACTTAACCCTACACCTCTTACTGAGGTGTATATAGACCTTGGTTTGAAATAGACCACCACTTCTGGAAGAAGGCCTAGAGCTAGAGTGGCTTAAAGCTTGAGCAACTTCATAAATATTGCACAACTGGTAATACAGAAGCTCTAATTAATTGTAAGCAAAAGAGAAATGTATGACTTGCTGCAGTTTTAGATCTGAAATATAAAAAAATTGCCAGAAAATTAACACATCTGAAATTTGATTGAACTTCTATAGCAAGGCTGCTAAGGAATAGTTGTATGTACCAAGTTGAAATTACTCTTAGGCAAGATTTTACAGAAAACTTAATTTTCAAATTTAGTTAAAATCAGTACAAAATTAATGCTTATATGGAAAGTTTGCTAAAAGAATAGTTCTTTTAAGTAAACATCCATAAACAGGAATTTAAAATTTGATACATTTCAAATTTGTGTGAAGTAAGTGATAAGTAGTGGTTTCTAAAACAATTATGATGTTAAGGATTAATTTCAAAATAATTACTATATTGTGTTTATGGAGCTGAGAAAGCAGTGGTAACCTTTGATATTACTACTGTTGAAACAAGTTTACTTCACGGTAAAAGAATTCATAACTAAACTACCATAAAATGCATCATAGTCAAGATGAAATACCAAATTAAATACAACAAAATGTAATCTTAATATTTAATGAGCAGTGTACACTTTTTAACATCACTTAACTAGTTTCAAGAGCTCTTGCTCCAATCATCAACTAAGGATTGGAATCAGTATGTGGAATTTTACTTGATGTGGGTGATAAGGCAAAATGGAAGCCAATGGTGGTGAGCAATTAATAGGTTAAACTTACACAAGCAAAAATTGATGTATTCATTCCTCTGTGTCATCAAAAGGGAAATACTCTCGACCAGTCTTCCCCCACCTGTACATCCCAGTGAGCTACCATTGCCACAGTGGTGGCTGACACTAGCATGTAAGAATCATAGTAATATTGATCATGTTTCTGGTCACATGATATGGGGATCTTTGTAGATTTGCAAGATTTTTCAATTTTTTTTTGCAAGATTTTTTACCAGTTCAGGATACAAATTTATATCCACTATGTAAAACAATAGCAAGTATGGAAATTAATTGTTCTTTCACACTAGCCGTGTGTAGGACGCACTATGAGAGTAGAGCCAGACTGAAAAATTCAATGCCATAGCCGGGATTTGAACCACAGATCTTCTGGTCCCCGTCCAGCCGCTCTAACCCATTGAGCTACTATGGCCAACGTGCCAACATGACATTAAATTCTCCAACTGACTTGTGTTTAGCAAGTATTTTAGACATTGGTTATTAAAACTGGAGCAAAGTATGTCAACACTTGTAAAAATTTTCTTTGTCTAACTTAAGAGTCATTAAATGAAGACTAGTTTCTGAGAAACTTCTTCCCTATCTTCAGTTTGATGTTCCACTTGTATACACTAGTTCCATCCTTAGTTTCCCACTGCTGGGTATCCGAGCATTATTTTGCACTCAAGATATCATGCTGATAATTTAGTGGAACTTCTAGTTTGACTGGGTTTTCAAATATTAAGATTTCCACACTTATTCAGGTCATGAAATCTGCTTTCAAACTTCCAACAAAAGTTTCTCTATTACATATTGGTATTTTGTAATAACATAAATCTTTTGATTTAATGATGACTGCAGACATGGAAAATGATGCGAGTATGACTTCTGCAACTGGTGCAACTATAGCTTGAATTTATCCCTGAATGCTATAAGGCATCAGCCATATTCACAATGGAGTGACTTTTCCCTTGTAGCAAGATATTTAACTGATTAAAATGATAACACAACTCTTTTAAGAAGGCAAGATCCATAATTTACTCTATTCGATATTTCAGGAATATCAATATTATGTTCCTTTAAGAAAAAGTCTGCTTTTTTACAAAGATTGTAGAAATGGTGAAGTGTGTTACCTCTGTAAGTTAAATCACAGCATAGTTCTTGAAACTGTCAACCTACCACAGAAGGTACTGTGTCCCTTTCTAACACTATCAATTTCTCCCATGAGAGATTGTATTTGCAAGCAACTGCACAATGCTCCAAAAATATCTGCATCTGACATTACTATTTATGAGAATTATATCCTCAATTACATTTTAATTCAGTTCTATTCTGATAAATATGCTTAATTCTGCTGTATGCTCCTGCACTCAAAGCCTAATAAGTACTACATAAAATCTTACAGAGGTTAATTGGTCTTCTATGTCAGAATTCATATTTTCTCCTATTCTGGAAACTATTGAGGTTCTTCCTAGGCTAAGTGTTTTAAATGAATTTATCATACTGGAACCATGCTATGTTAAAAGTAAGTCTTTGCATATTCCCCACCTGAATAGGCTTCTCTTTTGCAATCTCACTTTAGCAACTTTATAGCTATCACCCAAGATATCAGTAGGTTATATACCAGGAGACCATATTGTCACACGAGCGTTGGAACACCCTATGAAAGCAGCTGAGAGCGGGAGACGAGGGAGGTCCGTGTTAGCTACGCCCTCCCCTCGTTTGTCTTATAGTGGTGACAGGGACGGCTGGGGAAAGAAACATAATTGTGCGGTCTGTTTCTCTTCCCCCTGTGTTCCAGAAATTACGGGATCGTTCATCATCTGGAAATGTCGAGAAGACGGCGAGATGCCTATAAAAAGGGCTGCAGCTAGTCAGTCAGTCAGTCAGTTGTTTAGTGAGGAGACAGACGCAGTTCTTGGTGTAAGACTTAGTCAGTGACGTGTTAATGAACGAGAAGATTGTGCAACGGAAGACTGTACGTAACTGGTATGTGCATCGGAGTTTATGTAATCGCGAGTACAAGTGAAATTGTAACGGACGAACTGGTAAATTGTAATTGTGTGCAGCAAGTAATTCTGTGTAATTGGCAAGTGTTAAACTGTAAGTCGGTGGAAATAAAGAACATTTTTGAGTGGTGAACCCACAAAGTCACAATATCTATTGCTGCTCTAGAGTCTCCTTAGTCCATAGAGTCTGTTTTGGCATTGTATATCTCATAGACAGCAAATACTACATTCAGAATTGCTTTTCCAAATGTCTGTTGCTATTGTACCTGATAGTACAATCAGCATTATGGAACAAAAACAATATAGTTTACGCTCAAGAAGCATGAAAAGGAATCCTTCCCACTGAATTTGAAACTGAGTGCTGGATTATTTATGAAATGTCACTGAATGTTTGTCATAATACATATCCTGCTGACATACATAAAATGTACATCTGTAGTTGCTGATCTGCCCTTAGTCATGTTGTCCAGAAAGGACTGAAAATAGGGGTATGGATAAGTGTGCTGAATGGCATGTCTGTCCTAACTTCACTTTCTACACCAACCTTGATTCACTGCTTGCTTCTCTTATGACTTGTAGAGAGTAAGTTTTGTGTAAAAATGAAGAGTAACAAACATGTAAATCTTTTGTTTGTGTGTGTGGTTGTGTAGGGGAACACATACATTTAAAAAATTGAATTTACATTACTGTTTGGTCAAAAATTATTTGCTGTTGACAGTAATATTTTTTTATACAAATACTTTCTGCAGTGGGATGTTGACAGTCTCTTTGTTAGGTTGTTAAAAATGGCGAGTTGCTGCAGTTTTGGCTTGTAGCTATGTTTGTTGATCTAGTTATTGATATTTGAATATTGAGTTTTAAAGGCTCATCTATGAATCTGTAAGTAGACTTGAAAGTGTACATAGGCTCATTAAATAACATGCTGACAGTATTGAAGTTCCAAACATGCACCTTCTTATTTTAACACCATGCTTATTGTTCACTATACCAGGAAAACAATGAGAAAATTACTGTAATCAATACTGCATTATTTCTGCCTGAACAAATGCACCTGAAATTAATACTATATGTATATATAACAATTTTAAACTGCAATGCTGAATGACTACTCAGTTTGCACTGATATCAGTCTCATTTGCAGCACAATTAGATTCATCATTTTGGAACATCTAGCATATAATACCAATTACTTTTTAATCTCCGAATAATAGCTTAGAAACCTTCTCTGCAAGGAAGCTTTTTAAACAGTTTTCAATGTAACTGTTTGCAAACATTTCTCTTAAGTATTAAATCTGCAGAATCAAAAATGTCACAAATGAATCGACCAGAATAATTTAATATAACTTACATAGACAAGAGATGAGATAACTAAACACACTTTTACTGCTTTAGTTACTCAAAAGAAGCTGATGATGCAGACAACAGTCTCTGAAACATGTCCTCAAAATCATGAGTAAAATGAAGCAAAAGAGTGGTTAAGTTGTCTCATCTATTTTCTGTTAATATACTAAGTTTCACTGAGTTCATTTCAGTCAAATTATTTGAAGACTTGCATGGTTTTAACAGAAGCAGTATAAAGGATAGATTATATTGTATAGCTTGTGTTGACACTAATATTCAATTCACCCTTACAAAATATGTTTATATGTAATGGTCATTAACAAGGAGAACTTCTGGCTGATGTTCACAAACATCCTGAATATTTTAATGAAAAAGTGCATGAAAATGAAAATAATAGGACATATGCATAGTTCTTTCTACTCTGGTCCTGCAGAAAAAGAAAATCTTGAAGATGCTTTGCTGCTCTGAGTGCTAATTTCATTAATTATCAGATTTTGGAAAACAAAAATATATTCATTCAATTGATAGATGGCCTCTGACTTTCCATGCATTTTTCGCAGAACCAACTAATACGAGGATTCTTCTGGGTTTCAAAGTCAATGATAAATACTGCTGATCCCATCATTCCATTACCGTACTACTACTGGAGGCAACAGACATTGTCCAAAGGGTGACCTGAATTAACAAAAGGATGGAACAGTTGGTGGAATACTTGGTGGAACAGTACCTCTGAAGGTCAAAGACCCGCCTCGGTAGCGCGGTGGTAGCATGTCTGTCTCACGTTCAAGAGGTCCCGAGTTCGAATCTCGGTCAGGGTGAGTTACCTGGATAAGGTTTTTTCTGGAGTTTTCCCTTATCCTTAAAGACGAATGTTGGGTAACTCTAAGCTCTATGGACCCCGGGTTCATTTGAGCATCATAACACCCATTTCATTCATCGTCCAATATTACTTGATGTTGGAGGACGTAAATTACACAAAAACATACAGAGATATTGGAAACATGTTCGCTCTTCACTCTTGTAGCTACAAGTCTGCTGCTTGAATACACTTGTGCACAAATTTTCGGTTAGTAAAATATCATTATTAATAAGATTCCTTTCAATTTTCAGTAAAGTAACATCTGTTTTAAATGAGTGTGCAATTTACTACACCAATAACTAATATTATAATCAGATATAATATAATCAGATTTGCTGGGCATTTTTTTTTTTTTTTTTTTTTAACGTCCTCCAACGTTAAGTCATATCGGACGATGAATGGAATGTATGAAATGATGCTCAAATGAGTCCAGGGCATAGAGCTTAGAGTTACCCGACATTCGTCTTTCAGGATAAGGGAAAATGCCGGAAAAAACCTTATCCAGGTAACTCACCCTGATCGAGATTCGAACTCGGGACCTCTCGAACATGAGGCAGACATGCTACCATCTACGCTACCGAGGCGGGCTTTACTGGGCATGCTCAGCAAAAGATTGAAAATTAAAGTTAGTGAATTTAGGTTTTGTTTCATAATAACCATAAAAAGCTAGGCTATTTTTGATTACACTTTTATATCTTAATACCTCTTTGGTTACCTTATTGTATTTTTTACTTCATCATTCAAAAACCAATGTGGTGTGCAGAAAATAGAACCAAAGTCAATATTTCTCTAGAGTGTACCTCTTATACAAAGAAGTATTGCTGTGACTGATTCTTTGGTTCCTTTAATATAAAAAGTCCAAGTCATATTTGAACTCTGCAGCAGTTGTATAAAACAAAGCTCAACTCTACAATTCTACCTCATGCTTGAATGGCAAAAGCTGATGAAAGAAAGCCAAAGGAGTGTAAGGTAAATGGTGTCATTTTAGTTGCCATAACTTACATTCAATGCTGCACTGGCCCATATATTACCCGGCGTAGTGTAAATTAAGATGTTAGTAATAGAAGACATTTTTTATTTTACTTTTTTCAAATTACTCTTAAATGGCATTTGAAATTATTTGGATTTTAAAATGCCAAATGAAAAATTTACTCTACAACAAATATTTATATATGTGGACTGATCAACAAAGATTGAAACTAATTTTTTCCTATAGCTTCCATGATAGTTTCCTATCTGTAACATAAATATTTGAAAAGATGGATGTTTATGAATATTGTCAGTTGGCAGCAGCACTCTCATATTGGTAGGTTGGTAGTAATGCTCTATTTTGTAGATGCTATGTTCATTTCCATCCAGACAATGGAGGTGTCTTTTGGAAAGTAGAATGAAAGAACATTAGAAATATTAAATATAAACTGAATGATAAATCAGCAGTAGCAGATCATTTTTAGACACTTAATCATTAAATATATCCAGAGGTGAAATTATCAAAGCAATTATGAAAATGGACCCGTAGATTTAATGGTTTGTGGGAGAAAAAAAAAGAAAAAAAATTATTTTGTAAAATAAGGATCACATAATGAATTTTGAAATACCACCAGTTGATTCTGTCAATAAACTTGTTTTACTTTCAGTGATCGGCATAAAACAAAAAACAATCTGTCACCTAATGGCAGCAGCAATAATGACAGTAATAAAATTTTGAATATCACCAGGATCTTAGAGATAATTATTTTCAATGGACTTTCACCATTCAAAAATTTGTTTAGTGAGGTCTCCTTGTTAGTAAAAATTAAAAGTATATATCTATTGATTGCCTACATTTAAAAACAGTAGATATGTTTTGCTTTAATGGTAGTAACAATATAATATGCTGTTAAGCCTATTGTTGTCCATATATATATGAAGCTTCAAGCTTTAATTATAACACTGTACTTAACCCTCAAACACAAGTGCTATTTAATAGAATATATTTTATAAAACACTTCAGCTTTATTTAGTGTACCAAATGAAATTTTATAGTAATGTTTATATTATGTTTAAAGCTGATTGTGCTTATGCCGTTAGTGCTTTATTATCTAAGTAAGAGTTTCTTATTGCTTTAAATTTCAAAGTATTCTATTTCATTTACAATGCTTTACGACGTTCTCCTTTATGTACTGATTTTTATACAAATTTAGCCAAAAAAACCCACAAAAAACTGATACATATCTGTACATCCACTCATGTTCACAAGTTAAGCACGCATGCTTAAAATACAAGTATAAAACAGGCCTGGGGAACTAGTACACTTTGGAGTAGCTTGCTCATGGCCTCTTACTAATAACTATGCTTTACAGGTAAAAAAAGTGGGATCAATCAAGTTATTCCAAGAGTTCTCCAGGCCTGATATAAAACAAACATAGATCACAGCAACAAGCAAATAACTTACAATAAAAAATACAGATTGGCACTGCGATATGCTAAACCATGGCAATGTTAAAGGACATTAGTCATGTGATTTTAAATTTTCATTTATAAATGCAGTCATAATTTTTCAGTTCTAAATGTCAAAGATTTTAAATATTTCTAAAAAAACTTCTTTGTGTGTATGTAACATCCTAAGTTGGCTTTTGTTATTACAGCAGCAGTTACAGTTTTCCATATGTCATTACAATGTAGGTACGCCTCTGTTTAAACCAACAGTTTAGTACGTCCATACTATTATACATACATACTATACTATTTTCATTTATGGGTTTTCAACTTAAAATCTCTTAGAGACTACTGTTTTAACGTTTAGTGTGATAATTAAAGAAAATAAAAAAGTATCTGCAGAAGCACAAAAACACTGGACCTTGCCAATCTTATGATTAGGAGAAATGTTAAGATGTAGACAAAGATTTTAAACTAATTTAGGCAGAACCAAATTATTGTAATTTCACTTATATCAGTCTCGGTCAAATTTTGGAAGCAAATGTTTTTGAAACATGGCCAAATTTAATGAGAGAGAACATGGCAAAAAAATTGAAAAATTGCCAAAACACAGTTTCAGTTTTTTGCATAGTCTTGTAAATTGGAATTTCCTCTTTGATTTGATGTTATTTTATCAATTTAGAAAAACATTTGTACTTTAAATATATTTTTAAAACTTTTTCAGAATTTCTCATTTTGTAATCCAAATTCTAAATTGTAAGATGATAAAAACAACTCATGTTGTAGGTCTGCTTTGGTGTTAGTAAGTTGGTTGTTTATGTTTTACATTATTAATATAATATTAATTTTAATAAAAAATGTGGAATTAACAAAATAATCTTAGCTTCCTTAATGAACACTATTATAGAGTAGTACATCAGGCATGCATCTACATACTATACAATTTTATTTTTATACCTTAAATACTTTTAGAGATAATAAATAGTTCATGAAGCTGGTAAATTAAATATGTTGAATACTCTTAAACCATAAATGATGCTCAGTGTCTTACAAGAATCAACTCTGCCTAAACGTATTCAGTGCAAATGTTAGATTGATTGCAGTCTTATTACAAAGAAAAGAAAGCTAGTGTAAGAGTTGTCAGTTACTGCCCCTTTCCTTTCCATGGTTCCAGTTCTACATCCTGTGCACTCTTAAATCTACTTTTTTATTATCACACATGCTTATGATACTGAACCCAATAATTATTGTTCAACACAAATTCTTAATATACATTTTGTTATAAAATATTTAATTAAAATTGGTAAAATAACATGCATGTTTTTGGTTTTTTTTTTTTTTTTTTTTTTCTCATACACCCTGCTTTCATTAAAGAACAACGGAAAGTTTAAATATGTTTAAATGCATTAAATTGTTGAGATTATTGTTTGATGATTACTCTTGACGAAATGTTCAACATTGCTCAGTCAGTGTACATGCTTAGATTAAAAATGTGTACAGATATATTATGAATAGTAAAAACCTTTTTAAATCCACAAATAACAACACACACAAATACAATAAAATGATAAAGCTCCTAAGCAGTTATATATTCTTTATAAAACAAAAATGATATGTTAGCTGGTTGGTTTCTTTCATTAACAATGTTTTCAAAACCTTTTTGTTAAAACTGTATGGCATTACATGTCTCTTACATTTAAGAACATATATTAGTTCCAAGTTCCAATACTTGTACAATTTTATTCTGCAAAATATAATTCCTCAGGAGACACCCTTTTAACATAAAAGATGGCACAGAGAAAACTTGTGGTGACATACTGTGGTGTCTGAACTTCTGATTGAATTGAATAATGCATTACATTCTGACTCCCTTTCAAAGCATTAAAGGACTGATTCATCACACATTAGTACAAGATTGGCAGAAGTAAAAAACTTGGAACAGTGGTTACTGTCACGTTTATGTACCTGTTAAAGTATCTCATTATCCATTTTTCAACACATGGGGCAAAATTCATGCTTGCACTGAAGTAGAAGCATTATTCAGTAGCAACAACAAACAAAACTTGACTTACTTCACAGCTTTTCTCCCCCCCCCCCCCCCTTGAGTGATTTAACTGGGTTAGTTTAAGGCTGGTTTTGGTGTCCCTAAAGAAAGTACATTTTGGAGTTGTACCTCTTTGCAACCAATGTGCTATTAGAAGTAATATGAAATCCTTATGAACTACTGGAAAACCTTCAGAAATGCAGTGCCAATTTGTATCTTAATGATAAAACAGCTGTAAAAATAACAAATTATGTTGATATATGAATAACAAAACCCTGAATTTTTGTAGTGTTAATTATAGAAGACTTGTTAAGGCAAGATCACACGTATTTTCTTATTAATGGTGTTCCTACACATTGGGCAGACCGCCTCTGCTATGGCCTCTGCACATTTTATGCATGTACACATGTGGCCACATGGAACAAAGATAACTTCACACTGAAAAAGAAAACAATGAAAACATCAAATATGTTATAAAACCCATAATTCTTAGGTTTGCAAGCTTCTGATTCTGGGTGAATCTAACCTGTGCATCCATGCAGATCACGCATTCTGCTGCTGATATGTGCACTGCTGGAGGCTGTTCCACTTCTTCAACAGGTGGTGCTGTGGGTGAAGTGTTTGGATGGGGCACATTACCTAGTTTCCTCTTTGCCAATTCACACTCTTCCAGATAAAGCCTTACTGCTTGCAGAATTGCCTCTCTGTCCTCTGACAAACTGACATGAGCCTGTAACAACCAAATCCATTCAACTTTTGTATTGTGACATATAATACCATATGGTTAGTGTGACTAAATGACAACATTGAGATGTGGTACACTCTATTTATTTGTCACCCAAACTGTTATGCCAACTTAGATTTACTTTCACTTTTACAAATATACAAAGCAAACACATCTGTTTCTATAGCACTAAATGTTTTTTTATACCTCTGTTGCACATACCAATGTGTACTACTCATAGCTTCTCAATGCCCACTACACTTACTACTCACTGAATGACTGTGACTGACTTCATTTTAACACTACTTGCAGACACACTAATAACTGTCTTTTTTACTTTAACACTGATCTGGCTGGCCAACTCATTCACAATTGATACAGCCCTGCACATCCTTTTATGGTCTTTGAATCATAGAAGAATTGTTTCTAGAAATGTCTGAAAATCAAAACCTCTTGAATCGTCTAAATAGAACATTTTTAACATTGACTCTTCTAGCAGAAAGGCAGTGGCAATAGTACATAGACCATGTGCTTTCCCTAGTTCTTAGCATCAAAAGTGGTTGTCCTTGAAAGACACAATATAACCCTTTTGGATGACAGACAACAGAAGTGGTGGAATGGGGTGACTCATGCTTATAATCTTCGCAAAAGTTAAAGGCATATGGAGGCGGGTCGTACGGAATACTCCAGCAAATCCTAAGCTTGCTCCTCCCACTGAATGTGGTACATGAATCTTGTGCGCCTGAGATGAGAACATTATATTAATTAATTACACTATGATAAATGTTTCAAAAATGACAGATGCCAACCTTATTATAAGAAAGAATTTTATTTTCTGATCATGACTATACAAAAATCCTGTCTCTACGATACTTAGAACACGAGTGATGCACATTTTATCTTCACATGGCTATGGTTAAATGTTAGGATAAATATTTGAATATTGCACATGCCAAGCTGTATTGATCTTTGCTTCTTAATTCGACGAATTTCCATTTTTAAGGCAAGTTTCCAAGAGGAGCTGAACTGAAATCCAGCATCACGATTAAGCGTGCTCCTTTCAGAGGAAATCGCCAAAGCCTCCTTAATTCTCCGCTCCCAGTAACTGCTGCATTTTGCCAAGATGGTCGTCTCCCGAAAATTGGCTCTATGGTCATTATCAAAACAATGCTCTGCCAGCCCAGACTTTTCAAGTTGCATTAAACGAATGCTCTGTTCATGTTCGATTATTCTAGTAGCGATGGTCCTTCCGGTTTGTCCTATATATGGTGTTCCACATTCACAGGGAATGTGGTACACTCCCGGAACTTGGAAGTCCAGTTTGTTTTTCACTGGTCTCAACAGCTGTTTAATCTTTGGATGTGGCTTGTGGATGGTCCTGATGTTATATTTGGCGAAAATTTTGCTGATTCCCTGTGAATGTGGAACACCATATATAAGAACATGCGGAAGAACCATCACTACAGCCCGCCTTGGTAGAGTTGTGGTAGCATGTCTGCCTCACGTTCAAGAGGTCCCGAGTTCGAATCTCGGTCAGGGTGAGTTACCTGGATAAGGTTTTTTCGGGGTTTTCCCTTATCCTGTAAGACGAATGTTGGGTAACTCTAAGCTCTATGGACCCCGGACTCATTTGAGCATCATTTCATCCATTCCATTCATTGTCCGATATGACTTAACGTTGGAGGATGTAAATTACAAAAAGCTACTCGAATAATCGAACATGAATGGAGCATTCGTTTAATGCAACCTGTGAAGTCTGGGCTGGCAGAGTATTGTTTTGATAACGGCCATAGAGCCAATTTTCGGGAGCCGACCATCTTGGTAAAATGCAACAGTTACTGGGAGCGGAGAATTAAGGAGGCTTTGGCGATTTCCTCTGAAAGGAGCACGCTTAATCGTGATGCTGGACTTCAGTTCAGCTCCTCTTGGAAACCGGCCTTAAAAATGGAAATACGTCGAATTAAGAAGCAAAGATCAATACAGCTTGATAATCAAGTTAAGTAGTTACGTTACTTTGACACAATTTTCTATACTCACGCCATCTCCTGGCCTGGCATTTAATTTACTGAAAACAGTCTTTTGTTCAGTAATGCAAATTTTGATAGTGTTTTGTCTTTGTTTATAGTTGTGTTATATCCAGTATTTCATTTGTGGTTGTAACATTTTATAAATATCCTGATGATGGGAGAGATGCACACTTCCGAAACGTTGATATCTAATCATCTTTTCACCTGGCTGGCTGCCAGAGAAGAAAGTGAGCGCATTCGTCGCCAGGAAAGCTTCTAGTCTTATTTTAGAAGTCACGCACTTTGAAACAGAGTTCATTTTTAGTTCATTTTCAGAGTAGAGGTGTTGTTTTGTTAAAGTGAATGGCATCATTAAGTCATATGTTGATCTCGAGCTGAAATATTGTTAATATTAGATTAAATTATTATTATACACATATCTTTTTTCCAGTGTTTGAGATCCGAGTGCATGAACATGTCTCTCGAAGCTGGGACAGTGATTTTTCGAACAAACGTGAATTGATTCATTCATTCTTAGGGCAGAAAAATTATATTTAATATGAACAAGGTTTTACGAAAGCTCTCTAATCCAGGATATAGGGCAACTGTAGATTTTTCAAAATCCCAGCAATTAACTCTGTAACCTTGTGGTGTAGATAATGTGCACACAGAGTCACAAATTTCTAGTGAAGCAGCTTCATCCTTAGAAAAAGGAAGCATGCCTATGTTTCAAACTCCGGGAAAGATCCATGAAGTCAGAAAGCGAGTTACTGGATTGGAAGTCGTGCTTGCTGTTTCACTACTGTGACGTGTGTCAAGGTAAGATCTTAATGTTTTAGGAACATTTAATGTGTTATTAAATTTTTGATGAGTCGTATTTAAAAAAAAATTTAATAATTTTTCGCTTCACTGTGGTGTTCCAATACAGTTAAATCTCGATATATTTAATGTGTTGTTTAATTATGCTGGCAAGTAAAACTGCTCTTATGTACAGAACCTCTGCCGGTACACATACTACGCTTGGCAACAGTGCCCTGCTTGAGCATTGGCCAGCGTTCATATGCTTTTAATTTTTATGTTCAGTATAATTCTTCTCCAGTAAATATTTGCTGCTGCCATGAAACTTTTCCCTCAGGGCTGATCATCCTGAACAGACTTGTTCTGATCTTTGTTCAAATCAACCTATGGAACATAATTCTTCTCCAAATAGTATGTCCTTGCTTTACTGTTTGGAACTTGGAAAAGCACCCATTGACCAAGTAGAGCCTTGTGTGTCATTCCACATGAAACCTCTGTTGTAGATTTGTTGGTTGTGCTGGGTCTTTTTCTGATCACTCACTACGTGCAAGAAATGAGGATAAGAGAATATAGGTAGCAGTGAGATAGAAAATGACAGGCTTCCTTCAGGTGTCCGTGAAGAATCAACTTTGTGAAGTGGTCAAAATAACTCAAACATAAATAGACATATAGACACATAAACATATTTTCTAGTGCACAGCTAACTTCAGACATCTAATCAACTGACATTTTTACAAAAAAAATAATTTTATTGCTGACTTAGTGTCTCTCACTATTATGGAAACAAATGTATATAGCGTAGGATGAAGGAAGCCCTGACCTCTAAAAGCAATTTAGGACCTAAGAGGAGAATTCAGAAGTGGACAGTGTTATTTGTAAACCTACATTAGACATGTACTGGTCTACAGATGACATGTTAGCTACTCCATTATTTGGGGAAATAGCGGGTCATATATGGATGGTGTGAATCAGCTATTACTAGCTATCCCTCTTTACAGAAAACAGTAATATGGTAAAAAAAAAAGTATTTTTATACCAGTTGGATGTAACCATACACAATTGTTTAGTAATTTGCAGAGCTCTAAATTGATGCAAGACAATGACCTACCTGGACTTACGAATATCAATAGCTCGTAACCTAATTGAGTACTATAATATTCAGAGGCCTCTTCATACTGGGGGTAGGAAATCCACCACTATAGCACCCCTCATACTCGAGAGAAAACACTTTCCTAAAAGGATACCACTCACAACCAAAAATGTCACAACCATTTTGAAAATGTATAGTATGTCACAAAAAAGAAGTTCACAAGGAAACCAATATTATTTGGTGTAGATCTGAAAATGTGCCCTTGTGTGTTTATCCAGGTTTTGAGGTGTACAATTCAAAAAGAAACCTTTAAGGGTATGTTTTCATCCATTATAGACCTAATTTAAATTTATTGTAAAATAGAAAGATTAAAGTAATTGACATTAAATAAGCATTAAATGCATGTATGCGCAGCACGTCTATACACATCCATTATGGTTTGGGGTATTTTAACTTGGATGTCATATGATGTCCATATCGGTGAAAGGGTTTGTATGTATATTTTGACTGCTTACATTCAATGGAAGACTTAGGAACTATTTTGGTCTGTTTTATAGTTTGCAAGTTCACTGACTAATTAGTGTATCTACAAAATTTCACACTCCTATGAACATTATAATCCAAGCCATGCCATACTGAATGTACAATTGTATATTTGAAGTTAATAAATCATATGAATCAATTAACTGGTTGCAGTTGTAATACTGACTTTTAAACATAGGGGGAAGCATATCCAGTTATACACTCCTAAATAACAGTTCACCAAATTTACATACCATAGTCATTCAATTATTTTTATATGTTGCAAAAGCAAATACTACCACACTATACAATATTCCTTATGCACTTTTTAGATCAAGTCCATTATTTGGTAGATCAACACATTAATGTATTTACCTTTTTAAGATCAGCATCTGTGAGATTTTTAAGTGCTTCTTTGGAATGTATCCATTGTGCCAAAAATGGAAGGCAGTGGATAGCACCACTTAAAACAAGGTGCTGTGCAAGCATTGGGTCCAATGATTTCTCCATTTCTATGAGGTTCACTGGTCTCGAGTCTAAAAGTCTTTGATACTGGCGTAACCAGAAGTCCCCATCTTTGCTGCTATCCTGAGTAGTAAATATAGCAATAGTTAGCCACAATCCAATGCTATAAATACAGTATAACAAAATTAATGTTTTGAATTTTTTTTTGTTAAATACATTGTTTTACTACTCTTTTGCTTCTCTTCATTTAACTAAATAGAAGAAAAACAAAAATTTGTAGCATGAAAAGAGCATGCCTCTCTTCTTTTATTTTCCCAGCTTTACCTACTTTTTAGTAATTACTGTTGTATAAATACGTAAAATATGAAGCTATTAACAGTGAAGCAAACAAATATGTACACATATAACAATTTATAACTTAAAACTTCACTTATCTTACAAGAAATGATGATACTTTTCTTATAAATTGTCTGGGATAGCAATTTCATGTTGTTTCAGCTTTGTTGTTTCCGGCTGAAGATGTGTAAAAGTTTTACATGAAATCGTGATACCGGACAATTTATAAAAAAAGTATTGTCATTTCCTATAAGATAAGTGAAGTTTTAAGTTACAAATTGCTATATTTGTATATATTGCTGTTGTATGTTTATATTTTTCCACAGGCAAAATATCTTTTAAACATTGTATGTCTCTTCTTTTGTATTCTGAGGAAACCACATACTACTTGCACACTTTATCTTCAGCCCTGGAACCTAGTGTTATGAATAATTGAGCCAAGAAGGCCTAAAATTTGCCAAAATAACGGGATTGTTTTCCGTACTCCTGCATCACCATTTGTTCATTTCACTGTATCACATTACTTTTGTTGCTGTTCTACTGCAAATTGTTGCCAGGTCATTGTTGATTGGAGGCAGCGCGGGTAACAAGATCAAAGAGATGGCAGTGCAGTGTGGAGACAAAAGCTTGCCGAAATGGGGGTGGGAGCAGACGGATTTCGCAAGAGTTCGCCTTTGTTCTAGCCGGTCTCGATTGTTTGAGAAATTTCTGGAATGTTAGAAAAACTATAAAAAGGCAGCCTGCCTGCCAAAGAGAGTCAGTCAGTCGGTAATTGAACGCGTGCGGGTAAGCGGCTGTGTTTTGTTGAGCTTGTATGTTGTATTGTATATGTGTACGAAGCATATTTCTACGGAAATAAAGTGCAATTTTTGTGTTTGTAACTTGGACTTTTGATTTCACAAACCCACAGTCACAACTGGTGTCACGGAGCGGGATATTACCACCATGGAAGCTGCATTGGAAAAGATTTTGGAGAAGATGACGGAAATGAAGGCAGCAAATGACAACTTCGCTGCGAAAACAGAAGCGGCAAATAACAACCTGGTCACGGAAATGAAGGAAATGAAGACGGCAAACAACAATCTGGCCGCAGAACTGAAGGAAATTAAGACCAAATTGACCAAGGAAATTAAAGCGGCCAACGAGGTCCTCGTCGCAAAATTTGAAGAGCAGTTGGCCGACGTAAAGCAGGACATCACGGAGCTTGGTGAGCGCGTCGAAGACCTGGCGAGTCGCGTTAACGACCTGGAAGGAAAGGCCGACAGCAGCGTCAAGTCCCTGAACGCCATGGTGGAGGACGTCGTCAGCAGGAGGTTGAAGGATTTGAAGGCCGACGCAACGGGACGCGACACAACATCGGCGCGCGTCAAACCTCCGAAATATGACGGCGCGTCAACGTTTGAGGTCTTCCGCCACCAATTCGACGCAGTGGCCAAGCACAACAAATGGTCACCAGAGGAGGAGGCCACACAGTTAATAGCCAGCCTCCAGGGACGGGCCGCGGAAGTCCTGAACGCGGTACAGACAACGGCGGCGCCCAAGGACATCTAGGAAGCCCTGGAGAATCGTTTTGGAAACCACCGCTTAGCCGCAGCGTACCGCAGCCAGCTAAAGGCAAGGTCGCAGCAGCCAGGGGAGACGCTGCAGGAGTTCGCCCTGGCAGTTGAACAACTGGCTGGCAAGGCCCTAGTCGACCTCCCACCACAGTTCGTATCCCGCGAAGCTGCCTACACATTCGTTGACGCGCTACGAGACACGGAGATTCGTCAGCTCCTAATGCTCGGCGATTATAAAACCATCCACGAGGCGCTAACGGCAGCATTAAGGATGGAGGCGGCCAAGGCAACAGCTGTCCCGACGTCGAGAACGAGGAGTGTCCGCTACACCGGAGATAGGAGACCAGCCGAGGGACGCCGACGAAGACCTAGTGGCCTGTGTTGGGGTGTGGACAGCCCGGACACCTGGTGAGAGGGAAGCCATGCGGTGTGCTGGTGGACACCGGGACAGCCGTGACCATCATCAGACCTGACGTGGCGAAGGGTTTGCCGACAAGGAAGCCGAGCCGACCGTACCAGCTTGTCACGGCATCGGGTGACACCTTGCCTGTGGAGAAGGAGGCCCTGCTAAAGTTGACCTTGGGAAGGAGTGCCGTACGTCTGTGGGTGTTCGTCGCGAAGGTGGCTGAGGAGGTGATTCTGGGACTGGATGCACTCAGGAGCCACGAGGTGACGGTCGACGTCGGCAGGAAGGTCCTGCGGCTCAACGGAGAAGAGGTTATACTCCGTCAACCCGAAGAGCGCCTTGGAATCTGCAGGGTCATCTTGAACGAAGACGTGGTTGTCCCCGCGAGGAGCGAGGTGATGGTGACGGCGCGACTGGAAGGCCAGAGAACCAGGAACATGATGCTGGACCAGAAGACGCCTGCACGTGGACTGTGTGTAGCCAGGGCATTGCTGCCGTGCCAAGAGGAGGTGCCAGTGAGACTGCTAAATCCAACCGACACCGATCACGACGTCCAGGCCGGGATTGAGTTGGGAACGTGCGAGCCAAGGTGTCAGTGACTACGGCCGCACGGACAAAGTGCTTCACCGCATCGACACCGGGGACGCCCGGCCTATTCGGCAACCACCTAGACGCGTTCCGCTGGCGAAGCAAGGGGCGGTACCAGACATGCTGGAGGACATGAGATCCAGGGGAGTGATTGAAGAGTCTGACAGCCCTTGGTGTTCCCCTGTAGCCTTGGTGACGAAGAAGAACGGCGAGCTAGGCTTCTGCGTGGACTACAGGAAGCTGAACGCTGTCACCCGGAAGGACTGCTTCCCCTTACCCCGGATTGACGATACCCTGGACACGCTAGCTGGTGCGCAGTGGTTCTCGACCCTGGACCTGAAGTCGGGCTACTGGCAGGTAGCTCTAGACCCGAGAGACAAGGAGAAGACCGCATTCTCGACGGGTCAAGGGCTCTGGCAGTCCACAGATATGCCCTTTGGCCTCTGGAGTCAGCGATGAGAGGACTGACTTACGACGCCTGCCTTCTATACGCGGACATCATCATCGTCGGTA
Organism: Mantis religiosa; assembly: GCA_030765055.1. Taxonomy (NCBI): domain Eukaryota; kingdom Metazoa; phylum Arthropoda; class Insecta; order Mantodea; family Mantidae; genus Mantis; species Mantis religiosa. The sequence continues at coordinate 109,272,718 of CM060952.1, forward strand.
AGACTTTCGAAGACCATCTCGAGAATCTGAGTAAGGTGCTACAGAGATTGCAGGCGACCAACTTGAAGCTGAACGCGAAGAAGTGCCAGCTCTTCCGCAAGGAAGTGAACTACTTGGGCCACGTAGTCTCAGCAACCGGAGTGGCCACAGACCCAGAGAAGACACAGGCTGTGAGAGATTGGCCTCACCCAAAGGATAAGAAAGAGTTGCGCAGTTTCCTGGGGCTGTGCATTTATTACCGACGCTTCATAAAGGGGTTCTCTAACATCGCCAAACCCCTCACCCGCATGACAGAGGAACACTGGCCTTATGTTTGGACGGAGGGCGCCGAAGACGCTTTCCAGCCCCTAAAGAAGACCCTGTGCAGTGCTCCAATTTTGGGTTTCCCACAACCGGGTGGCACCTTCATTGTGGATACCGACGCCAGCGACCATGGCATTGGAGGTGTCCTATCGCAGATCCAGGACGGCCATGAGCGGGTGATAGCCTACTACAGCAAGACGCTATCAAAGGCAGAGAAGAACTACTGCGTCACCCGAAGAGTTACTGGCGGTAGTAAAGACCTTAGAGCACTTCCACAAGTACCTGTACGGTCAGCCATTCCACTTGAGGACTGACCATTCCGCCCTAACCTGGCTATTGAGATTTAGAAACCTGGAAGGCCAGACAGCACGTTGGGTCCAGAGGCTGCAGGAGTACGACTTCACCTCGGAACATCGCAGAGGGAAGAGCCACGGTGACGCAGACGCTATGTCCTGAAGACCCTGTCCAGAAGAGTGCGGGCAGTGCACAACAGCGGAAAAGAAAAGAGTGTGCCGCAGCAGTCCGAGTAGTCACGGCAGTGCCTGCGGACGGCTGGGATAGCGGAAGTCTGAGGAGGGAGCAGCTGGCGGACGCAGACTTGGGGCCACTCTTGAGGGAAGTGGAGGCAGAGACAAGACCAACCTGGGAGGATATCGCACCAATGAGCGCCACCTACAAGTCGTACTGGGCCCAATGGGACTCGTTGAAGATCAGAGAGGGCGTGCTGTTCCGGGTATGGGATTCACCCGATGGGAAGACGCAGAGAGAACAGTTGGTACTTCCCCGGAGTAAGGTCCCGGAAGTCTTGGAGGAAGTGCACGCCGGTACTTCAGGAGGACACCTGGGAGCGAACCGAACGATTGACAAACTACGGCAGCGCTACTACTGGCTGAGGCTCCGAGCAGACGCTGAGAGATGGTGCCGTAAGTGTCACGTGTGCGCGGCGAGTCGCGGGCCCCAGACTACGAGCCGGGGTCGCGTGCAGCAGTACAACGTCGGAGCGCCATTCGAACGGATCGCCGTTGATATTGCTGGACCGTTCCCAATACCCGACCGAGGTAACATGTACCTGATGGTGGTCGTGGACTACTTCACTAAGTGGCCGGAGGTGTATTCCATCCCGAACCAAGAGGCAAGCACAATCACAGACTGCCTCGTGGAGCAAGTGTTCTGCCGATCTGGGGTACCGTTAGAGCTGCACAGTGACCAAGGCACCAATTTTCAGTCCAACCTGATGAAGGAGGCACTAGAGAGACTTGGGGTTAACAAGACCCGCAAAACACCTCTACATTCCCAGACGGATGGCATGGTCAAAAGGTACATCAAGACCTTAGAGGAACACTTGAGGAAGGTCGTGGCCACCCATCAGCGAGACTGGGACGTCAAGGTGCCACTGTTCTTGCTGGTCTACCGCTCAACACACGACACCACGGGGATGACGCCAGCCAGCTTAATGTTCAGCCGAGAGTTACGCCTCCCTTGTGATCTGCCTTTTGGAAGCCCCCCGGATGCAAAACAGCCAGCAACCGAGTATGTGTAGAACCTAGTGGACCATCTCCACGACATGCATGAGATGGCTTGTCAAAACATCCAGAAGGTGAGTGACTGCATGAAGACCGGATACGACAGGCAAGCCAACAGCCAAGGGTTCCAGCAGGGTGACCTAGTCTGGTTGTACCGTCCTATCTGGACCAAGGGACGATGACCAAAGCTCCAGCAACCATGGCAAGAATCATACCGGGTGGTGAAGAGGATTAACGACGTGGTCTACCGCATCCAGAAGGTGCCCCGAGGGAAGATGTTGGTGGTACACCTGGATCATCTGGCCCGTTATGATAGTGCTGTTCGGGACGACCAGCTTTGAGGAGGGAGCAGTGTCGCCAGGTCATTGTTGACTGGAGGCAGCACGGGTAACAAGATCAAAGAGACGGCAGTGCAGTGTGGAAACAAAAGCTTGCCGAAATGGTGGGCGGGAGCAGACGGATTTCGCAAGAGTTCGCCTTTGTTCTAGCCGGTCTCGATTATTTGAGAAATTTCTGGAATGTTAGAAAAACTATAAAAAAGGCAACCTGCCTGCCTGCCAAAGAGAGTCAGTCAGTCGCTAATTGAACGCGTGCGGGTAAGCGGTTGTGTTTTGTTGAGCTTGTATGTTGTATTGTATATGTGTACGAAGCGTATTTCTACGGAAATAAAGTAAAATTTTTTGGGTTTGTAACTTGGACTTTTGATTTCACGAACCCACAAAGTCACAATATATTATCAGTTTAAATTTGTGTTTAATCAACTCAAATAGTAATTTCAAGTACTAAACGCTTGAAATAAATCTAGCATTGACACTAGAAACTTCTGTAAAGAGGAGCTATGGGCTTAGGCATTTATTTCAGCTAACTGGAAAATACAAGGTGTTTGTAAAGTTCCCGCACTCAGATTTTAGTACCTTTTTGATCCAGTTTTATTTGACATACAAACTGAATGGCTATGCACATTTGTTGCACACACCTTTACATACCTGAAACCAATTTTGAAACCCATTTTTTTCGAATTTTGCAGTCTCCAAGAACAATAAGTACATTGATATATCAGTAAACCATTTTGCACATATTACTTTCGTGACATCCCAGTTGACAGCAGCTACTGAAAACAGTCACTATTTTTCTTCCAAACACATCATGCATTGCACTTTCCCTATTAATTTTTTACAGCAAGTGCTGAATATGACCATATTCTTGCAAACACAATTCCACTTGACGGCACATGTTCCGTTATACCCTTTTTAATGTTACTGGTGTTATTTCGGCAATAAAATTATAAATTGTGTCTGAGTTTTTTTAGTGTGTGGGTTGCCACTGTACACTTTTCTCCTTAAATAAGCCTACAAAAAGAAATCTGGAGAGATAAGATCGGGAAACATGGAGGCCAAAAATTTTGGAGATAATTTGATTGTGAAAAATCCCCTTAACATCTCCATGGTTTCATTTGCAGTATGACAAGCACCACCATCGTGCTGAAACCAACTGTCACCTTCACCTCTTCCAGCAGAGCGACAAACTGCTGTACAATGTATTGTAGACAACACCATCGTCTCTTTCCTCAAAGAAGGTCCCAACAATACTCCTTTGCGATACCACACACCAAACACAATCTTTTTATGAGTGAAGCGATTCTTCATGAAAGACTTGCAGATTTTCAGTTGCCCAAATTTTAGTGTTCTGGGAGTTAATGTAGCCATGTAAGTAGAACCATGCCTCATCGATAAAAAAGTTTTATACAGAATGGCTACATTATTGTGTGTGAAAGAACAAAACCATGGGCAGTAATGGCCATGTTTCCCTAGATTGGGCAGCCGCAGCTTCTGGACGATTTTAACATGATACAAGTGCAGTTTGCCCACCTTAAGAGCTTTAGGAGTGGAGCCAATTGATGATCCAATTTGTTATGCCGAACATCTTACCGGTTTACGTGGCGAGGTAACAAGTTGCTGTGCAATATCGTGAACAAAATCTTGTGCAACTATCTTGGGTCTACCACTTTGTTGCCTATCATTCACGGAGCCTGTATCACAAAATCAGCGCACAAGTTCGTAAACAGTACTTTTACCTGGTATCGGGTCATTTGGAAACAGCCTTCTCCATCTCTCTAAACATCTTTCATAGGACCTGAACTCAAAGTATGCTTCCAGCATAGCAACAGGTTATGCGTGTATAAAAGACATTGTCCCTGACTGCTATTCATATATCACTCCAAGCAATGCAAGAGCTATGCTGACCTAACAGTAACGCAGAGCTATACTTCAAGATTACAACTACCCATCATGCAAAGCTTGCCAGCTGATCCAAATACCCTAAAGACAATTTTTGAAAGCTTGAGTCCGGTAACTTTTCGAGCTCTGTAAAATGCAGAAACTGTAATTCATGGCCTTCTATGATATACTTTAAAGTATGACTGGATAAAAGATATAAAAAGACCTGTTGCTACAACTGACAACAGTGCTATCTGAGAGCTCAAGATAAAGTGTGCAAGTAGTACTAATTGGTAAGCAGACTTCTAACTTAATTCACTCAACTCATTGACATCAATATATATGCAATATTAACATTAAATAAACTTCATATGAAGAATCTACATAAATGATGCGAAATGTAACAGGTATAGAGAGTTGTGTAATTATTACATTTCAAATAATTATAAAACATGTCATTAACATTTTAAAAATTTGTTACAACAGGTCAATCTTTGCCTGTAAGTTTCTACAACACACAACCTATAGATTATAATCATACATAAATGACTTACGCTTTTTATCAAAATGTATATGTTTCTCCTAATATATTTATAGTGCGATCCATGTAAACCTGAACCATTTCAATACGCCATAACTTTTGAACCAATAATAGGACACATGTGCAACTTTGAGAGAATATAATACACAATTGGGGGATTACATTACACTATTTATATCTCAGAGAAAATGTTGGAAGTGTCCTCCACCAGCATCTATACCTGTTTTGCACTCGTCTCACCATATTCTCTGAAGTTTTATGGAGAGTATCCTCGCCAACGTTACTTATTTCTGTTTGAATGGATTCCTTGAGAACATCAATTGTCTGTGACCTTTTCTTGTACACTATTTTTAGATACCACCACAAGAAAAAATCTGGTGAGGTTAGGTCAGGGGATCCACAGACCTTTCTGAGATTATTCAATTATCAAAGAAACTGGATACAAGTTCCATAGTGTCATTAGATGTATGGCATGTTGCTCCATCTTGCTGGAAATAACCTTCTCTCAATTTGATATCATCTCCATAAAACTTCAGAGTATATGGTGAGACGATTGCAAACATGTATTATATTGCGATTCCTTTCTTGGAAGTGTTGAAAACAGTGTTGTTATGAGTAAATTGAATGCAGTGACTGTAGTCAAGTTTATATTGGAAAAACCAAAAGAAATTTAGAAACAAGAGCAAAGTTTAGAAACATAAAATATAAACAATTAGAAAAATCAGCAGTTGCCACACATTTTTGGGAAAAAAAACCACAACATAAATCCAGAACCAAAACTACTAAAAAATACATGAGGAAAACAAGAACTATCCACATGGGAACAAATCTTCATTTCCAAAAACAGGAACAAAGTATTCAATTTCGACATCCCCCAGAGAGATCTGTTCAGCAAGTTCCTTGAACTGACACCAGAGGAGACCTGTGACAAAATATCGTCAACTACACCAATGAGAACCAGTCGATGGCCGGCTGAGGATAGAGGCAAAGTCTCTGAAACATATTCCGGAAAAATTTAAAAGTAATTGTTGTTTAGTGTCATTAATCAACTCCCTTTAAATTTAATGTATTGTATTCTCCCAAAGTTGCACGTGTGTCCTATTATTGGTTCAAAAGTTATGGCCTACTGAAATAGTTCGGGTTTATATGGAACATTGTATTTGTTCTGGTACCTAAGCAACATTAATTTTTAACTGCTGCACAGCTGTAAAAAAGCTGTAAGTTTGGCACTGATTTGAGAGGAGAAACAGCATCTAGTCTCAGCAGTGGATCCATATCATCAAATGAATTATCATTTTCAAGCAAGAGAGTTGGGCTTTAAAATCAATAATTCAAATCTCATGCACAAGATCTTTCATTTTTAATAAATTAACCACTAATAACTATCTAACATATGAGCTGAGAAGGTTAAATTCAGTAATTTTGATCACATAATTTATATGGTAACTGATCCTGTAGAATAATTTTACAATTTTATCTTAGTTATTTTTCAAAGGCATGGAAGAGAATACTGTAAGTACTACTTTAATAAGATGAAAGATAGTAGGAAATTACCTAACTGCTGGAAAACAAGTGTGATTGTACCAATATTTAAAGGAAAGGGGAGTGTGAATAAACCAAAGAATTACAGGGGGATAAACTTACTATCTATACTACACAAATAAAATTATTTAGTAAATATTCTCCACTTATCTTAAGAAGCCGATGACAATACTTCTATTATGTTTTTGCGAATAATAAATATGTTCGCAAAAACCTAATAGAAGTATTGTCATCGGCTTCTTAAGATAAGTGGAGAATATTTACTAAATATTTTTGTTTGTGTAGTGTTTGTTACTCCACTGTAAATAGCTTCATTTTCTGTGTAATTACTATTTGTAATTGGGAATGGACAGACTAATGGATTGGGCGGAAAGAGAAAATAAAATATCAGAATTTCAAGCTGGATTTAGGAGAAAAAAACAAGCTATAGATAATGTATTTATAATCAAGACGTTAATTGATAAATACTTGAGCAGGAAAAGGGGAAGATTGTATATGTTTTTGTGGATTTTGAGAAAGCGTTCGATATGATAAACAGGAAGGCTTTAAAATGGAAATTAAGAAGAAAAGGGGTGAGCGAGAAGTTTATAAATGAAATTGATAAAATTTATAGTGGGGTGAAATTCAGAATAAGATGTGGGTTGAATGTATTATCAGAAGAAGCAGAACAAAAGTTAGGCTTAAGACAGGGGTGCAAATTGAGTCCTATACTATTCAATGTATTTATAGACGATATAGAGAGGGTTAAGGAAAGCAATGCCCATTGCCCAATAATAATGAACAAAGAGATCCTAAAAGTGAGTGTTGTTTTGTGTTATTAATCGACTCCCAATTAATTTAAAGAGATCCTTGGTTTATTGTATGCGGATGATTTAACGGTAGGAGCAATTTCCGTAATAGGTCTACAAAAATCAATTGAGGCAATCCATAGGTTTTGTGCTGACTGGGGACTAAGAATAAACAGTAAAAAATAAAAAATAATGGTATTTAAAAGGGGATCGAACTTAGGAAAGGAGAGGAATGGTTCATAGGAGACCAAAAGGTAGAAGTGGTAAACAAGTATGACTATTTAGGTGTAAGGATGTGTAGCAGTGGAGGATGGGCTGCACAAGCCAGAAAAGTGATAGCTAATGGCAGGGTGGCAATGTCAGGAGTAAGAATATGTAAACATAAACTGGAGATATCAGTTAGATGGTTAGAAAGAATGTATGAAGCGGTCATTGAAGCCAGAACAATGTATGCAGTGGAGGTAAGGGCACATCAGAGATAAGAACACAATTAGATCAGATGTATGGATTATTTTGCAAAGAACTACTAGGGCTGTCAAAATCGGCACCAAGAGAGGTGGCATTACTAGAGTTAGGTAATGCAAAAAGGAGGAGAATAATAATAGAGAGAATATTGAAATTCTGGTATAAGTGTATTAAAGGGCAGAAAGGGGAATTATTGAATCTGTGCATGAAGCAACAGAAAAGCATCAAAAATACAAATAGTTGGTGGGTGGAATTGGAAAGAATGATATTAAAGATAGGTATGGGAGATCTATGGAGAGCAGAGGAGACAAATTATAGCGGCTTTTGGAAGGAAGTGAGAACTAGACTACAAGACATAGATAGGCAAGAGATATGGGAAAGTATAGAAGAAAAGAAATCTTTGAAATTTTATAATTGAAGACAGAATGGGGTAGGGAAAAATATATAGATCAATGTGGCAAAACTGGAAGAGAAGGCATAGCATGGTTAAGAGTAGGAATATTACACTTAAAAGGGTTGAGAAGTAATGAGGTAGGAATATGTGAATTTTGTGGAGATGAAGAAAGCACTGTTCATTACCTAAAATAATGTAAGGAGCTAACATATTTCTGGAGAAAAATATAGGATAAGAAATGGGACAATGTAAGTAACGAGATATTGGCGGTACGCATGCTAACAGGGATGGGAGAAAAGAAAACTAGATGTATAGGAGATTTCTTATATAAGATAAGAGAAAAGTGGATTAGGATAAAAGAAGAAAAGGTCAAGAAGAAATGACACCAAGCTGCTCAGGAAAACCAAAGGCTTACAGCCAGGGGACCTGAGTCAGCAAGTAAATCTTAAGGTCAGCAATTTCATGTATTTGTACAGGGGGTATAATACAGCATGTTCTATGTTAAATTTTATTGTACTGAAGTTGTAATGGATACTGTTTAAATAAATAAGTAAGTACTACTTATGATTATTTTCAATATGCCTTAGAACATAAGCTCTTTGTAACTTTCATATATTATGCATAAATGTGTAATCCCAAATCCAAAACAGGAAAGAAATCGGGTAGAAAAAATTAGTTTCAGTGCTGTTACTTCAGAACTCTGAATAAACGGCAATGATATTACTGAGTTATTCTGAATCTTGACGAACTTGAATTCTGCTTGTGTGCAGTGCAGTGAACCAGACAGCATCATGAATAAAGAACATCTATTAAGTGGTAACAAATTGAACCAAACAGAACAACAAAGCAAAGACATTTATTTATATTGGGAAGCCAGAAGGAAAATGTTAATACCAAGTGTTGCCACTGGATAATAATAAATTGTGCTTTAGCTCTATACCACTAATGGGATGGCTCTTCCCAATTTTAATTGTATTAAGTTTCAATATAACTATAAATTCCTTTCTTGGAAGGAAAGTTTAGCACACAGACTGGTAAACATCCCTCTCACAGCAGAAGAATACAAAACAGAATACAACAAAATAATTGAAATAGCACAAAAAAATAACTTTCCCAAATCATTAGTGGACAAAAAAGTGAGCTTAGCAAAAAAGAAGAAGCTACTAAAGGAAACCACAACTCTCTCAGCTACAGAAACTAATATGATTTTCAAAAAATTCACTTACCATCCATGGGCCTATGATAAATTCAAAAAAGTCTTCAAAAAACAAAATATTCAACTAGCACCAGTCAACCATTTCTCCTTAAAAAACCTAATTTGCTCAAACATCAAAGATGCCATTCCATCTAACAAAAAATCTGGTATATATCAAATTGAATGCAATGACTGTAGTCAAATTTATATTGGAAAAACAAAAAGAAATTTAGAAACAAGAGCAAAGGAACACTTTAGAAACATAAAATATAAACAATTAGAAAAATCAGCAGTTGCCACACATTTTTGGGAAAAAAACCACAACATAAATCCAGAACCAAAACTACTGAAACATACATCAGGAAAACAAGAACTATCCACATGGGAACAAATCTTCATTTCAAAAAATAGGTACAAAGTATTCAATTTCGACATCCCCCAGAAAGATTTGTTCAGCAAGTTCCTTGAACCGCCACCAGAGGAGACCTGTGACAAAATATTGTCAGCTACACCAACGAGAACCAGTCGAGAGCCGGCCAATGATAGAGGCAAAGCCTCTGAAACATGTTCCGGAAAAATTTAAAAGTAAGTGTTGTCTAGTGTCTTTAATCGACTCTCTTTAAAGTTAATTAATAACTATAAATCTTGAATACACTTTTTAAGTTATTAAACAATAGGCCCAAATTATTAAGTATGTTACATTAAATATGGTCCTGTGCCATGGAATAGTGGGCTAGAGCATTGTGCTTTGGTCCCCTGCCACGGAATGTACCTGATTGATTCCACCTCAGGGGGCGGGGGTGCAGATTTTAAGACACAGGTGCTCACTCAGCATTATGAGGAAATACGAGGAGCTACGCTCCGTAGCAAACCCTGATTTAGAAAATCAACTTTCTGCCTGGAGGGATGCGGATTTTAAGTCCCGGATATAGGACCAGTGCCTACTCAGCATCATGACAAAACTGAGGAGCTACGCTAGGTCAGGAAAGCCAACTTTCCAGCTGGGGGTGTTTATTATTTAAGTAACTTATATACTCTGAATTAAATTAAATTAAATTCATTTATTAAAAAACTAGATATCTTTGAAACTGAATAACATTTCATTATCAATTAAAAATTACTAATTTTTATGATACAACATTTTTAAATTCAAATTTGAGAAGAAATAAAAATCATTTTGCTGACCACATCTATTTGCCCTGGGTTTACTTTCTTTTACATTAAATATAAAAGCAGTAGTTCATGACATTAAACATAGTTCTTAAATAAACAGTTCTGTGATGTATGACTATCACAGCCACATGAATATGGGTGTATCACATACCTATTGTAGTTTATCATGTCTTTTGTTGAATAGATCCACCATGTTCTTTTTGATTGATATTGAAATAATCCCAATGTGAAAGATTTTTTGTTCCTTGGGAAGTAGAAGTTATGCTCTGAATATTGGTTCATAAAATTAGCTAAAATATGGTAAAGCTCTAGAAGAATGTTTTTGAGAACTTCAATCCACATTCAGTTGTGTCCCTAAACCTGATTTTTCACCAAGTACGAAGCCTTTATATATGTAGATAAATAAAGATGTTTTAAAGTAGGTGGGAAATATGGTTATAACATGCATCTTTCTAAAAGGTTACATAAAGTGAGTCTTGGTATGAATGATTCATCTGATATTTCGAAAAGCATGAATAATTTTCAATCACAGGTTTACAGGGTTCACACTTAAACTGCAGTAGCAGAATTATAGTGGGTTATCTATAATTTAAATAAAATGTGGATATAAACTGCAGTTACCTCTTCATCCACCCATCTTCTTTTCTCCATCTCATTAAGCGTATTCAGCAACTGTTGTCTGCGTTCTGCTTGTTGTGCCAGTAAATCCATCAGAAGGCAGGACAAGGCCAACCTCTTTTCTGATATCTCCTTCTGTGTCCATTAAACAAGTTTCAGAAAATACAACTGCAATTCCATGTTGCTCAGCACTCCAATTACATTGATATTAAAGACTTCTATTTCAGTATAGAAATACAGAGCATTCACACAGACCTGTATGACATGTTATGTATAAAGTATACTATGGCAAAAGGATACAGCCATTCCATATTAGTTTTAAAATTTCACTCACATTAATCATTCTAATCACTAAAGTAAAACAGAAAATAATATGAGCAGTTAAGACAACATGAGTAAAGCAGTCATTGTTTAGTGGAATAAGAATGAAGTAGAGTGACCTGTAACACTGCAAAACTTTAATATTTTCACTACTTCCTGTGTATGCTCCAAAAACTAAACAGTTAATACGTAAAATATGAAGCTATTAACAGTGAAGTAAACAAATATATACAAATATAATAATTTGCAATTAAAAACTTCACATATCTTATAAGAAATGATGGATGTTTTCTTATAAATTGATTAGGATTGCGATTTTGTGAATATTTTATTCACATCATCAGCTACAGCCATCAACAATCTCACTGTTAACGTTACAGTCACTAGATGTCACTATGTTTTTTTTTTCAGTACTACCAAAATCTGAAAATGAAACAAAATTAAAAACAGAATCTACTGCCGGTATTTAAAAATTCACTACGCAATGTTTATTTTTTAAAATAGATATATTTTCCAAACCATTAAATCTATTGGACCATTTAATCGTTTTAATAATTTAACTCCTGGATTTATTTCATTAAAAATTATTTGCTATGGCCGATTTATCAGTTTGTTTATACTTAATGTTACGAAAATGCTCTTTTGTTCTGGTTTCCAAATTATGTTTTGTCTTTCCAATATAAACTTTATTACAATTGAAATAATTAAATTCATAAATACCAGAATTATTACTATCAGGAATTTTATCTTTTTTAGAGAACTGCAGGAAATTTTTAATACTATATTTATTTTGAGGAACTAAAGTTACACCAAATTGTTTAAAAATTTTTGAAAATGTTTATTAACCGAAAGATGGTAAGTAATTTTTTTAAAATTATAATCATCTTTTATTTCTTTAAGGGTAGAAATATCATTAACAGTTTTTTCTGCACACTAGCCATATATAGGCTAAGGCTTTTGATACGTAGTCAACATGAAAAATTCAATGCCACGGCCAGGATTTGAACCACGGATTTCCTGGTTTCTGTCCAGTTAAATAATGAAGCCTGGACTCAAGTACTTATGATAGTAAGCCGCCACAAACAGTGTATCTCGAATGCAAGAGTCCCTAGTGCTTTACCAGGGAAATATACGAGTCATTAAGAGTTACATGATGAAGCCTGGCTCAAGTACTTACGATAGTAAGTCGCCACAAACGGTGTATCTTGAATGTGAAAGCACCTAGTGGTTTACCGGGGAAATATGCAAGTCAATAGAACGACTGGACGGAAACCAGGAGATCGTGGTTCAAATCCCGGCAGTGACATTGAATTTTTCATGTTGACTCTATGTATCATTAACAGTTTTTTGATATTAAAACCATTATTAAAGGAATATTAATAATATGTTTATATTCTTTATTAAATTCCTCTTTATTCATTGGTATATTTATTAATCTATAAATCAAACTATTGAAAACAGCAAATTTATGTGAAAAAGGATTAAAACTTTTATTTTTTATGTAATTATCAATATGAGTAGACTTCCTATAAATACCAAAGTTTAATTTATTATTATTTCTTATTATCTTTATAGCTAGAAAAGGAAGAAATCCATTAAGTTGTCTCTAATGTTAATTTTAGGTTTATTTATGAAATAAATTGGAAGTTAAATTATTAAAACAATTAAACGGTCCAATAAATTTAATGGTTTAGGAAAATATATTTATTTTAAAAAATAAACATCGCGTACTGAATTTAGTAGATTCTGTTTTTAATTTTGTTTCATTTTCAGATTTTGGTAGTACTGAAAAAAATATAGTGACATCTAGCGACTGTAATGTTATAAACAAGATTGTTGATGACTGTAGCTGATGATGTGAATAAAATATTCACGAAATTGTGATCCTAATCAATTTATAAGAAAACATCCATAATTTCTTATAAGATATGTGAAGTTTTTAAGTTACATATTATTATATTTGTATAGAAAACTAAACAGTTATTTACACAGAAACACTGTTGGATTAGCATAAAGGAGGACAACCAAAACTGTTAGAAAGATAGACCAGGCATGAACAACATATCGTTCTTAACAAAATCCTTGACCTCTTGAAATACTATGTCATCAATTCTATCACTTAGTTCTCAAAAATTAAAATATAGTAAATTATTGACATTGGTTTGATATTTATAATTGAAATACCAGGGCTAATAGCAAGTGGGACACTCTGTATTCCAATGCATAGCTATGCTCTTATTTTTGGATATGAGTAATGATTTTTTACAATCAATGCAAATTCATGTGCACTTCAGATTGTCTATTAATAGCTGCAGAAGTGACATTACCATTAATTTATTCAAACTTCCTATAAGTCAAGATCACAAGATGCTGATGTCAATGGGTAAGACTCAATGTATAATTCACTTCCCATTAGTTTTAAGAATTCATTTTTGAGAATATAAATGTGGAAAGTTAAACAGAGAGGATATAATTAATTTTGAGTCGAACTAATACTCATGCTCCACTTATTGTTAGTATTTACCTAGAACGCATTTCGTTAAGATCTTCCTAACATCATCAGCTGTTGTTGAACTAATGGACGTTGGTTTGGTGAACTCATTGGAGGCGATAGGTGTGTCTCTGTCGGTATCTTGATGAACTTGAAGTTTGGGTTTTCTTCAAAGGTAGTGTCAAAATTAAACAATTTTCTTTCATATTTCTTTAAGAAGATTTTTTTCTCACGTGGTTAATGCAGTTGGATCTTGGACACTTTTTAATAAGTGAATTTCTCATTCTATATCATGATTCTCTTTCCAAAAATTCATATTCATATTTATTCACCAGGAGATTCTTACAGAATTTTGGGCTTAGTCAAAATAATATAAATAATTTAAATATATACAGTTGTAAAAATATTTAACTACACAGGATACATGATAATTCTATAAACATTAGTCCTTTTAACAATTAGTGTGATATTAATAAAGGTTTGAAAGCTAATACACATCATCTTAAGTCTTAAAATCCACAGGGTGAGGCAGGTCCAGGCGTCCACATCATCTTCCTTGGTACGCTACTGCCGATTTATCTATTTCTTTGTTCCTGATGTTCCTAAAATGCTCTTTAAGCCTAATGTTCAAGTTCCTTTTTGTTTTTCCAATGTAAAAGTTGTCACAGCCTTTGCAGTTTATCCAATACACACCCGATTTTTTCTCTTTGGTTATCTCCTTTGTATTATGTGATTTCAAAAGGTGTTGTACATTACATTTGTTCTGTGGGGCCAAAGTGATATTGTGCTCTTCGAAGACTTTTTGGAAAAGGTGTGTAGCTCTGGGATGATGTGTAAATTTTCTGTATGAAGTTTAATTGCTGATTGGGGAAAGAGTAGTTACTTGTTTGCATCTTTGTTCTCTTTTGAATTTATCAATTTTCTTTTTGAACAATTCAGCACTGAATCCATTGTAATTCTGCAATGTGAATTATATTATTATACTCTTTGATATATTCCATCCTGTTTAAAGGTACATTAACCAGCCTGTAAGTTAAACTGTTGATAACAGTATGCTTGTGTTGTCTTGGGTTATATCCATCTGCTTTTATGAAATTTTCTGTGTGTGTTTCCTTCTTATGTATGCCAAATTCAAATTTATTATGTTTTCTGTTAAGTTTCAAATCTAAGAAAGGGATGTTATTGTTTGTCTCTTTTTCTATGTTTATTGCAGGATTTTTTAAATTAAGTAGTTTTAATGCATCATCCACTTGTTTCTCATTTACTATTGCCCAAATGTCATCCACATATCTATACCAATGTTTGAAAATTAGTGGGAATGCCTTTGTGATATGGGTTTCCAAAAAGCTCATGAAGAGGTCTGCCAAAAATGGGGACAATGGGTTGCCCATAGATAGTCCTGATTTTTGTTTGAAAAATTTTTATATTAATTTTGTGCTTCATTGTATCCTAGTCCTTACACATTGGAATAGAGAAGACATAGTTTAAATAATGTTATCTTTATGGTATGTGGAGTAGGAGTAGGGATATAGGTGCTAAATTGCTATCTCTGTATTCATGTTTTCATACCTGAAAAAATCTTTCGACTTGTAATTTATGTAACTGTTTAATCAAGAGGCTGTTGTAGAATAAAAGATAAATTTCTTGAAATAACATATTAATATACAATAAGTCAATTTCTACATTTTTGAACAAGAGATAAATTGGAAATACACTCCTCAAAGCCAGGGGCCTATTTATGAGCTTCTTTTTCTCTTTTCTTTCTTGATTAAGTGCATTCATTTTTTCTCAACCTAATATCAATGAAAATAAAAAAATAAACACAAATTAAATATATCAAAATTTTAGTTATTGGAACACAACAGTGAAGTGAAACATAATTAAATTGTAGATAAGTCGTAATTTTTACACATAAGCTTCCCCTACATACCTATACTGAGGACATGTTTCGCAAAAAATTTCAAATCGAGAAACATGTCCTCAATATAGGTACGTAAGTGAAGCTTACGTATAAAAAATATGACTCATCTATATTTTAACAAAATAAATAATTATATTTGAAAAAAGTTAACTTATGAAAATCACACATATGCATTCATATGTATATGCAGTAATCCTAAAACTCTGAAGTTCAATACATTTTTAAAAATGTGCTTGATGTATATCAGAGTAACATGTAAACACCTTTGCAAAAGAGAGCATATCCCTAAAATTAACTATAAATAATTTAATAAGCAACTGTTGCATTCTATTTTTGAAAAATAGAATGCAATAGTTGTTAATGAAAAGAGGAAATGAATAGTAAAATATACCACTTGTTCTGTCATTTCTAGCTTTTTGCGCTCCATCTCAACAGCTGTAAGAGCTGCAAGTTGTGCTTGAACAAGAGCTACTTGGTGAACTAATCCCCAGCTACGTGCATCGCTTCGCTCTAGCAGTGCTGCAACTGCTGCTCTCTGAAGTTCTTCATCCTTCTGCAGCCTACCCACCAACTGGTTTTGTAGCTGTTCCTGGGTGGACAACATTTCCTGTAGTTGTCGATCAGCTTCCACTTCCCTAGAATAAAATGCAGATAAATCCACCATACCACAAAAAAGTATTGGTACCAAAATGTAACCTTCCTTACCAATTTCAATGACCATGATGCTAGAGAATCAGTTAGAAAAATTAGTACTTATAATAAAATTAAATATGAATATTTTGTGCATTTGTCATATGTTAAGGGGTTTTAGGTTTAGCAATTGATTATGAGTACAGTTTGGCTTGGGGTAAGAGGACATTAAGTATGACAATTAGTGAGGGTTGGTTTTCAAGCACATTCAGAGAAGTAGTTTAGTCGGTTACGTTAGAGAGGGCAAAGTACTATCCAAAGTTGCCAAATTAGGTATGGCAGGCTAGCTTGGAATTCATGGAATATGTGAGAGTATTTCTTAGAAATTTATAAAGTTTAAGATGGAAAGGAGAAAATTTCAGTAATGCAGAAATGAAGTGGCAACATCATATTAGAAGCTGGTAGTGGGAGTCTTATAGACATTAGCAAAAGGGGAGGTGATTAGGAGAATTTTGGTAGCTAAATAACACATTCTGGGCAGAATATTGAGATACGTCTGATCGGATCACCGGTGAAACGTGATGTAGCTGAATGAGGTGTCATTCTTGCCTCAAGAATGGAATCACATGTTGTCACGTAATATAGGATTCAAGTACATTAACTCCAGATATTTATATACTAGTTCCATTGGTCAGCAACTTCTTGATTGAAGTGAATGTTATTAAACGTTACAAACTTAGATTCTGGATTCATCCTTACTTTGATTACACATCCACACATACTCTGATATAGGTCTCTGCTCAAGACTGAGGTAGACACAGACAGCTACAAAATTGGGGCAGCATAATCACAGGACAAGCAAGCAGCTTCAACAACATTTTTAGTTAATTTGAAAACTTTAAATTAGAATTAACAATGTGAAGTAATGTAATAATTAAAATTATACCATGAGTCGACTAAGACACTCTGTACTTCACATACATAATTTTCTTTCAATGCATTTTGCCTCCACTTGAAGGCATTATCAAGAAATCGTAAACTCTTGAGTTGATAATTGTAGTTGACAATTTCTTCATAATGCCTTCAAGTGGAGGTGAAATGTGCTGAAAGAAAATTTGTAGTGAAGTACAGAGAGTTTCAGTCGACTCATAATATATAATTTATAGTGATAAACATAGTTTATAGATAATCTCAAATCAAAAACAAAATAAAATGCTCTCATTTCAAAGCCTGAAAATTTACCTGCTCAGAAGAGTTCTAGTTACTTCAGCACGACCTTCTTCATACTCTCGTAATTTTTTTTCACGCTTGCATTCCTCCTCCAGTAATGTTTCCATTGCATCTGCAAAAAATGAATAAATGTTGAGCAGCACATCAAGAATTTGATTTTAAATTATAGATAAACTGCACCTTTAAGGCTACCACAAGACTTAAAAAGTAGAGCGCATATTCTCTTATAACTATATTGTGGGGGCTAACAATGAAAACTCTTTAAGTCTGTAAATGGTAAAAATCCATTAAATTTCTAGTAGCTTTCACATGAAATAAAGCTTGCATATTTGAATTTAAGAGTAACAAAAAACATTTACAGCATATACAGCATAACTGATACCTAATTGACTTACACAACTTCTCCCAACCACAGATCAAGCAATGAAAGACTCACGAATGGAAAAATCTTGGGGGGGGGGGGGGGGGGGGAAGATTTAATATTTTCCTTGTGTGCCTACTATATATGAGGGCTGTTCAATAAAGAATGATCATAATTTTTTTACGGTCATAATTTTTCACACTAAAATTCATCTTATTATATTCAGTTAGCTTAATGCGAAATAAACACGCCATAGTAGTTTCATTGTTGGTACTCCTGGTTCCCGCCTGTGAGAACAAGGCAAGTTCAGACATGTTCAGTATCGCCTACTGCTGCAGTGGAGGTAACATGCGAAGAACAATATGTGGCTTTGAAATTCTGCTTTCGTCTCAATAAATCTTCAGTTGAGGCCTATTCAATATTACAGGAGGCCTATGGAGAGTCTGTTCTTCCCTGCAGCACAGCTCGAAGGTGGTTTAAAATGTTTAAAGAATGGAGACAATCAATTTCAAAGTAAGGTGGACCCGTAGCTTCAGTACTGCTATTATAGGAAGAAAACATCAACACTGCTGCTGCCATTGGAGAGAGGATCGACGAATCACTTTAAGATCACTTTCTGAAATACTGAACATTTCACTGGGTGCCACCCACATGTTGGTGACAGAAACATTACACACACATGAGACGTTTTTGTGCACAGTGGATTCCAAGACTGTTAATTCCCGAACAAAAAAACACATTCACATGCAGGTCTGCATGCAGTTAAAGTTGATGTTAGAGTTTCTTTCAAAAGTAATCACTGCTGATGAATCTTGGCTACATCATTTTGATCCTGAGAGCAAACAGTAAAGTTCAGTGTGGAAATATCCTTCATCACCAACCCCCCAAAAAACAAAAGTGGTTGCTCCTGCAGGGAAAGTTATGGTCATCTCATTCTTTGATATTCATGGAATGGTTTATCACATGTTGTACCTGCACACACATCAGTAACTGGACAACACTACAGGGATGTCCTGAAAACATTGCAAGTCCATATCAGGTTCAAAAGACTACATTTTCGTGAAGCAGGCTGGATGCTGCACCACAATAATGTGCGACCGCATATTGCCAATGTTGTTGAATATCTTGCAAAAATCTATGTGAAGTGCATCCCTCACCCTCTCTATAGTCCGGGTTTAGCCCCATGTGACTTTTTTCTATTCCCTAACTTGAAGAAACATCTTGGTGGGAGGCATTATCCATCATCAGAAGCAGTGGTGAAGGCTGTGGAGGCGATTTTGAAGGATCTCTCAAAAAATGGTTTCCAGCATGTCTTTGAAGACTGGCAGAAACACTGGGACAAGTGCATCACATTCAGGGGAAACTATTTTGAGAAGGACCATCCAAATTATGAGGATGTGATCATTCTTTATTGAACAGCCCTTGTATATATATATATATATAAAATTTTGTGACAAAAAAGTTCACCTCAAACTGCTTTATGTTCATCAAAGTCATTAGCTTAATGTTAATGTACAATCACCTTCGTTTTACACAAATACACCTCTTTGATATGTCTCTACAATTTTTCTTTATATCTCTTTAGTATGCATCCTTTGAGCTGCTAGTAATCTTTTTTACAATGGCTATACACTGTTTCTGAACACTACTCCGATATTCACACATTAACTATTTTACTGCCTGTTCCACAGCCCCATGATTCCTTACCACAGAGCTGTACTTATTGACTTTTGAACTACTTCCTGCAATGTTCCATGGAGTGCTGGCTCCTTCACCTTGGAAGTGCACTCAACCTGAAGCTCTAAGAACCAAACGCACTAGTACTGCTCTCACTACTACACTGTACTACCATTCACTACTGACTAACTCCAGGACTCGCATCGGCTTTGTATAACTGCCGGTTATGGAATCCAAAACCTCTTGAAATGCTGTTTCCAAAGATCGTTTGCATAGTAACAGCACAGTTCAGAGTCTGCTCTGTAGTTGAGTGGTGAGTTCGAAATCATGCATGAGCTAATGATATTAGATTCCTTTTTGCTAAGTATCTTATAAGGCGATATTGAACGTTTTGTTCCATTGTCTTAGAGAATAGACTTGTCAGTGAAATTGGACGACAGAAGTGTTTTCTCTAGGTTCCAAAATTGTAATTATAATGGATTTTTTCCACGTGGAGTGAATACCGATGTTCTATGTTTGATTAATAAGGTTTAGGCCTGCAGTTAAGGCCCTAGGACCAAAAATGTGGCTAGGACCTGCCTGATTTTTATTTTGTAATTTCTCTATAGATTTCTTTAATTCTTGTATGGTGAAATTTAAATTAAAAATATCATCTTCATTGATGACTTTGGTAAATTGTTTTAATTTCTGTTTAATTTGTTTTTCATCATGTTTGTCTTCTTTCTTTTTTTTTTAATTTTTTTGTCTTGTAAAAGAAAATTCTCTTAGTGAAAGCTTAACTAATTTTGTGGTCATTAAATATGGTTTTATTAAATATCTTGATTGGTGCTGTTTCGGGGATCTTTTCATTATTGCTTAGTGCTGAAATAAAATTATGCAATTTGTACTGTTGTTTCTATAATCCAAATTTTTTACAAACTTTCTGGAAGCATTGGTTTTTGGAATTTATAATTTCCTTTTTCATATGAACTGCTTTATTTCTCCAGATTTGAAAGTCTTGCTAATTTAGTTTGTTCAGCTCTTTTTCTTGCTAAATTTCTGTCTATTTTAAGTTCAATAAGTTTATTGGACCAGAATGGTTTATATGAGGCGCATCCAGAAAGTAAGTTTCCATAATTTTTTATAACAAAGATAACATAGTTACATGAAAACTATATTGGTAACAGGTACAGCAATGCTTGGGTTATTTTTCGACATAGTAACCAAAAGAATTCAGATACTTGTCATATTGTGGGATCAACTTTTGTGTTACTTTATTGTAAGAGTGTGCTGCCTGTGATGGAACCAGCGAGTGACAGACATCTTGACTTCTTCGTCGTTGTCAAAACATTGGCCAGAGGACAGGAATTTCTTGAAGTGCAAGAAAAGATGGAAATTGCTGGGAGCAAGATTAGGACTGTAAGGTGGATAGTCAAACAGCTCCCAGCTGAACCTCTGCAGAACACTTGCTGGAAATTATATATGTGGACGAAGATTGTCATGGAGCAGTACACCTGTGTATGCATGTCAATGCTGCTCCTAACATTTTGTTTTGTGTTCGGGTGTGAGGTTTTTCAGCACCCATCTGGCAGAGTTTCTTGAGCAGCAGATACTTAGTGACAATTTCATGCAGCAAGGATCAGAAAATGGTAGCTGAGCTCCGCAATCTTAAAGCGATGGTTCTCCAAGATGCACTGTCGCACCAGCTTAACCAGGTGATCACTGATGAGGGACGGTTGTCTACTGCACTCTTTATCATGGACACTTCGAAAACCTTCGGAAAAAAGCCTACACTAGTGATGAACCATTTGTTTGCTCATGATATTCTGCCCCTAGACTTGACAGAGCTGACAATGAATTTTGATGGGCACACGTTTTGTGTGTTAAGGAATTTTATCACTGACCGCACCTCGCAGGCACCGGTAAAATGAATAAGAGACACCATTTTGAGTAACTGCTGCCGCACACTACAGGTACTACGCAGGAACTGTCTGTCCAGCATATGATTGTGACATTATATATCCGTTATGCTTGGCAATATTCCTGGCTAAATGCCTTTACTTTTAAGGAACAAAATTGGGAAATTTACTTTCTGGATGCGCCTCATATTTAAACATCTTTCATCTAGGAATGTGCTTTTTACCAGCTTACAAGATTATATCACATAATTTCTTACAGTTTTTATCAGGGTGTTTTCATTAAAATCTAAATTTGTATTTGCTAGGTCGTCATCTATTTGGATTTGGAATTTAATCCAACTTGCTTTTTTAAAATTCCAGGTGCTTTCTGATTTGTTAGCTGTAGATTTATATTCATTTCTAGAAGTAATGCCTATAGAGCGACTGGACCGAAACCAGATCCATGGTTCAGATCCCGGCGTGGCATTGAATTTTTCATGTTGACTCTATCAAAAAACTTATATTTAATTTGTGTGAGATCTCGGTAGAAAATTGTTCAACAGAAGTTAAATTTTTAGGGGTCATTGTGGACAACAAGCTCTCATGGGCACCATACATCAACTATATAACAGCTAAACTCTCCAGAGTTATACATCTAATTAGGAATTTAAAAAAATCATGTACCAGAGTCATATATACAATCTTCATATTTTGCTTTCTTTCATATGGTATTCTACTCTGGGGAAGCAGCAGTCATGTCTAATATCCTACTATTACAGAAAAAGATAATTTGTATTATTGCAGAAAAAACTGAACACTGTAAATCACTATTCATCAAATTTAAAGTATGACTGTGATTAACCTATACATTTATACTGCATTCACTTATGTAAAAATTAACATATGAGACAAACTCTACAGACTAAATACACATAACTATAATACTAGATATAACTACCAACTTAACCTATGTACCATCTCATAAGCTTTCAAAAACATCAAACAGCTTTGAAGTCTTGGGCATTAAACTGTATAATACTTTACCAATAGAATTAACAGAATTATTGGGTTGTAGATTTAAAAGTAGATTATATGAGTGGTTAGTTTCAAATCCATACTATTCAATACAGGAAGTAAATAAGAAAACTTAGAAGTGTTTTAGTTAGTTTTGCAGCTAGACTATACATGATGTATGTCTCTATTATCTCTACTGTTATGGTAATATTTATGCTAAATTGTTATAGTATTGTTGGATACAACTTGACTGTTGCTGTATTAAGCATTTAATGTAATTTAATAAGCATTTAATGTAAGCATTTAATTTAATTTGTAGTTATTCCTGAACTTAAGCTAAAATATACAAAATATGTTGTAATACTTTGTAAAAATGTGTATCATTGTAAGACTGCTACTTTCTCTATTGTTTATAGTATTTTTTTTGTAATAACCTGTAAATATTGTTGACATTGTCTATTGCTGTACTCGGCTTAATGGCAATAAAATATCATTGTCATCATGGTCATCATCATCATCATCATCATCATTAGTGCATAACAATCTTGACTGGTTTTCTGGAAGGACTTTTCTGGACACCAGTTTAAATATATTGAGGAAGTGAGGGTTAAGTTTGGATTAGTAGAATTTCCATTGTAATGTAGATATGTAGGGGGATATTCCTTTTTATATATATATATATATATATCAGATCTACACCGCTTGTGTTTATGAAATCTTGCATAGTTTTCCTTGCTGCATTAGTAGGTATATGTGTAGTTGACTTCATAGATATGGGCATTAATGTCTCTAACAAATAATGTTTTATAAGTAATGTTTATTAACTCAGATCAGGGTTACTGTCTGGAGGGTTGTAAATAAAGAACATTTTATAAGTTTCATTATATTTCCAAAAATCAAATTTTATACTTGGGAGTTTATCTTCTTCAGTCATTTCTTTTTCTATACTAAAGTGATGTTTTATATCTTTATGGATACATACCTATTAATATACAACTGGCGATTGGACGGTGTTTGGGTAATATATTCATTATGTAATTTCTAAATTCAAATATTTTACAGTTTGAGATATACTGGCTTCTACAATAAGAAATTACATCAATGTTATATTAATTTACTATTTTAAATTTTGACTACCAAAATGTCAAAATTCTTAACTCTTTCATAAAAATTCAAGAAAAATCACCAGAAAATAATTTAAGGTGAGTACTTACTAAGCACATCCTTACGATGGAGAGACTTATACTCTTCATGTGCAATATTTAGTAGACGTTCATCCTCCTGTCGTTCCTGTTCTAAAAGATGCTGCAGCTGTTTAGAGTCCCTGGCTGCACTCAAAGCAAGCATCTGGGATAGTACAGAATCAGCCTTCTGCTCCACTGCAAGTATAATGGAAGAGCATTGCAGTAAATATACCATTTAGTATTTTGAAAGATAGACTCAACTGAAAAATGCAAGTCATAGCCAGAATTTGAATCACAGATCTTCCACTCTACCACTGAACTACCACTGCAATATTAAATTCTCCACTAATTTTTATTTTACCAGTAGACCATGAGGAAATCTCAAATTTGAAGATAATATATTCCAATGGTGACTTACTATTTGTAAGGACTTATGTTCTGGGCTTTTTAAGTTTACTATAATTTCTGTTTATAAGGGCAATCAATAGTAATATATTCATTAAAAATTATACAGTGAGTCAATTGGAAAATTTAGTGTCATGCTGGCATGTGGACCATGGTAGCTCAATGAGAGCAGCTGAATGGTGACTGGGAGATCTGTGGTTCAAATCCCGGCTATGGCAATAAATTTTTCAGTCCAACTCTATTTATACAAACCTTAGCCTAAAACTAATGTGAAAGAATGATTAATTTTTATCAAATCATTGTGTTGCAGTCGGTACATAGCTCTACCCACAGCTATACAATTGATGCAGCTTTATCAATGACAAGCAGACCAGCAAACAAGTTGCACTTGTGGTATGTAGCTACTGAAGCTACTGACAGTGAAGCAAACTAAGTATTAAGATAAACTAAACACTTTAGCAACACAACTTCACTATTACTTATCTGTAATTAATATTCTTTGGGACTGGTTTCGGAGCACATATCCTTCATTTGCAACCTGTTGACTGACTAACCTTTTGCCACTGCCAGATATTGAGGAATAGCTTGTTACCTTACTGCCATCTACCATCTATTCGTTCATTCAACTGTTTTAATAACTTAACTTCTGGGTTTATTTCATGTTTAGATGACCAAAAATGATCAGCCACTGTTGATTTATCTGTCTGTTTATATTTAATATTTCTGAAATGTTCCTTCGCTTTGGTTTTTAAATTATGTTTTGTCCTACCAGTGTAAATCTTATCACATTCTAAACACTAAAATTAGGCAAGTGAGTCAACCTCTAGGGGAGAAGTCCCCAGAAACTAGTCTTCATAAAAAACTTGTAAGTGGAGAAAAGTATATACAAGGTTGACTCACTTGCCTAATTTTAGTAACAATGGCACTCCACTTTCTGAAATACTTCTTTTTATTCTATACATTCTAAACAGTTAACTTGATAAATACCAGATGTTTTGCTATATGAAATTTTGTATTTTTTAAAAAATTGTAGTAGATTTTTTTATGGTGTATTTATTTTGGGGTGCCAGTATTATACCAACTTCTTTGAAACTATTTTGAAATTTTTTATTTGTCTATGTATGACAAATGATTTTTTGAAAATATAATTATCTTTTACTTTTGAGTAGAAGCATCATTTACATTTTTCAGATATTTAAATTTTGCTAACCTTTTGTGTATAAAATCTTTATTAAAACCATTAATTGAAGCAGTGTTAATAATGTGTTTATATTCAGTATTAAATTCTTCCTTGTTAAGAGGTGTTTATCAACCTATTAATCAAACTATTAAAAACAGCAAATTTGTGTGAAATACGGCTGAAACTTTTATTTTTTATATAATTATCATATACCCAATATGTTTAGTTAATCTTAATAATAAGTTGTACTTCTGTTTTCAAGATAAAAGGCACTTTTGGCCTTATTATTTGAAAGAAACTTGATACAACCTGTCCATGAAACATTCATGAAGAGACGAATAAAGTGGAAAAATGACTAAAGAACAAATGAGATGTTTTCTAACTTGAGTCCTTGTATACATGTAATAGGTGAAAAGAGCCTATTCCTGTGTGATTCCCTGTCAGGTCATACAGATCGCACGATGCAAGTTTTCCAAACAAAAATATTACGCTGAAGATATTATCATAAAAAACAACAAAATATTGTCAACCCTTGATGTTTACTTCTTTCAGCAAAGTAAGCTCTAGATCAGGATAGCTGATTTGTGAGATTACAATGTGACAAACCACAGGTGAAGATACACGATTGTTATTTCATCATCAAACTTCACTCAGTGATTTACAATCAATTTGCTG
The DNA here is from genome assembly GCA_030765055.1 of Mantis religiosa. Classification (NCBI taxonomy): domain Eukaryota; kingdom Metazoa; phylum Arthropoda; class Insecta; order Mantodea; family Mantidae; genus Mantis; species Mantis religiosa. Next base: position 109,298,442 of record CM060952.1, read on the forward strand.
CAGCAAAGTGTATGTCTATATTATTTTGCTTGGCAAAATACAGATCATGACGTTGATATATTCATATCATCATTTGTAAATGTAATTAGTTTTGCATTTGATATTGGACTACATGAATGTGAAAGTGATTTGGAACGTTACGATGTGATTTTAGTAAGGTGCCACATTGTTCTGATTTCACTGTTTTAAACATTTCATCCAAATCCCATATTTGTACTTCGACAATATAAGCCTTATATGGTGTGTGCGTGTGCATGTATGCGTGCATGCACTTTAAGAAGGTTTATGGCATTATTGTTTGAAAACTAATGATATATTGACATCATTGAGTCACATCAACTTTCGCTCCTATGGGAATGATATCTTGTTGCATTGTTTACGTAGAAAATGAAGCTAACTACAGTGAAGCAATGAATATTACAAAACTATATATATTTGTAACAAAAGGCTTCACTTATCTTAATAAAATGGTGTTAATTCTTCTTTCTAATGTAGATCGATTTCAAAAACAGATTGTTTTCATCATAGTCAACTTTGTAGACTATATAGTTATTATTATCATTATATTAATAATAATAATAATAATAATAATAATAATAATAATAATAATAATAATAATAATAATAATAATAATAATAATAATAATAATAATAATAATAATAATAATAATAATAATAATAATAATAATAATAATAATAATAATAATAATAATAATAATAATAATAATAATAATAATAATAATAATAATAATAATAATAAAATAATTATTAAACATTATTATTAAATATTTATTATTATTATTATTATTATTATTATTATTATTATTATTATTATTATTATTATTATTATTATTATTATTATTACTATTATTACTATTATTACTATTATTATTATTATTATTATTATTATTATTATTATTATTATTATTATTATTATTATTATTATTATTATTATTATTATTATTATTATTATTATTAAATAATGGAATGACAAGCCATTCCCCATCACTTTATCTCCAGCATGTACAAAGGCATATGCTGCTGTAATGTGAATGGTTCATTTATCTTCATTCATGGTTAGAGTATATGTGCCACTAAGTGTGATAATGTTCTTTATAGATACTAGGTGTAAAACTAAGGTGAAAAGCTATCATCAAACTGAAAAATTCAATGTCAAAGCTGAGATTTGAACCTTTGTTTTTGACTTACTCTGTTGAATCTTTAACCAGCTGAACTGCCTTGTTTTTACAATTTTTACATATTACCATGGTAACATTCTGGCTTGACATAAAATTTCCCAGCTGACACATTTTTTCCTGTACGTTTTTGGAACTTAATGTTGTACTGACATGATGCCATGGTAGCTCGGTTGGTTAGAGCAGTAGCATGACATATTTTTGGTTCAAATTATGACACTGACACTGAAGTTTTCATTCTGATTCTAGTTTCCAATCTCATAAAGTAATTTATAAAACTTTGAGATTTACAATGCATTTTATTTATATGGTTATTTCAATTCATGGTGCTTATTAAACAAAATATTAACAAAATATTAATGGAACAAGCTACTTGCAATGTCAGATTACATATGCAATGCACTATTTTGTACTCACTCTCTGAAATAAAATAGCAAATTATCCTTCTGACACCCTGCAACTTCTGTGAAATCTCATTGCAGAAAATGCTGGAGTAACATCATCAATGCATACTGAACATAAGATATTCATTACACAGAAAATGAAGCTAGTTATAGTGGAGTAATAAATATTATACAAATAAAAATACTTGCTAATTAACTTCCACTTATCTTAAGAAGTTGATGTTAATACTTCTATCTTCTTTATACAAAATCGATTTCATGGACATTTGCCCACATCTTCAGTCAACACACTTTGTTGTCAAAGAAAAACATTTTGTAAAGGTTAGTAATCCTGTTTTACCTAGAATTTATGCCCTTCCTAAAATTCATAAGCCCGGTAATAAAATGAGACCTATTGTTAATTGTATAAACTCACCAACTTACAATTTAGCAAAATGGTTACACAAAAAATTTAGTAATTTTGATAAATTTGAAAGTTTAAGTATTAAAGTTCTTTTGAACTAATAAAAAAGAATGATAGTGTTGTATTATCTAAAACTGATAAACTTATTTCTTTTGATGCAACTGCCTTATTTCCTAGTATTCCTAGAGAAAAACTTTTAATTTATTTAAAAAAGTGGTTGAATTCGATAAATTTACATGAGGACTTAATAGCTGATTTTGTTTAACTTACTGATTTTTGTTTGGATCAACATTTTTTCACTTTTAATGGTGAATTTTTTCAACAAACTTCTGGCTTAGCAATGGGTAACTCTCTTTCACCTTTTCTTGCTGATCTTTTTATGAGTTTTTTCGAAATTCAAGTCACTAAAACATGGTATAGATATGTTGATGATATTTTTGCTATTGTTCCTGAAAAACAAATTAATGATTCTTTAAAATTACTAAATTTACAAGATAACGCTATAAAATTCACATTAGAAACCAAAATTAATAGATTTCTTCCTCTTCTAGATTTGAAAATAAGAAGAAATAATAACAAATTAGATTTTGGTATTTATAGGAAATCTACTCATATTGATAATTACATAAAAATAAAAGTTTTAACACTTTTTCACATAAATTTGCTGTTTTTAATAGTTTGATTTATAGATTAATAAATATACCCCTGAATAAAGAAGAATTTAATTAAGAATATAAACATATTAATACTGCTTTAATTAATGGTTTTAATAAAGATCTTATACAAAAGAAGATTGAAAAATTTAAATATCAAAAAACTATTAATGATACTTCTACTCTTAAAAAAAATAAAAGATGATTATAAATTTAAAAAATGTACTTACCATCCTTGGGTTAATAAACATTTTCAAATTTTTTTTAAAGAAGTTGATATAACTTTAGTTCCTCAAAATAAATATAGTATTAATAATTTATTAGAATTTTCTAAAAAAGATAAAATTCCTAATAATAAAAAAATCTGGTATTTATCAATTTACTTGTTTAGACTGTGATCAGGTTTATATTGGAAAGACGAAACATAGTTTGGAAACCAGAAAGAAAGAACAATTTTGCAACATTAAATATAAACAAATTGATAAATCGGCCGAAGCAGATCATTTTTGGTCATTTAACCATGAAATAAATCCCAAAGTTAAATTATTAAAACATTTAAATGTTCCCATAGATTTAATAGTGTGAGAAAAAATATTCATTTAAAAAAAATAAAAATCGCATAATGAATTTTGACATACCAGCAATTAATTCTGTTTTTAAGTTTGTTTCGTCTTCAGATGTTGGTAATATGTAAATACATGGTATTCTTGACAACGAAGTGTGTTGACTGAAGATGTGGGCAAATGTTAATGAAATCAATTTTGTATAAAGAAGATAGAAGTGTTAACATCAACTTCTTAAGATAAGTGGAAGTTAATTAGCAAATATTTTTATTTGTATAGTAAGATATTCAGTTTTCTATTAAAAAGGCTAATAATAAAAATTTCAGAGGCATTTTATAGTCTGTTTCTCTGCTAAACTCCACCTACAAAATCCATGAAATATGTCGGTTATAAACAGTATAATATATTTCACTCAATTAATAGGTTCAGGATTGTTAGTAAACCAAATTCACGAAATGTTTCCAAATTTGGGTTAAGTAACAACAAAACTCCAGTTACTACCATAGTGACATCTATAATTTAGCAATTATGTCATAAATTACTGCATGCTTTGCGAGCAATTTCCAAAACAAATGACGAGGTAGCATACCTTGCTGAAGATGTTGAACTAATCTTTGCCTTTCAGCCTCTCGATCCTGCTGTATCCTCATTATTTCAGACTCTAGCTTGCTTTGCTGCTCCACCAAATCTTCCAAAAGCTGAAACAATATGTTTCAATAGAGAGTATCACAAAACTTTTAAATTTTTCATTCTGATTTGTCATACATACAAAACAAACATAGGGGAATGGCTATTATAAATTATCACATATAAGCATACTTGAATGTTGAACAGTATATCCTTAAAAATAACGAGATTGTGTTTCTGTGCACTATAAGGTTCTTTAACTTTACAGTAATATTAATTTACACAAAGACAACCATCAGATTTTTAGGAAGTGGGAGAATGAAAAACTTAGTTTCTCAAGAAGCAATCCTCTGCCATATGATATGCTCTTTTAGGGACAGTGTCCTAACTTCCAAATTCAGAAGTTTTTTTGTATATATATAAAGTTAGTGTTCTTTAGTGCTAATATTATGCTCTGCTCCCTAAAGATTTTTTGAATTTGACGTAAGCTGCTAAATGATATGTAGAATTTTTGTAAGTGACTTCTTCTCTCTGTGCGAAAATGAAATGTGAAATGTGTAGTGCTTAACGCCCGCCTTTACTACAGACGGCACTGCAGGCGATGACACTGATGATACATGAGATGAATATGGAGCACCGGTGAAATGAGATGGCGGGGGAAACCGGAGATCCTTGAGAAAACCCGCCCCAGCACCGTGTTGTCCACCACAAATCTCACTTTGCGGTCGCCTGGGATCGAACCCGGGCCGCCTTGGTGAGAGCCAAGCGGTCTAACCACTGAGCCACGGTGTGGCCTCTCTGTGCGGAGAGGTTACCAATTTCTTTTATCTGTTTTTCAGCTTTTTGTATTTTCCTTATTATGGTTGCGCTGTGTATGAGGCTGTTGAATACTGCATACTATACTCCTGTCATCCTAAGAAGCACACTTTCCTGTGAGCAATTCAGTGAACAAAATCCTACAAAACAAAACCTACTGGTAAGCTACTCTTCTGCATACAACTTGTTTGAATGTAATATGGCGTAACACATGGGCCAAAGTGTCACTGTCATGTCATGCTTGTGCACGTAGGTGTGAAGTAATACAAAAAGTGTGTTTCTAAAGACAGATGCAGTATAGTGCTGTTTTGCGTTAAAGTTTGAGACAGTTTTATATAGTAATGCACATTGTGCTCATGGTCTCTCAGATGTGATGGGGAACTACAGTACTCAGGATTCTTAATGTTTAGTAGAAACTTAATTAGATAGGGTCACTAGTCATAGTGCTATGGTCAGAGTTCTTCTTCAGCCATAGTAGTCATTGTCACCTTTTTTATGTCTCAAGAGATTCTTTCTAGGCTTGACTTGATATGCTATTCTCCCCATTTGTTAACAAGCATAGCTTAAGTTTTCTTTTTATGTCTTATGTTTGCACCTATGTCTAGCTCTTGACATTTTCTTATCATTATTAATCCCTTGTTTCAAGACATTACATTTTATATAATTGTCAGTGAGAATTTACATGCAAAACTTAAGCTTATTGTCCTGCTTGATGATTCTTAAGTATAAGAATGGTGGCTGTTCAATCTTTTTTACTTTCAATGTAAATTTGATGATTTGAACTTGCAAATTCAAAAATTTCAGTGCATCCTCTGGCTGTCTTTATAGAATGACTGCAAAGATGTTAGCATAGGAAACTTATATAGAGATAGGTCAAGAACAGGCATGAGAGATTTTCAAACCCAAAGTGTGCAGTGTGCAGTGTTTCATTGAAAAATTCTGTATACTTTATCAAGTACCTATTCCAATTCAATTTCTGTTCATTGGTTAAACCTACTACTTCCCTTCTTCATAAAGGATTACTGTTTCCAGATTTGCTTCATGATTCAATAATATCATAGCCACTGCAGTATTATGACCTTTATTTTGTATCTTATGCTGCATAAACTGACCAATGACATTTACGATAACAAGTTGAGTAATAAGGTACGATCTTTACTAAAGTTGGGCAAGTGAGTCAACCTTGTATATACTTTTCTCCACTTACAAGCAATTAAAGAAAATACCATAGTGCCACATAAGATGAAAAACAGCATAATTGTAAACAACCCTAATTTGCCAAAATTATACTGCCTACCTAAGATTCACAAGACAGACAACAGCATGCGACCCATTATTAACAATATCGATGCCCCGACTTACAAATTGGCAAAATGGTTGGTGGAAGAATTTGACAAGTTTGAAAAGTTTGAATCTCTAAGCATAAAGAATTAATTTGATTTAGTAAAGAAAATTGAAAACACAATTATGAAAACTGAAGAGGTGATGGTATCCTTTGATATCAGATCTCTATTCACGAGCATACCAGTAGAAAAAATTCCAAAACTGATGAAAGGCTGGTTATCCAAAAGCAACGTTGCGGATGATAAAATAGAGGAATACATCAAATTAACCACTCTATGTATTGAACAAAACAGCTTCACGTTCTCCAGCAAGATTGAACAAAACAGCTTCACGTTCTCCAGCAAGATCTTTCAACAAACAGCAGGCTTGGCCATGGGTAAGCCTCTTTCACCATTACTAGCTAATCTGTTCATGAGTAATTTGGAAACACACATTACTAAAGCCTTTCCACATATTTTCAAATATTGGCATAGATATGTCCACGATGTGTTTGCTATAGTCCCTAGAAGACTAACCGAGGATGCTTTAAAGTTGCTAAACCTACAAGAAAAATCCATAGTTTTCACCAATGAAGTAGAGCAGGATGAATGGCTACCTTTTCTAGATTTGAAAATCATTAGAACACCAACAGGATTACAATTTGGAATATACAGAAAAGCAACACATGTTGACAATTACATTAAATGCAACCCATTCAACCCAGTACAACATCAATATGCAGTATTCCATAGTTTAGTTCACAGATTAATCAACATTCCACTAACAAAAACAGAATATGAACAGGAGTACGTTCACATACACCAGGTTGCCGAACTGAACAACTATAACACAAATGTCATCAAAAAACTGATCTACAGACACAAAAGAAACAAAAACTTAAGGGACATTACTACGTTAAAAAAACTAGAAAACCCAAACACCAGATATGGCAAATTTGCATTTCATCCAAAATACTTCAAAAAATTTGAAAAGATATTTAAGAGCTTCAACATAAAATTAGCCCCTCAGAACAAACACAACATCCACAACTTACTAAACCACCCTCTAAAAAATAGCACACCGAAAACTCAATTATCAGGCATTTACCAAATGAGTTGCCAGGATTGTGACAAGATATACATTGGTAAGACCAAAAGGAATCTAGGAACAAGAATGAAAGAACACTTCAGAAATATTAAATTCAAACAAATGGACATGTCGGCCGTAGCACATCACTTTTGGTCTGAGAATCACAACATAAAACAAGAAATAGAACTGATCAAACAGGCAAAGAAACCTCTGGAACTACAGATTTGGGAAAACATATTTATTACGAAGAAACAGGACCTCTTGATGAATTTTGAAATTCCCGCGGTAGATGGCGTCATCAAACTTACCAGGACATTAGATGGCAGCACGACACCAAACCAGATGCAGACACCGGATTCATCATCAGTCAACCACAGAACTGACGATAGGGAAGAGGTTCCCAGAAACTAGTCTTTTTTAATAAATAGCTTGTAAGTGGAGAAAAGTATATACAAGGTTGACTCACTTGCCTAACTTTAGTAACAATGGCACTCCACTTTCTGAAATACTTCTTTTTATTCTATATAAAGTACTATCTGCTGCTTTTTTTTTTCCTGTTTCCTACACTGGAAGCTCTCAAGTATTCAAAACTCTGAACTGGATGTATGTTTCTCATATCTTGAAGTTTTCCTAGTGAATAACATTATGTATTCATTTAGGAATAAATAACTACCCAAGTTTTACTTTTTCTTCATCCAGTAGTTAAATCTGTATAACTCCTGGTTTCAAGCTGCTTCTATACAGTTCAATAAGCTCAGACCCACCTTTGGAATTATAATTTTCATGGTAATAGTGATAATGAAGTCATAGTGTACCAATGGAGAAAACAACAAAAATTTATACATGAAAATGTGAAAATGTACTTTCAGCTATTGTTGTAACATATTGGCCTAGAAAAAGAAATTAATTTACTTTGTTATTTGTGAACATGAAACAATAAATTGACAGAGGTAGCAGAAGAAGATATAAAACATAAGGTACGCAATTTTTTAATACTTATTTTCACATGCACCTATATCATTTGCAAGTCTACTCTATCAAATATTTCAAGATTTTCTATCTTTTGAACACAATACAGTATTACCTTGCATTTACATTCCTGTCTTTTTTTGTTTTCCCATCATTTACGACACTTATTCTTGCTTCCCTCAGATTTCTATGTTCATATCTAAGCACTGCAATTGCATTGAGCAAACAAATACACAAATTTCTGAGCAATACATTTAAGCATTACTTGGTGAAACCATGTGTAGAGAGTATGTAAATATGCTAAACCTAATTGTTTTTCATTTGGACTATTTAGACTTTAATGTTGCTTTTGTTCTTCACATATGCATGATCTTTTCATCTTAAACCCAAAAATAAAAACTAAAGTTATTTTACAGAAGGAATTAACTCAGCACTATTTCTCTATAATCAATATTGTTACACACTAAGCTATCCCTGCAAAAAACAACTGCACCTTCATAGGTACATCTGAGCTTTCTAAATGTATAGGAATGCTATCTCGTGGTTCAGTGTTACTTACCGAAAGGAAAATATTTCAGAAAATTAGAGTTCAGATGGAATTGCAAGGAGGAATGTGACTATGATTTGCCTCGAGTATTAGTTTTTTTCTTTTCCAGAGCTAACAGTACATTTTTGAATAGTTATAAATAAAAGCATTGTTAACAGTGAAGCTAACGTGAGTGAAGTTACAAGTTTTAAAAGGTATGATTCAACATAACAGAACATTCTTTCAATTCGTAAGAACAATAGCATATTAGTTCCCAAGTCATGGTACTGGCATTTGTATGTTGCTGTTCAAAATCTATTTGTATTATTACATTTAACAGCAGCAAAAATAACAAATGGTCCACTGCAGTATTCCATACTCTTCACAATCAACATTTGGAACAATGTAAATAAAAAAGATAGAAAAAAAAAAGTACAGCTTGAACTTGGAATGTGGTGCCTCATGCTTGAGAAATACTTATGTTACCATTGAGCCACACATGTACACATTTTAGCAGTGCAGAAATGCTTGCATATACAGTAGAAGCCTGAAATAGTGCAGTCCGAAATACAGTGGATTCGGATTTTAACATGGGTAAAAGTAGGTCCCCATTAAAAGATACTGAAGTTAATTATTTTATTAATTTTTTTTTTTTTTATTTGGAAGGAAAAGTATTCTGCAAACATAATTTTTACCACCACCCATATTAGTTTACACTGATCGTTCCATTCCAGGAAAATAATGACTCATGACTGTTTCACCAGCTCATATGTATAATACTGCTGAATGTACTCAATCTCTGCAGATGGAGAGGGAGTGGGGAAGGTAGTGATGTCGTCTGCATCTGAGTTACAGTCCTTGCTAATTCAAGTTGTTCTTTTCCCAAATATTGACCATTGCATAAATTAATTATGTCATAAGTGCACTTTGTAAATTGGAATTCAAAACATTACAAAGCCAGAGTAGAGAAATTGTTTCAAATGCATGACGAACGAAGTTAAAAGCAAGGAACTAGTTACATCAGATTTTTTTTTTTTTTTTTGTAAAGGCATATAAGATGATACAGGAGTGTCAGAATGAACAGTGATAAGAATCGTTAAGGAACGCAAACAAAATGAAAATCAGAGCACATCTTTGGAACTCCAGGTAAAATCATAGCATTCTAAAACAAGTAACCTAGATGACTTTGACAAATGTGTTGTTCCAAGAACAATTCAAAATTTTTATGTTCAGGAAAAAGGTGCTCCTACACTAGCTAAATTACTTATTATTTTAAGAGAAAGAATTAACACTCAGGGCAGTAAGTTGTCCTTAAACAGAATAGTGAGAGAAAGGTTTTCAAATGAAAAAGCACTAACACAAAAAGCTTATAGAAACACATGACATTTGTTCTAAATGTCCCCATTGAGAAGACAGTCTATCTGGTATTGAACAACTTGAATAAATTTACTTACAATACCTGCAATTGTGCTTTCATTAATATGAACAGATTTGCACCACTAATGCAGCAGGTAAATTGTTTGGACATTTTTGTGCAAGTACTGTACCGCTTTACTAATGAGTGTGCTACATAAGTAGCATACGAAGCTGACACAATTATCTTAATGCTAACCACAACAAGAATGACAAGAGAGATGATAGTGGTGAAAATGACGTGAAGGAGGAAGAAAATATTCTGAATGTTAGCGAAGTGATAACTCATTTAAACAATGTGATTCTGTTGATGGAGACACAAAATGAATCAAACAGCATTCATTTCCTCCATCTTGCCGCAAAACTTAGATTTATTTAAAACAAGGATTTGGTTGGTGTAAAATATATAAGTCAATATCGGTTACAGGCTGAAATACATCTCCCAGCATAACCGGTGAGTAATTTTAAGAGTAATGTAATACATTTATCTTATATATGAAAGTTTAATACTATACTGTAATTTATTAATGCATGCACACTTCCCTCCTCCAACTGGGCAGGATTGATTTTTGTCACTTCTAGTGTTACACTCTCTACATACCATGGTAAGGTTAAGGATGTGGGGGTCAACGATGTCCCCAACAAATGCATTATTTCAGGCTTCTTATATCACTGAGGTGGTATAGTGGCACACTGGCTCTAATTTATTGTACAAAATTATGCGCTATGGGGCCTTAGATGTCCTAACTTAAATTGTTCCACTAGCAAGCCTTTATAACCCCTTAAAGTTCTCAGTCAAATTCTGAAATACCCTGTACATATTCAAAACCTGGCATATGTATATAGGACATATTTGCTCCAGTACCAAGAAAATTACTGAAAAACTCCTTAATCTTCAAGATTGATCTATATAGTTCAATATAGAAATGGATAAAGATTGCTTCTTTCCTTTTTTGGACTTCTAAATAATCAGGCAGCAGCTGGAACTTATTTTTGGTATTTATACAAAACCTTCGTACACAGAACCAAAAAAAAAAAAAAAAAAAAAAAAAAAAAAAAAAAAAAAAAAAAAAAAAAAACTAAAACCAAGACATTAAAATTTAAAAAAGAAATTTTCCAGCCCAAGAAATTCACATATTAACCTTGGGCAGACAAAAGATTTAAGTAGATTTTCACAAAACACATTATTTTAGCATCTCAACAGATACAATATACAAAACTTACTCTGCACATCCTTAAAAGACAGAACACCCACACTAAGAGATCAGGTGTAAACTGTGCAGCCCATAGTTGGATATACATAGTAAGACAAAAAGAAGCTTGAAAACCAGATTAAAACAACTCCTTCAATGCATAAAATACAGATGGAAAAGTCTGCCATAGCAGAACACTTTTGGAACAACCACCATATTATAGCAGAAGTCAACCTCCTTAGGATGGCAAGAATTCTCAGTATGGAAAACATCACATTACAAAACAGAAGTACTGAATTAAGAACATCAAACTTCTGTCATTGGACCAGCTCAGCAGTTCATATCACCACTGTCACCAAAGACTTTTGCCGTCAGTACAACTAGTCAGTTGGATGATGGGAGTGTATGTTCCAAAACATACTCTGATTTTACAAAAGTAAGTGAGGTAGTGTAAATACAACCAATGTTCAATTAATAATCTGATGTATTCTCCAAATTTGGTTTCCATGACTTTCTCTCAACCACAGATTACCATAACATATTACTGTAAGCAGATCTAGCAGTAAGATAACTGCTGATAATGGGGATGAACTGTCCATAAAATACTTTGAAGTAATTAATTATGCATGATTGGAGGAATTTAGTAGCAGTGATGTCAAAATTAATTGAAAAAACTATTTGTAGCCAGTTTATTGACACTTCGTCACCTACATTTTCATATTATAATGTAACTTTGTGGGTTCGTAGAATTAAAAGGCCGAGTTGCAGAAATGAAAAAATCTCCTTTATTTTCGTACAAATACTCTTATAGATTACAGCAGCATTACGTTACGTACACCATCAGTCTACCAAGGTCAATGACAATAACAGTGACAGCAGATTACATCATTCGCTCTCGTTACAATAACACTTCCAGCTGTCTGGTTTCACAACAACTGTTTCACAACTACAACTGTCCTGCTGGCGTGTCACAATCCCTTTTATATCTCCATTCATGATTACCAGACTGTTCTGTCAATCACTAGAGGTTTCTGGAAAACAAGGCATCTAATTACATAATTCGAACATTCTATCACCTTCGAGAAACGTACTTAATCTAAGCCGGCAGGGTCTTTGCCTCAGTTATCTTGCTTGCCGGCATTATCTGTTTACACAAGTTCGTTATCTACGTGAAACCTATCCATCTATTATCTATTTGCGCCGAAACTTTAATGCCTGTTACCGCGACAATTTTATTAAAAAGATGTTATAATATAAAAATGTAAGTAATGAAGGGTCAATAAACTGACTACAAATATTATTAAATTTTAGATGAGTCGTATTTCTTACACATCTGCTTCACTTTCGTACCTATTTTGAGGACATGTTTCGCAAATCTTCGTTTGCATCTACGGCTCTTGTGCGACTGAAGCTAGATCCAGCGGTGTGGGTCCCAGAATTACCCACACCGCTGGATCTAGCGTCAGTCGCACAAGAGCCGTAGATGCAAACGAAGATTTGCGAAACATGTCCTCAAAATAGGTACGAAAGTGAAGCAGATGTGTAAGAAATACGACTCATCTAAAATTTAATAATTTTTCGCTTCACTGTGGTGTTCCAATACAGTTAAATCTTGACTACAAATAGTTTTTTCGATTAACTAATTGTTCATTCATGCAAGTCATGCAGGACAAGGTTGGAGAGGTAGATTCAGATTTTTAATGCCATAGCCAGGATTTAAACTACAGATCTTACTGTTTCTGTCCAACTGAGTTATCATGGTAACATGTTATTCCAATATTAAATTCCCCAACAGACCTGCATTTTTCCTTGTAAACCATAAGTAGATCTGAAATTCTGTGATCCAAATCCTGATTATGGCATTGAATTTTTCAGTCTGATGTTACCATTCAAACCATGATCAAGTAGTTAACTAATGAATCAAAGCTGAAAAAAATCCATGCCATAGATGGGATTTGAGCCTAGGATCTTCTGCTCTAATTGCAACTACTCTACCACTAAGCTGCATGGCAACAAGCCAATATGATATTAAATTTTCCAGCTGATTCACAACTTCCTAATAGACCAATGAGGAAATCTCAATTCCATATTACTTAAACCAATGGCGGCTTACAATTCATAAGCACTTAAAGTACCAGGCTTTCAAAGCCTTTTTCATGTCACTGTTTGTACTTCTGTTATACTCCATTTTTGTTTGGATTAACAGCATTATAAATTATATTGCAACTTTACGGTTAAAAAGGCCCATTATCTACAAAAAACAGACGTTTTGTTTGTGATAATTAATAGTTACTTGTTAGAATACAAAAACATACTCTCTTACATTTATTTTACGTTTTTTACTTACTCTTCCTTTGTTACTTTTCATCATATTTTGTAGCTCAAGCTCACGCCTTTGATGTTCCTCCATTTCCTTTTCCAAAGCCAGGAGTTCCTGCTGTCTTTGTTCCTAATAATCATCAACAACAGATATTTCAAGTTCATACTAGACTTATAATAGTTAATCTTGTAGTACATTTCAGTTATGCTCTAGCACATAAGCAATACTCACCAGTATGTAATGTAATGAAACAAGGATCTACTGTATTTCATTATTCTGAACCATGTCATTCTTCAAAAACAACCTTATTACAAAAAAATATAAATTCTTTATTTTATTATACAAATTGCTCTTTACCGTACTTGAAATGGAGAGAACTGAGATTAATGATAAAAAATTTGCTGAAAATAAATCGAAGGAACAAATGTGTAAGAAAAATGTAAGAAATCAATCTAAAAATAGAAATTCCTAAAAATAACCACGCTGGTTCAATTACACTGATCTCTAATTAAACTAGCTGCTGTGTATGTGTTTTGTGTGACCATTTTCAAGGCTTAGGTTTCTTTACAATTATTCATGTTATTTTATTTAAAAAAAAAACTTTTTCCAGTGAAATGATCTTTTTGGTGATGTACAAAGAATTTCTGAAATGGCTTAAGAAATTAAGCTATGATATAAACTATTATCTAAAAGGAGATGAATTAACAAATTAATTTATATTAGATTTAACATTTTATATTTAGAAACAGCTACTTTATTAGACTTCCAGGATTTGGTCTAGGTCAGACTTGGAATTATTTTAAATAAATTTAGTTTTCTCCATTACAGGCACATAGCTTAAAACAGATAATTTCTTCATGCAAGAAAAATGTTGGAAAACTATGATTATAGCTTTATGCAAACTAACAATGGGATATTAAGGAATAGGAATATACAAAATAAAATAAAGTTTGAAAACAAAATAAAAAAGGTTTACATTTACTCAACATGCCTTCAGTCTCTCAAGCTGCAGGATTTTGGCCTAGAATGGAAAAGGGAACAGTACAGTTAATACAACATACAGATATGTACACAGATACAGCCAATAAGAGTAAAAATAAACAGTGTGAAATATTTTGCACTACTCTCTCATAAACATCTGTGCTATCTTATTTTAAATGTATAGATAATAATGTACAGTGCTACTACAAAATAGTTTTTAAATATATGTGATTTAAAGAAGTGATGCTAACTGTATACTTCATTTAGCTATTATCATTTATTTTTATACAATTTAAGTTAATTGATGGAAATTAATCATTTCGTCATACTAGCCGTATAAAGGCTAAGGTATTGGATTGATAGAGTCCACATGAAAAATTCAATGCCACGGCCGGGATTTGAACCACGGATCTAATGATTTTCTGGACGAAAGTAGATCTGTGGTACAAATCCCAGCCGTGGCATTGAATTTTTCATGTCGACTCTATCAGTATTCTTACAATGCTTATTTTTCTACCTACTTCATCTTAACTGAAATAAATGTTTACATAAATACTGTCATTACACATTTTGGTATAGATTAGACAGAATAGAATAATTATTTGTACCGAACATTTAAAACATACAAGATTTTAACAAATTTATACCGAGTCTTAAAACTACTTATATTCTAGTACACAGTGAGTTCAATTTCTTTCATTCCACTTAATGGCTACTTGTAATGCTATTCATTTGCCTTCATACAGACATGGATAGTTCCACAAAAATGCTTTTAAGTTAATTCATGGAAATTAATCATTTTTTCACACTAGCCGTATACAGGCTAAGGTATTGGATTGATAGAGTCGACATAAAAAATTCAATGCCACGGCCGGGATTTGAACTACGGAATAGGTTGTTTTTCTATAAGAGCAACTGGACGGAAACCAGGATATCTGTGGTTCAAATCCCGGCCGTGGCATTGAATTTTTCATGTCGACTCTATCAAGCTACTTGTATGTTAATCCAGACGGCTCTTGGGTTTCACTGGGCAACAATGCAAATGTTTTAAACTAAAAAATAGTCAATTCTATATATTTCCATCTGCTGAATTAAAACATCACCACAAAAATGACAGATCTTGCTTTGGAGATAGTGACATTTCATTTTTTGTGTCAACATTTTCAATTTGGGTTAAAAAAAATTTTGGGGAGTTGGTACACCTGTCAAATAACAAAATACAAATACTCTTCAGCTATATCGAGATTTAACTGTATTGGAACACCACAGTGAAGCGAAAAATTATTAAATTTTAGATGAGTCGTATTTCTTACACATCTGCTTCACTTTCGTACCTATTTTGAGGACATGTTTCGCAAATCTTCATTTGCATCTACGGCTCTTGTGCGACTGGCGCTAGATCCAGTGGTGTGGGTAATTCTGGGGTTGTTGCTGCCATCTGTTGATTTAGTGATGAACTGAAATGTGGGATTCTCTTCTAGCAGGATTTAAACTACTAACAACTAATGAACTTTGCGAAACATGTCCTCAAAATAGGTACGAAAGTGAAGCAGATGTGTAAGAAATACGACTCATCTAAAATTTAATACTCTTCAGCTTTTGTAAGTCATAAACATAGATACTGTTGCTGTGACTTTCATATAATTTCTGCTGTAATTAATGCAGAATTTCTAGTTTGGGAGTGCTTTTATAGTGCAAAATTCGTAAAAATGCCATGAAAACATGTAAATATGGTGAATAATTTTTGTTATATTTGCGGTGAAATATAACCATTTCCTCATACAAATGCAATCTGACAAATCTTGTAAAGACTGTCTACCAATATTATTTCAGTATGAAAGTAGGGGACCAGGATAAGCCTTGGGCTACACATATATGTTGCAACACATGTTGAGATACACTGCAAGAATGGATAAGAAAGAAGAAAATATGATCTATGACTTTCATTGTGCCTACTGTTTGGCAGGAGCTTACAAAATGTACAGATGATTGCTATTTTCTGCTTGACTCCACCAATAAAGGCACGATTGTCTATGAAGAAAAGAAGAACAGCTCAGCATCGAAATCTTTGATCTGCTCTTCGACCCATTCTGCATTCAGATAGTTTACCAGTTCCTACTCCACTCGAAAATTATGTGTTTGAAATAGAAAATGAAGACAGCATGGAAGAAGAAGTAGAAACAAACAAGCCTTCCACATCCCATGACTCTGATTTTGAGGGAAAAGAGGATAAACCAAAACAGACTGAGTCAAGTGGACTTGTGTGATCTCATTAGAGATCTTGAGCTGTCAGAGGAGAAGGCAGAAATTCTTGTATCTCAACTACAGCAATGGAATCTTCTCGAAAGTGAAGTCATAATCTCAAAGTACAGAAAATGTCACAGAGAGCTGCTTCTCGTTTTTGAGCAGAAAAACAATCTTGTTTGCCGCAACATTAATGGCTTGATGAAATCTTTGAATTTGAACCATGATCCCACTGAATGGAGTCTATTCATAGACTCCTCCAAGATTAGTTTGAAAGCTGTGTTACTTCACAATGACAACTTTCTTTCTTCTCTTCCTGTTGGTCATTCAGTTCACATGAAGGAGACATATGCAAATATGACAGCCCTCTTGGACTCACTCAAATATCATGAACACAAATGGAAAATCTGTGATCTAAAAGCCATTACCATATCCTTTGGAATGCAATTGGGGTACAAAAACATTGTTGCTTCTTATGCACGTGGGATAGTAGAGATAGGAAATTGCATTATATTGTCACACGAGCGTTGGAACACCCTATGAAAGCAGCTGAGAGCGGGAGACGAGGGAGGTCCGTGTTAGCTACGCCCTCCCCTCGTTTGTCTTATAGTGGTGACAGGGACGGCTGGGGAAAGAAACATAATTGTGCGGTCTGTTTCTCTTCCACCTGTGTTCCAGAAATTACGGGATCGTTCATCATCTGGAAACGTCGCCTGGGAACTAGAAAAGCCGAGAAGTCGGCAAGATGCCTATAAAAAGGGCTGCAATCAGTCAGTACTAGTCAGTCAGTTGGTTAGTGAGTGTGAGCGAGGAGACAGTCGCAGTTCTTGGTGTAAGAGTTAGGCAGTGACGTGTTAATGAACAAGAAGATTGTGCAACGGAAGACTGTACGTAACTGGTATGTGCATCGGAGTTTATGTAATCGCGAGTACAAGTGAAATTGTAACGGACGAACTGGTAAATTGTAATTGTGTGCAGCAAGTAATTCTGTGTAATTGGCAAGAGTTTAACTGTAAGTCGGTGGAAATAAAGAACATTTTTGAGTGGTGAAATTGGACTTTTCATTTCACGAACCCACAAAGTCACAATATTAAAGGATATTAGCCTGCAAGAAATCTTAATACCAAGAAAAATGTTGCCAAGCCTCTCGTGAACCCTAAGATGTTCTAGTTCCACCCCTGCATATCAAGCTGGGTTTGATGAAAAATGTTGTTGAAGATATGAACCAAGAAGGACGGGCTTTTAAGTACATAGGAAAGAAATTTATGAAATTAAGTGATGCAAAAGTTAAGGAAGGCATTTTTGTCATGCTACAAATTCAAAAACTTGTAAAGGATCCTACATTTGACCAAGTTTTGGAGGGGAAAGAAAAGGAAGCTTGGGAACCTTTCAAGGGAGTTGTTAGTGAATTTTTAGGCAACAACAGAGATGATAACTACATGCATTTGGTGACAGTGCTCCTTAAAAATACCATAAGCGTGGATGCAACATGTCCCTAAAATCCATTTTCTCCATTCCCATATAGACTTTTCCCACATAGTTGTGAAGTTGTTAGTGATGAACATGGAGAAAGACTGAATCAGGACTTTTTGGTTATGGAACAAAGATATTAGGGCCATTGGAATGAAACAATGCTTGCAGATTATTGTTGATCTTTGTGTAGGGATGCCCCTGAACTCCCTTAAAAGAGGCAAGCTAAAAGATGGCAATCTCATAAAGCCACCACATAATTCTCTTCAGACACAACCATCTGCTAGGTATTTTTCCAACAATTTAAAACTCTTAAAATATAACTACCATTTTAAAAAATCAAATGCACTTTTAATGTTGCTAGCATGTGTAGTTAAAATGTATCTTTTTGTCTTAATTTGTTAATAAGAAATGCTTCCACCTAGTGTATATTACAGAAAGTAGAGCTAAGAAAACTTTTTCATGTCATATTTGTTTTTCTCAACCCAAAATTAGTAAGAATTGACTCATAAAGTGCTGAAAACATTGAGAAATTTGTTTTTTGTTGCCCAGTGTTTTCAGTTTCAGTTCAGTTTTCTTTTACTCTTTTACTCAACTTCCTCTTTTATTATTCTCCTTTCTCTCATCCTTCCTGCTCCTTTCCCTTTGTATTTTTGCTTTACATACTCATTTTTATTAATTTTTCTTGCAAACTCTCACATAACCTTGATTCTTTTTCCTCTACTTTTTCTTATTAGTAATGTTGTTACATGTAATAGATAAATAAACAAAGTTAAAGCAATAGTAAAATCTTAGAAGGTCGGTCACTATGTCAGTTTTGAAATTCCATACTCTTTCTATGGCATTGTAAGAAATAATTGAATGGTGATAGCACTTAACAAAGAGACAAAGTATTGAAAAATTCAAACCTTTACAAATGGATATGGTTGATGCCACTTTATTTAAAATAAAGTATACACTACCACTCAAAAGTTTTTGAACAGCCTGTTTTTCTGCAATTAACAAGTACATAATGCCAAGCAAAGCCAATGTCACTTTATAAATGGTAGAAATCCATGGAAACATAATTGAAATTTACTATGCTATCTTTTGATCGTCAATTATGTGCGACTCTTATGAGTCGCATAAGAGCCGAAGATGCAAACGATGATTTGCGAAACATGTCCTCAAAATAGGTACGAAAGTGAAGCAGATGTGTAATAAATACGACTCATCTAAAAATTAATACAAGCTACTATATTTACAATCATACTACAGTCATAACATTATTTACAATTTTTGAAGTACTCAATACTTTCTAGCACTGATCTATCAAAAACTTTTTGACTCTCTTCCTAAATTGAATTGGGTACATGTCCAATATTTCATCAGTAATCAGATTGTATATTAGAATGCCAGTATGCAATATTGAGGCAATTTTCTTAATTGCACTAGCTGTCTGTAGGTGTATTTTTTTACTGGACCTCGTGCTGTGGTTATTATATAAGTATATATCAACAACCTATGAAAGATAGACCAACCAAAAAAGAATATTATAAATGAAATAAACAACCTCTCTTCTCTAGAATTATATAATAATTACAGTATTGTCATATGAGTGTAGTAATGCCTGGAAATTGGTGGAGGGCATTTACAATAATTGTTTCAAATTGGTAAGATATAATGCTTATTTTACGAGGGCTGATCAACAAAGACTGAGACTGATTTTTTTCACAGATGTTTATTACTGAAATTCAATGTTTACATGATGTTTTTCAAAGTAGTCCCCTCCTACTTCAATGCACCTTTTACAGCATATCTGCTAGTCCTTGAACACGTGTTGCAGGCCATTCTTTGTCAGGTCCTTGAGAATCGCCTCACTTTTCTTGAGCACTGCTTCAGAGTTCTCAAATCGAATACCCCTAAGCTTTGCCTTTAGTGATGGGAACAAAAATAAGTCACAGGGTGCAAGATCAGGGCTATAAGGTGAACGTGGTACATAGGTAATATTGAATCGAGCCAGAAACTGTATGACTTGATTTGCGACGTGAGGCCGTGCATTGTCATGATGAAGTCGCCACCTAGTCCGAGAAAGCTCTGGTCGTTTCTTTGTAGTGTGCTTCTTCAGTGTAGCCAATACTGACGTGTAGTATGCTGCTGTAACAGTAGTGTGAGGGGGAACTGCATGCTTGTAAATCATTCCATTACAGTCAAAAAATGTGATCACCATCACTTTCCCTGCAGATGGAACAACTTTTGCCTTTTTTGGTGTTGGGGAACCTGGCAATTTCCACACTGTGCTGGCTTGTTTTCCTTCAGGATCATAATGATGCAGCCATGACTCATCACCAGTGATAATTTAAAAAATGCATTCCCTCCATCAGCAAAGAGACGCAGCACCTCACAACTTTATTGCACTGTACTGTTCCTTTCACCTCACCTCCACTGTCTGAAATGCACATAGGGTCTACAAAATAGAGCATTACTACCAACCTACCAACATGAGAGTGCTGCCGCCTACCGACTTTATACATAAAAACCCGCTCTTTTCAAATATTTATATTACAGTTCCAAACCTATCACGAAGGTACAGGAAAAAATCAGACTCAGTCTTTGTTGATCAGCCCTCGTATTTATTTATGGTAAGCAAATTACATTTCTATGCGGCTTTAGACCAGGCTTATTGCCTGTCATATTCTATTTACATCTTAAGTGTATACATTTTTAATATATATATATTAGAATACACTCACTAATTCTCTCTTTTCACTGCCAAATTCCACTTTTGTACTACATCTGACCTAACATTTACTCTTTACAAAACAAACTACATATGACACATTTCCTTCTAATTTTAAACCATTCTCCAGATAGAAGTGCTTTTCTCTACATATCTGTCCCTTTACATTCAAATATAATATAATATGCTCAATATTCTCGTTTAATATAATACAGGGTGTTAGAGTATGAGCGTGCATATTTTGCAAGCGGGGGATCTAAATATGATGAATAAAGTCCCATAACTTGTTGATATATTTTGAAAAATAGAGATAATTAACATTACTTAATTCATTATCTGTAAAGTCTGGCAACAGAGTAGGATTTCAGAGCTTAATGTTATTGTTTTGGTTTTGCAGCCAGGCATGTGTTCACACTTCAACCAGAGTTTGAAAGCCAGTTTGCCATGTGAGTGCATTTATTAGCTACTGCCAGTAATGAGGTGTGGGGTGCTTTTGTTTTAAACTGTTCAATCGTATTCACAAGATCTACACTAAAAGCTGCACAAAAGCCACATGTAAGGTATAGTCTAATGAAATGATGATTAAGACAGCAAATTCAACTGTCAATTATAAAAATATTTCATTCAGGTGTATTGTGTAAAATTAAATCAAAGCTACATATTTGCTAACCAGAAAATGTATTAATGGTCAATAACTGTATCATCAACAAGATGCCTAATTACAGTAGATGCTTAAAATGTACTCCATTGAACTCTGCTATGAACTGGGGGTGAAGTTGTAGTGTTTAACACCTGCTTTAACTACATGTGGCACCACAGGCAACATTTGCTATGACTCTTGGGTTTGGAATTCTATTAGGAAACTTATCCCAAGTGCTGCACTTCATGAATGTTCCAGTCAGCTTTGCCATAAGCAAAAAGCATACTCTTGATTTCCAAAGACTGCCATAGTTCTGAATGCATTACACAACTGAAATACTGACAGGACCTGCTGTTGTACTAACTGTCATGGCTGGTAGCTTTACTGTTTACATTCCTGAGCTTCCGTTTCAAATGCAAGTCAATGTTGCAGGGTTGCCAAGCATAAGCCCGCGACTTTATTGCAATAGACACACAAGAATCCAGTCCTTTCATATCATTTTCTCAGTAAATTATAATCATTTGAAAGTAATGAGTCGGTAAACACAACATCACTTAAGTTATCCTTACTTGAAGTAAGGATAATTTAAGTGATGTTTGAATTACCGACTCATTACTTTCAAATGTTAAATACATCACTGTTTCTAACCTTTTGCTTCAAATAAAATTATAATCATTTTAGCAATATATGGTAAAAACAAAATAACCTCTCTTTTCTAGCTCTACCTCATTATCCTAATTGCAAATGTAAGTTTTGAAGGTGTTATGACATATTCACAATCAAAACTTTGATCACTATTATTATTCATTTATGCAACCATACTACGAGGGCTATCCAGAAAGTAGATTACGTTTTCGTCTGTTTCCGCTAGGGGCGGGGCTAGCACGGCCATCTTGGGGTCAGAGCGTTGCGCAGCTCAGTCGGCATCTAGCCGTGCTAGTGAGAGGTTTGTGCTGTGCTCCGTTCAGATACTGTGACGGTTTGAAATGTCTGCGTTAATTGAAAATCCCGCGAGCTGCGAGGTGCGTGCAGCAATAAGGTTTCTGACTGCAAAAAACTGTAAACCGATAGAAATCTATCGGCAGCTTTGTGAAGTGTATGGGGACAACATTATCACTGAAGGTGGAGTGCGTCAGTGGGTCATCAGATTTAAAAATGGCCGAACCAATGTTCACGACGAAGATCGAAGTGGGAGACCCAGCATAGTGACTGCCGAACTTGTCGAAAAAGTCGATGCTAAAGTCCGTGAAAATCGAAGGTTCACAATAACGGAACTTTCTTTGAGTTTTCCACAAATTTCGCGAAGTTTGTTGCACGAAATCATCAGCGAAAAGCTTGGTTACCACAAGTTTTGTGCAAGATGGATTCCAAAAATCTTGACAGAGGACCACAAAAATCAGCGAATGGCTGCAGCGTTGAACTTTTTGGACGTTTACCATAAGGATGGTGACTCTTTACTCGATCGCATCGTTACTGGTGACGAAACATGGGTGAAACACGTGAACTGTGAAACGAAATTGCAATCAATGCAGTGGGGGCACACAAGTTCTCCCCAAAAACCCAAGAAATGCATGCAAACAATGTCGGCAAGGAAGATGATGGCGACTGTTTTTTGGGACAGAAAAGGTGTGATTTTGGTGGACTTCCTGGAAAGAGGCACTACAATAAACTCTCATAGGTATTGCCAAACTCTCCAAAAACTCAGAAGAGCCATTCAAAACAAGCGCAGAGGAATGTTGAGCTCTAAGATCTTGTTGATTCACGACAACGCCCGGCCCCACATGGCAAATGTCACTCGTGAAGTTCTTGAATCTTTTAAGTGGGAGTTGTTTCCTCATCCGCCGTACAGTCCCGACCTGGCACCGAGCGACTTCCACCTATTCCCAGCAATGAAGAAGTGGCTGGCTATGCAGCGTTTTGATGACGACGCACAGCTGCAAGAAGAGGTAACGAAGTGGTTGAAGGCGCAGGCGGCCGAATTTTTCGACGAAGGAATTTCCAAGCTCGTACATCGCTACGATAAATGCCTTAATTTGAATGGTGACTATGTCGAAAAGTAGTATTTGAGTGTGGCTTTCATCTGTATATAATAAAATTTGTTTCCTATACTTTGTTTACTTTTTATTCCAAAACGTAATCTACTTTCTGGATAGCCCTCGTATAAAACAAAATGGTACAAGAACTTATGTTTCAGTTTAACGCCAGGAAGTTATCATTGAAGTCTGCACACTCATACCCCTAACACCTTGTATAATGGAACAAGGTTCTAAAATATGTCTAACTTCCAAAGTCAGGTGTGAAAGAAAATTACACTTACAAGTCTTTGCTAATAAATGTTTTAAATCATTTAAAGAAAAGCCAAAATTCTTGGCAAAACAATTTCATTAAAGGTTATGGCTTTAGTAATCATACAAAATATGATAAATATGACTAATATTTATAAACATTATCTTAATGAATGCTTAAATGTTCCAAATGATTATATAAAAACTATTTTGCAGTAGCATAAAATTTCTATTTACTAACATAGTGAACTACTTCAAAATTTTGGTTTGTGCATGTTTATGAGAAACAAATATTAGACATTTAATTTATGAGCAACTAACAGTGATACACCAAAGATGCAATGATAAAGATGGGTATGCAACAATGCTGAAACAAAGCACTTAAAAGCATGTTAATTTTGAAGATAAGTTTTAAGAGGTACATGTGATCAGAGTTTCAACTTCTCCATGCAAAATATATAAGGCAAAGCTCAACTAGCTGCTAAATGCTTTCCTTCTTTAACATGTGATTAAAGCTGCATCTATGATTAAGCTGCTTTTAATCATTGAAAAACAGCTCAGAATGTGACCATGAAGCTAAAATATTACAATTTTCATATAATTTTCTATTTATGTGTTGCCTCTAAAACTTTACATCTTGTCCATGCCCAAAGCTTTGCCCATGGTTCTGAGAATTGGGTTTACTATATCAACGGATCCAAAATACTAAGCATTTTACAATTAAATTACTGAGAAGTAAATTGTCCACTTATTCTTGCTTCACTTAACAAATTTTAACTCAGAATATGTTTTCCAGAGCAGTGCTGATGTGGTTGATTGATCTGATAAATATATCCTGAATTAAAATTTGATATGCAAAAGAAGTGTACAGTTGACTCTTCAGAAATCTGACTTCAAATTATATTTGCTTCACAGTGCTGATTCCATTGTTCTAATAGTTGATAAAATATTATTTATCATTCCACATTAAGTATATTTCTCTGTCATCATCCAGAACTGTTTAAAGCAAACATGTACCTCTTTTATTGTTGCTACTCATTTAAGTGATAATTTAGCTATTTTGAGATTAAGCTTTTAACAGATGTTTCTTCTAAGTTTCAACAATAAACATTTAAATGCATCAGCCAGCTGGTATTTTATCAAGAGTATTGTTGTTCATATATTTTTAAGATATCTGAGGGGAAGACAAATTTGCTTTTTATAAGAAAAACTTAAATCCTCAGAAAGAATTAAATAGTTTAAAGTCACACATTTTGCAATGCCCCTTCAGGGTATTTATTTCTAAAAGAATACTACAAAAGGGGCAAGCAAAATGTTTTTACGCATGTAAGCATAACTAATTTATCATGCAAATGATCAGAAATGTTATCCATAGTTTTCAGTAAGCTGGCATTTGCATTATTCTATAATTTAACAGGATACTAACTGCACATCGCTAGCTAATAACTGTTTGACATACTGTAAATGCTGCTACATACCTGGAAAAGTCTATCCTTCTCTTCCCACTCCATACCACTATATGATGAGTTGCCACTCGTTTCTGAAGAGTCATCTAAACTATCAGTAGGAGAAACATATTCCACTCCCAGCTCTGCTTCAAAAAAACAAACATACTTAAATTAAAGGGTTTAATAGTGCTTCTTTACTGCATATTATTATTTCATAACAAACACTTTTGTTTATATTGCTGACTCAACAGTAGTTAATACATGTACAAAATATTTTATTATTGATACAATTTCACATGTAAAAGTAAATCTAGTTATTTTTGAAGACTTCAGAAGAATACTTCACTGTTAATAATGTTTCTGCCTTTAATATTTAAATCTAGTTAGTTACATTTTAGCCTGATGCTGCTAATACCTATTTCTTTGTGGGAAAAAGTGTTACTTTACATGCTCCATTCAGTCTTGTACGAACTATACTTACACAAGCTTATTCTCATATCTGCTTGTTGTTAATCAAGTTAAGCATTTTCAGAAATAATAATAATTAATAATAATAACAATAAACAATAATAATGTAAGTACTGTCATCATTCAGTGGTTTTTTTAAGGATTTGACTATGGCTTCAACCTCTGTACCCCCTATGTGTGAACAATGAAATGTGTAATGAATCTATTTATGGAAAGCTTTATCACGATTAACATAAACACAAAACTATGCTTTAGCTGGAAAAATATGTAGAAGCTATATAAATGTAAATGATAGCTTCTATAAAACCACGTGAATATGACAACTAATTTTATTAAAATTATATATGTCTGGATTTCCAATTTCACACAGGGACTGTGATACTGGGCACTCCTATTAAACGTAGTACATTAGATATACACTGGTTTTACCGAATAACCAGGAATTCCCACTTAGGCGCAAACTAATTAACATTGTGCCAAGTGATAACACTGGCAATAGATAATACTTACTGCTTACAAATTAAAACTCACAAGTGTAGTAATTTATTCCAAAATTTACTTACAGCACAAGAATGTCCAATCATTAGAAAATATTACAGATTATTTCTGCCAAATCTTTAATTGTTAAAGATGTTTTGCTGATTTGTGAAGTAATATTTGAGGAATGTACCTAATCACATTATCACTCAAATTGTATGATACATTTTAAATGTATTTTTCTTTATGGCCCTTCTAGGGCTTTAACTTTCAAAAGCACTCTCCCTTGTGCAGTCAATGATCAGTACTAAACCAGATGTAGGCAGTAGAGTACCTCACTAGTGGTAGAAAGTCAAAGCATTAAGAGCAATGAGATCAGCAGAAATATGCTAATATAATTAGGTCAGCTAAGGTTCAACAAAGTTCAACTATCATGTGGACTATTTCTGAGTTGGCAGTCAATGCTGAAATAAAACTTTCTGCATTCTTAGCTGATTCCCTTCCCTGTGACTATAACTCAGAACTATTAGGTATAGCAGATTTCCTCAAGTGCAAAATTGAATTTTCATGATATAAGGATTTTTTTCTGTCTAGTCCAACAACTCTTGTTCAAAAATACTACCACAATTATCTCTCACATCCTTGGCATAAGAAAAAGGGTTGTCTGAAATTTGGAATCTAAACTGTAGAAGCAGAAAAACAGAAGTAGGCAACAAACCAAATGGAATGGTGTTACATATTATGTGAGCTCAATAAAAGAAAAACAGGTTTATTGCGAGATAAAGAAAAAGAATGTGTTTCTTTTATTCAACATTTTCAATTCAATATTGTTCATTTTTACATATTGTTTATAAATACATTTATAAAATCTACATCATGTCAACAGAAATAAATGTAGTAATGGTTCCATTAAAAAATTCTGTATACAAATACTAGGGGAATACCGTAAGTTGAAACAATAATTCTTAATGTCAATAATCTCTAATGTCAGAAATGATAAGTGACACAAAAAATGTTGACAAAGTGGACCTTTTAAGGACATTTATATTATTCCTGTAGTAGATTTTTAACTATTTCCTACGGTTTGCTAGCAATACAAAGTACACAAAATTCAGTCAGAATGAAAAGGATATAACCGGCTATTTGCAGAAAATTCAAGATAAAGTCATGACAGCAACAGATGCATACTCTGCAGAGATTGAGTCAAACCATTCCACCATCTATAATGTTGCCAACTGAGAGAAGCAAAAAACGCAACATTCAACAGCCACTAGTTGATGTCACGCAGCAGGAAGTGCAAGCTTCATTATTATCATACACAGTGTTTTCCAGACTGTTTGATTTTTAGAGTTATAGAAGATTCGACTACCAGAGCCTTCTTGCCATGACTAACAGGGTACAAAAGAAGGTGCAGAAGCTGCTTCGAGTAGTTATAAGAGCAGAGTAGTTGTGAGTTACTTTACAAAGAGTTCTGTACATTCCATATCAGTAGTGAGTGCGATGGACATATGGAACATCAGACAGACGTGCTGATTCTGTGAACTTGTAAAAAGTGAAAGTGATTATAGGTTAGCATGGGGCTAACAATTCTGGTGACAAATAAGTGAGTTTGCTGCAATTTCATGTTGTCATTTTTGTCACAATGGGCATTTTATAGTCAAGAATGTGAACACTAGGAAACTCAAAAGCCAACTAGACACCTGTTTTAAGAGTATTTTTACAATAAAATCATTCCAGAATGTCAACAAAGGACTACATCTTGTTATTTCTACACATGCATAGAAAAAAACTGCCAAAACACAAGTGAAATCTGTGAGAATTAGTTATTAACCCAGATGTCATAGCTTAACATAGGGCTAAATTTTGAAATCATGGGAATGTGTATGTTTTTAACATAACTATTAGCATATCTTCTCCTTTTAAGTAAATGAACAATGTAAGACACAAATTTCCCCTTAATCACAAACACAATCCAGAACCATGGGATATGGAATTTTGTTGAACTTTACTTATTTCCTCTTTCATCTCATTTTGTTTCTAAAGAACAGCTTTTCTTTTGTTTCTTTTTGTGTTTGTGGTTTTGGAGAATCTCAAGAAATTTACTTCTGGGTAAAATAAAATATTTCCACTCAAAGTTATGAAGTAAACAAAGTAAAAAGATTCCTCATTTATCTATGCCTGTTTGTATTTTAGTAGGAACAATTCAAATGAATTTCAAAAAAAATAAGTTACCTTCAGCAAGAAAGCGCATTGTTGCCACAGTCCCTTGCTCCAATATATGTGCGGGTGGGTGTGTAAAATTTGTTGCAGTGACACGCAGGTCCTTCAGGCTTACAGCCAATGCCAACTTAGACGGTAAAGTTTTTAAGGATTTGTTGTCTCTTAGATCCAACTGTTGTAAACGTCTCAGCTTTCCAAGAGATTCAGGCACTAATTTCAGGTTATTTGAAGCTACATTCAGCAAGTTCAGTTTATCCAGCTCACTGACAGCCTCTGGCAAGTATTTCAGATGATTCATGCTCACATTTAGCACCTGAAGATGAGAGGAAAATTATTTTGCATTAAACTTCAGTAGATTCATTTTAAAACAAATATAATGTGGAATCATTCTTCCATTTTATTGCTATAATATAATTTTAATCTAAAATCATAAATATAAAATTTTAAATGAGTTGGCAAATGTTCTTCAAGCTCTTATGCATGAAGTATTAACTCTATATGCAGAGTAGTTCGCCCAAAAAATGCACATTTCTTGGAGGCTCTTCAAACACACTATCCTTATTTTCACCTTGATTTCATCCAAATGTAACATACAATGAGAAATGTTCTTTATAAAATTTTAAATACCTAAATAAAATATAATTATTTACTTCACTTATCTTTTAAGAAAATTGATGAAATTTTCACAGTATTCAAGACACTAGTTTCGCAAACTTCATTCACAACTTTAGTTATCATTGCTGCTGCTAGATGTATTAGTTTTGTGCTTATGTATTATCAAACTCTGAAAACGAAACGAACTTATAGACAAAAAAGTAAATAAATAAATAAATCTCTAAGTTAAATTAAAGCTATTAAATGGTCCAATAGATATAATGGTTAAAAAATATTTATTTAAAAAAATGGAAATCACATAATGAATTCTGAAATACTGCCAATCAATTCTATCTTTAAGTTTGTTTCATTTTCAGAGTTTGGTAATAAATACAAAAATAATACATCTAGTGGCAGTAACAATGACAATAAAGGAAATATCCACTGAAGATGTGAACAAGTTTGTTAAAGTAGTCTCTTGAATTCTGTGAAATTTCATCAATTTTCTTAAAAGATAAGTGAAGTTTGGGACAAATAATTATACTTTATGTGATATTTATTTATTGCTCCACTGTTGCTAGCTTCTGTTTTTTATGTTTTAAATACCTATTCTATGTGCAGGAATTCATGAGCTGCTCATGCAAGATAGATGGATAAAGCAACACTAATAGATGCTATGCATTTAAGGGGAGGGGATATACACATGAAAAGGAGGGATATGAACTAATAGATAGCAAAAGAAGATGCTTTTTGAGATTGCCATTATAGTCATGTTTTTAAACTACATTAAAATACATATTCATCCTAGTTAAAATGAGACTAGTACAAGACAGAAGTGATATGATCTTAAATCTATTTCCATATTGGTGATTTTTCTGTATTTTTAAAATATTGAGAATTTGTTTCATATGTATAATTTCAAGACTAATTATAAACACCTTCCTAAAGGTAGATATTACAACTTCATTTCACTCTCTTTGTCTCGTACCAACAGATCAATACTGATTAAGAAATTTTACACTTAACATCTGTGTATCTGCACTAGATAAACTATTCACTCATTATGTATTCTTTATATTTTTAAGCTTTTGTTGATTTGCATATTGACACACTTGAACTGTAGCATTAGCTCTGTAACACACATTTCTCTTGGATTGATAGAATTGACATGAAAAATGCAATGCCACGGCCAGGTTTTGAACCACGGATCTACTGGTTTCCATCCAGTCGCTCTTACCCATTGAGCTACCATGGCCAATTTGCCGTCATGACATTAAATTCTCCAACTGACTCATACATTTCCCCGGTAAACCACTAGGGACTCTCGCATCCGAGATATACCGTTTGTGGCAACTTACTATTGTGTCCCAGGCTTCATCATTTAACTCTTATTATTTAAGTTAATTGATGGAAATCAATTATATCTTCACACTAGCCGTATACAGGCTAAGATTTTGGATTGATAGAGTCAGCCATGGCATTGAATTTTTCATGTCGACTATCATTCCAAAATCTTAGCCTGTATACGGCTAGTGTGAAAAAATAATTAATTTCCATCAATTAACATATACACATTTCTCTTTTTCCTTAAGTTCATTCATTTATACTTTATCCTTTAATAACTAAGACACTGTATTTTTAACAAGCATACTTTATCATAAGGTATTTATAGACGAGATAATAGACAAGGTTAAAGAAGGAAATCAGCACTGACCGGTAATAGCAAACAAAGAAATTCCTGGATTGCTATATGCGGATGACTTAATGGTAGGATCTATAAAAGTAGTAGGATTGCAGAAGACAATAAATGAAATTCAGAAATTCTGTGAAGAGTGGGGAATAAAAATAAACATAAATAAGTCCAAAGTTATAGTCTTCAAGAAGAGAGTTAAACTAAAAAAGGATGAAAAGTGGGTACTAAATGGCAAAAAGGTAGAAGTAGTCAATGAATTTGAATACTTAGGAGTGAGGTTGAATAACAATGGAAAATGGGGAGCACACAGGAGAAAATATGAAGCAAAAGGGCGGCAATGAATAGGATAAGAATATGCAAATATAAACTAGAAATGACAACCAAGTGGTAAGAAAGAATGTATGAAGCACTAGTGGAATCCAAAATGCCTTATGCAGTGGAGATCTGGGGGAGCGCAGAGGTAAACAAAACGGTGGACCAAAACTACAGGTTTTGTAAAGAGCTACTAGGCTTATCAAGATCAGCACATAGTGAAGTAGCTTTAATAGGATTAGGAAAGACAAGAAGAAATGGAATAATAATGGAAAGAATAATACAATTTTGGTATAGGCGTTTGGCCAAAGAAGAAGAGGAAATTATAAAATTACGTATGAAACAGCAAAAGAGATTAGAGAACTCAAATAGTTGGTGGGCAGAAGGAATAGGAGGAATATGGAAAAAATAGGAATGGGAGATATATGGAGATTAGAGGAAAGGAATACAAGCGATGTGGGTAAATTGGTAAAATGCAGAATAGAAGATATAGAAAGACAGGAAATATGGGGAAGTCTAGAAAATATGAAATCATTACAATTTTACAAACAAATAAATAGAAACTGGGGACGAGAAGCATATGTAGATTACTGCAATGGACAAGAGAGAGAAGGGCTAGCTTGGATGAAAACAGGAACAGTATTTCTAAGAGGGATAAGAGGTAGGGAAAAGGAAATTTGTGAATTGTGTGGGGAAAAAGAAAGCATAGAACACTATGTAACAGAATGCAAGGAGGTTGCAATGTGGAGAAAAAAGGTTTGGGAGGAAAAATGGGAGAAAGTAGAGAAGAGGATAGTAGCTATAACAATGTTAACGGGAAAGGAGGAAAAGAAGGTAAGAAGTATTGGATAGTTCTAAAAGAAAGTAAAAGAAAAATGGGCAAGAAATTTAAAGAATATAAGAAAGGAAGATGAGGGGAAGAATGGGGCTAATTAAGTAACAAGGAGGCATGGAGGTTAAGAGCTACCTGACAGAGCAGAAGACCAGGGTGTCATATAAATCAAGGTAGCAACAAGGTAAAGACAAATAAATAAATGTAGCCTTAAGTTGTAAATTGCAAAATTTTGGAAGATGCACAATAAATAATTCATTCAATAAAATAATTCATTATCATAAGATGCACAGCTTCTTTTCACAACATACTGTTCCAACCAACAGACGGCAATGAAGTAAACACTACACATTTGCAACTGTAATCTCTTTATTAATTTTTAGATGAGTCATATTTTTTACACATCCCTGATACTTTCTCGGCTCAAGTATACTGTATATTTTCTTTTAAAGTAGTTGGACATGCTTTCATCACCCTTTATGCAGTTTCTGTATTACTCAGGAAAAGTTACACATTAAGTATACTGTTTCCACCAGGACTGAAACTATGTACTGACATAAGACAAGATTCCAGATTATTCAATCTCCAATTTGGGCAGTAAAGTAAAAGCATTCATGGAATACACATAATTGCACAGTATATATTCTTTTAATAGTCTCTTAATTATGTTACCTCACTTATTTTATAAATCCTTTTATAATTATTTTACAGAAGTGTTTCACTATCTAAGAATCCCTATTAGCCATATAAATGTAAAAACTTCAATATAGAAATTATTTTTGGTTCTGGCGTGTTAGCCACAATTTTACCATTGATTTTATTTACCTTGGTATCTCTTGATATAAAAATATTAATGATTCACAATAAATGCATGCAGAGGTGACAAAAACTGTTATGCATTAAAATGTATCTTGCAGTCAAATAATTTATGTTGATTTAAATTTCTCTTCTGGTCGCAATTAAAAAACCCTAATGTGTTACATACAAATGACTTTCTTCTCCAAAAGGTTACTTCTATACCTCATCTAGAATCTATTATTGTGAAAGCTTTTATTGCCATTAATAAACATTTGCTAAAAAAAATGAATTAATTATACATCTCCATGGCATCATGGGTAACAAAAGAAATGTGACTTAAGGACTATAAAATGTGTAAATTCAAACCAATAGTAACACAATAAAAATAACTAATGCTGTAAATATTTTGAAATAAACTCCGTGTTTTAACAAGATGCACCTTTTTTATAAAGGGCACCAATGTTTCACTTATGGCTCTCATGGTGAAAACCCATGGTTCAATTTCTGGCTCTGAGGTGGCAATTTTAAGTCAGCCCTACTCAAGCCTTCATATCTGACTAGCTTATGTGGTTCAAAGAGCATGACGAAAGCTGAGATTCTTGCTGAGGTTGTTACAAGAAATTCCTTGAAAAGACACCAGAGGACAAGAATGAAACAGTCTCAATGTTCCAGCAGCAGGCATCAGGTTGATGACGGGAGCAATTGAGCTTTCAAAACATATCCCATTTTACAAATGTAGCTGGTATAGTGTAGTAAATCTACTCACATATTTTAAAATAGTTCTTTCTTGATATGAATGTGCAAGCTTTTTAAATTATTCTACATTATTCTCAATTATTAGCATTTTTGGGAAATTATATTTTAATAACCACAGGGAGTTTCATCCTCCACAGTATAAAATGGGTGCACCAACAAGGAAAATTTGGGAACCAATGGTTTAAAGTATGTTTCACTAAGTTAAAATTACATAAGGTTAAAATGAATGTCAATTTTCTATGGTTTACATCTTAAAAGCCATAATCAACACATTTGAGGGTCACCACCAGCAAATTTACTTTGCTTTACTGTAAACAGCAAATTGATTTGCTCTGTCTATATGCTTTCTAGCAGAAGAAATTAGCCATTGGAATGTTCTAGACGTTCTCGGGCTTCGATCCAGGTATAGTGATGTAGAGCCATCGACGTTTCGGGAGTGTGCATCGCTCCCATCATCAGTATGATGAATGATAAGGAAATATATTTAGCCGTTGGAAATTTATCACCATAATTTCTTCAGTTTTTAGGTGCTCAATAAGCTAAGAAAATGCTTTCCTTAAATATGCTTTATTTTTCATATTCTAAACCAGGTTGCTGTTTTAAAAGGATTTCTGAACATTTAACTAGTTTATTCAATTAGGTATTGGCACAGTTGCTGCTCTCTCAAATTCTTGATACAATCGCACTAGTAAATTAAATTCCTAAGCATTAAACAACTGTGTACTTTATAGAAAAACCAGCCAACATAATTTACACCCCATCAGAAATGACAATAGACAGCAAATTTTATAAAGTAAAGGAAAGAATAAGTAGGCAAATAATTCTAAAAGCAGACTTAAACACTAATAAAGATAATATAATTTTGTGCTTCATTGTATCATAGTCCATACACATTGGAACTAATAAAGATATTATCTACATTACGATTGTGAAAATAAAATACATAAAATGCCAACCTTGAGATTCTTCAGGTACTTTATGTCATCAGGCAAGGCTGCCAAGCTATTGGAGTGTAAATCCAAGACTTGTAAAAGTGAGAGATCCATCAAACTGCCCCCACCAGAAAGAGAAGTCAGCTGATTCTCCTGCCAAATAAAGAAATTAGTTAAATTCAGAGCATAAATGTTTGATGCCCTAATATCTAATTATGTGCTACTTAGGTATCTCTAAGATCTCATATCATTTAGATATATGAATATAATAAAATATAGCAATAAATTATTAAATTATAAATGAGTCGTATTTATTACACATTGGCTTCATTTACGTAACTATATTGAGGACATGTTTCGCAAACCATTGTTTACATTGATAAATATTTGTTTTATATGAAGAAGTGATTATATTTATCATGGGCTAACTTAAAACAAACAATTGCATACTTTAAATTCCCAAACAGGCTGCTATAAACCTTGGTTAACAGCTTGCCTTATAGATAGTCAGACTGAAAAATTCAATGCCATGGCCAGGATTTGAACCATGGATCATCGGGTCTCCGTCTGGTCGCTCTTAACCATTGAGCTACCATAACCAACATGCCGTCATAATATTAAATTCCCCAACTGAATCATATGTTTTCCGGTAAACCACTAGGGGCTCTCTTACAATGAGATATGCACCTTTTGTAGTGATGTACTAACTCTGTCGGTACTTAAGTCCCAGGCTTTATAGTTACCACTATTAGGTTATTTACTGCAAATATAAATATTATTTCCAATAAAGTGCCATCACTGCAAGAAACTACAAGTTCGATCAAGATCTACCTGGGAGTAGAAACTCCCCCTCTATAAACCACAAAACCACCATTACAGTAGCTCTGTGGGGCTTTCCATTAGTGCAATACCTTGAGTCTACAAATGCCCCCCCCCCTTTCGGGCGAAAGTGGATACACCACTTACATGTGTCAACCACCTGGGAAGACTATCAATAACATCGGTTGGGCTGCCAGTAACAGCTATCCAGGCCAGTATTGGAGATTCTTTCAGGTGATTCTCAATCCCGGATGGACAGGTATGCCAGCCAGATATATCCAACACTAATGGGTGCTGGGAACCACTGGCCCACCGAAACCAAC
Source organism: Mantis religiosa (assembly GCA_030765055.1). Classification (NCBI taxonomy): domain Eukaryota; kingdom Metazoa; phylum Arthropoda; class Insecta; order Mantodea; family Mantidae; genus Mantis; species Mantis religiosa. Next base: position 109,333,947 of record CM060952.1, read on the forward strand.
ATAAATTGAACAGCTCCCCTTTGGGAAGGGCTCAAATGTTCAGCCTGACACACTTCTGGTAATTGGTCAGAAGTACCACGAATGCTAGGGGTCCACAGTGCTTGCAGCACAGCACTATTCATTTGGTATAGTGTTTCAAAAAACAGAATATTAAATAATCCAATGCAATAACAATAAATATCTTGGAAATGGCTTATGCACAAATAATGAAATATATGTGTACTTCAAAGATTTATACTTTTTTTAATTACCATGTTTCTCTCAGTTTTTTATAGTTTACCAGTTGTACAAAATTTACATTTATTCTGAATGAAGAAGGCTTCAGAGGTTCTTTACATACAATTCAAGAAATATATTTAATTAGTCATGCAACTGTAAATACATATTTGGATCAAAATCATTTGAGCCATTTTTGAGCAAATAAAAATTAATGAACAATTTTCCATATAAAGAGTATGTTGAAACGGGAGATTTTTGTTACACCTTTGGAAAATACTGAACATAAATATTAGATTTGGTCGATATTAGCTGAGGATGTTAGGAAAGTCATAACAAAATTTGTTTTGGGTAAACACTAGCAATATATGGAGCACCGTGCGACTCAAAATTATATCAAAGTTTGTATTTATCACACTTTTTGTTTTGGAATTATGCCGTTCTATCTCTCTTTCTTACACCCCTTTTTCTAAAAATGTTTATTTTCTGATTCACTGGACCTCGGAAAATGTCTTTCCAATGAAATCTTCATGGAATGCAATATTTTCTATACCTTTCGGGTAGGTATATTGTAGAGAAAGTAAAAATAAAATATCTTGCTTACTATTCAAGTTTATTTTTTTAAAGACATTACATAATAAATATGTAACTAAAGTGTTGTTTATCTGTGAAGCTTTTATGTAAAAAATTTGATATATGGGTACCTATTCAAGATTTTCATATTTTTCTTTACTATTATTTCTGTAAACATACTGGTTACCATATCAAAAGCGGCATTTCCAATTGCACTACAAGCATTAAGAACAGGCACTGTGTGCTGTTACACATTAATGAAGTTTTGAAATATTATCAGCATTCACAAAAAGGATTTCATAACCTATTTTCAAAACACACCACATATACACAGACAGAGCAAATCAAGTTGATAGGAGGCAAGAGGAGACACTGAAAAAATGCAAGACAGAATTGAGGGCGAGGGAGAAAGCAAGAGTGGAAGTTAAGGAAGAAAGATATGGAATGTTGGGGAGAAGAGAGAAATAAAAAAAGAAAGAAAGGGAAATTGTGAGGGAAGATGCAACATAGAATTTTCACAGTTGATGACATAAAGCAAGGAGAGCTGTAGGTCGTGCAAGTTTAGCAGTAACTGTCATTGCTACATTGTACACCATAAAATAGAATGTTCTTGGGCAATTCTATAGGAGTTACTTGCACTCGTAGGTGACCAATAATTCATAAATATGAACTATTCCCAAAAGTTACATTTAGCAAATGATTAGTTGAAAAGATGTGGTTGCAATTTTATGAAAACCTTATTCAGGATTTGGATCTCCAGCTTTTATTGCAGCAATAAATAGCTTGAATATTATGATGTCAGCTTATCATCTTTGAAGACCAAGGAGGACATCCACTATTTTTCCATGGGGAATTAAAATAAATTTGAGTAAAATCCTATAATGAATACTATCTGCATTTCCATGTTAGGTATTGAAAATAATCTGGATATGCCAGGCTTGTAAATAAATAATTCAAGATTTTATGTTGGTCAAATTAGTTTACAGTGGCAAATCTGTAAAAGCTGTTTTGCTTATTTTAAGTGGTTTTTGAGGTTAGTAAATGTTTTTGAGAAGAATGAATTGCAAGATTATAGAAAAATAGAAGTGGCTCTTTTTATTATACCAGTTGTGCCAAGAAAACAAAATGATGAGCATGCAGCGTATTACAAAAAGTACTGCATAAGATAGCATCTTGGTATATTCAAATTGATTTCATTAATGCACGTGTTTCCGTGCAACAAAATTTCACATCAATTCCACTTTCTAGGAGGATCAGTACAATTTAAATCCCTGTTTCCATACAGTATTCAATCCAGAATAAGGACTCAAATTGATTTCAAATCTCTATGGAAATATGGTGATAATTACAGAGTATTTTTGAAGTTACAGCAAAAAGGTTACATCAGAGCCAATTGGCACCTGCTTTTCTGCTGGTCCGTTCCTCCAGAATTATAATTTCTCTAGTCATGACATGATCCTGAAGATAACAAAACATCTTTCAAACATCTCAATTACACAAACTTGTCTGGAAGCCCAAGAAACTTTGATTTCATTACACAATCAGGACCATTTTGGCCAATGAATGAAATACATACAAATGTTTGTATTTCAGACACAATATAATTTAATAAAATTGACTTTATTAACCGAATTAATTTGTTCTGTCTTCGTTGTGGAACTCTCTGTTTATGTAACAGTTTCATGGAGCCAAGCTGTAGAAGTTCACTTACTTATGCACTGCAATACGTAGGAACTCTGTAAATCCTTCAGAGAGAAACCACAAAGAAGCAATGAATTAAAATTATTTATGTAAATGATTAAAACCATACCTGCAGATATAAAACATCTTTTCTGAACACCTTGCACAAGGAATATATTCCTTGTGGGACAGCTTTTAAAGCACAATCAGAAAGGTCAAATACTGGTTCAGGATTTTCTCGGGCCTGAAATACATAGAAAATCAACTGTCATTGCAACTTAATCAAAATGTTACATCCTTAATAGTCTAATGGCCTATACTTACCAGATACAATTTATGCTCCAATCTAGCTTTGTAATCTATTCCTTGGTTCCCTTTCTTACTAAACAGACCGAAAGGCATGTTTGGCTCTAAAATATACTAACTATAACTGGGATTATGCTAGGTCATCAGAAGAATATTAGTCTAAAATGGGATTTGGTTGAACTCTTGATTTTTCGTATTCCCACTAATTGTCTTTGTTGTGCTATACCTATCTATAAAATTCATATTTCGATAAATTATATTGATTGTCATCCCGTATGAAAAGATAATTTATGAGCTACATCACATTCCATCACTTATTCTACACTTTTCTACGTCACTTCTAAAAAATTATATAGACTTTAAATACTTCATTCACGCGCTATGACATTTTACACAAATTCACACCCATCCATCTTGGTCTTACGCAATGTTTACCAACTTGTCCAAGTCGAAGCAGTTTGGTGTGTTATGCATAGATAGCGCTACTTTGGCCGAGACCGATGGCTCTCTCAGTAGGAAAACTATTATAGTTGAGCTTCTCACCGTTGCCTACCCAAGGCGCTGTTATTGGCAACCCTGTAACATTTCGTGCCTCCCACTCTAAAAAATATTTAAAACCATATTCTTCCAAAATGGAAAGTAAAAATGTATTTTGTTTGTTAACTACACTGATCCAAAATAGAACCTGGATTAAAGAAACGTATTATTTTTGTTTCTCATTTTACAGACTTCTTAAATTGTTGCTTGCACCTTTATTTTTGTAAATATAGATTTGCACTCTAATTCATCAGATTAGTAGTGCACTTCAATATTTGAATGTTGTGAATTGAAACGCTATAATAATTGCAGTTCCGGAATTTGGGGAACCACAACAAAGCTATTTTCTGAACAGAGGAACGCTTACAGCTAAAATCAACGAATAAATGCTTAGGACTAACATTGCACCACCAGGAATAACATTCACAGACCAAATAACAGAGAAGCATATTCAAACATGGTAACACCATAAAAACTTACCTGGATTATATCTATATAATCTTGATGTTACTCAAATTAAGAACCACGCCCATAGTTACCTGCAGCCTAGTATTAATACAGGACCATATAACTGAATGAAACATAGAAAGCAATGAGTGAGAAAAACCTTCTTGAATAAAGCTCTATGTTTCAAGAATCACTCCCTCCAGGTTTGTTTATGAAATGTCAAGAAAGGTATTTTGCTTAGAATGCCCAAGATCAGTGTCGAGGCGTGACTTCTAAAGTGAAGGAAGCTCCAAATAACAATTTTCATTAAAATAAGAGAGAGTGATGACTCAAAGACTAAGGCCCTTTCTAAAGTATGCAATTCACACACATTTGCTAATAACTTAAAACTTCAGAAGAATTTCCTATTTGTCACAAATAAATACCAATCTACGTAAAATACTATTGCTAATGCTAATCGCAGTTGTATTTAAGAAGGCCAAATAATAATCAAAACTTTTCTTCACAAACTACAAAGACTTCACGTGAGAAAATCTGTCAGAGGTTCCTATCTATCGAAGAGTGGCGATTGCTTCCGTAAACCTACGAGGCATAGTATTATCGCGAACCCCTATCTACGATCGCGTGGCTTGTTTACACAAAAGAAAATGATAGGAGGGCAGTGTGAAAACCAAGAGCCCGTGGACAAAGATAACAGGCAGATAAGGGTCTGCCGAAACAAACTGAGATAAATGGAAATTTCTAGTTACTTCTGGACTGATAGAGATTGTTCGTGTTCTGGTTTATTTGCGAATCATCTAGAAATTATCTGTGAAGTATTTAAAGAGGCGACGGTTGGCCAAGAGTGAGTTGCAAGTTGTATAACAAGAGTTGTGTGTAAAACGAGAGACAGCTGGAAGTGTTATTGTAACGAGAGTTAATGTAATCTGCTGTCACTGTTATTGTCATTGACCTTGGTAGACCTATGGTGTATGTAACGTAATGCTGCTGTAATCTATAAGAGTATTTCTACGAAAATAAAGGAGATTTTTAATTTCTGCAACTCGGCCTTTTAATTCTACGAATCCACAAAGTCACAATTGGTGTCAGGAAGCGGGACGATGACAACATCACCGAGAAGATGGAAGAAATGAAGACCGAATTAACAACGAAGACGGAAGCTGCAAATAGCAACTTGGCCGCGACAATGACCGCGAAGATGACAGACACCAGGAAGAGCAGCCGGAAGAACGAGTAAGGCCCGGCGTGGCAAGGGTCACGTCGGCGCCATCTACACCATCTCCTCGACTGACACTGCGCGCCGTTAGCCGACGGATGGATGACAGCCTCATCGCGGACGGTTGGGTAAGAGGGAAGCCGTGCTGCGTGCTCGTAGACACCGGGACAGCCATGACCGTCATCAGACCCGACGTAGCCAGGGGTTCGCCGACGAAAAAACCGAGCCAACAATACTAGCTAGTGACGGCATCGGGCGAAACCTTGACCGTGGAGAGGGAGACTCTGCTGCGGTTGACCTTGGGACGGAGTGCCGTGCGTCAGTGGGTGTTCGTCGTGGAGGTGGCTGAGGAGGTGATACTGGGATTGGATGCCCTCAGGAGCCACGAGGCGACGGTCGACGACGGCAGGAAGGTCCTGCGGCTCAATGGAGAAGAGGTCATACTCCGGCAACAGGAAAAAGGACTTGGAATCTGCAGGGTTTTCTTGAAGGAAGACGTGGGTCCCCGCGAGAAAGGAGGTGGTGCTGACGGCGCGACTGGAAGGACAGCGAATGAAGAACATTGTTGCCGTGCCGAGAGGTGTCAGTGAGACTGCTTAACCTAGCGGACATCGATCACGACGTCCAGGCAATAACGGAGATGGGGACGTGCGAGCCCGTGGTCATCGTGACAGAAATCGACAAGACACAAGAGCCGGTGCCAATGCAACACCTGCGGCCCCTGCTGGAAGGCTTCCTGGAGAGGGCGGCCGATCACCTGACCGCAGAACAGCTCGAGAAGGTTCGACAACTGCTGAGACGATACCAGCGCGTCTTCAGCCAAGGCAGAGAAGAACTACTACGTCACCCGGCGAGAGTTACTGGTGGTAGTAAAGGCCTTGGAGCACTTCCACAAGTACCTGTACGGTCAGCCATTTCACCTGAGGACTGACCACTCCGTCCTAACCTGGCTTCCCGTAGGGGAAGGGATCCGTCCCTTTCAGCTGCCAAAGTGCGGGCGCTGCGGACCCCTAGCACTCGTGGTACCTCTGACGTTACTAGAGGAACCTCGGGCCGAACAGCCGAGCCCCTCCTTCGGGAGTTGTTCGGATTGGGATGGACTCGAGGGGGCAGTGTGTTCCTGAAACCCGTGGGAATCGGGTACGTCTTCGGAAGGGGTTGAGGGAAGCCATTAAGTCTCCCGGGTACTAGCCTGCAAAGCTAGTAGAAGGTGTGCTAGATCACCAGGCGGCCCCACCGAGGTTTTTCGGTAGTCTTCACCTTGAGTGTTGACGTGCGTAAGTGGCGTATCCACTTCCATCCCGTCTTGAGTCCATAGGACCAGATGGGGGGGCTTGTTAGTCTCTAGGTCTTGCCCTATGGAAAGTACCTCGGAGGACGCCAAGCGCCCTTTGGGACAGCTCGGATACTCCCTGGTTGAAGGAGGCCCGGGTCTTGTACCTACGGGTTCAAGGCTAATGGGAGTAGAGCCTCTGGACTCAACGTCCTAACCTGGCTACTGAGCTTTAGAAACCTGTAAGGCCAGACAGCACGTTGGGTTCAGAGGCTGCAGGAGTACGACTTCGCCTCTGAACATCGTAGAGGGAAGAGCCACGGTAACGCAGACGCCATGTCCCGTAGACCCTGCCCAGAGGAGTGCGGCCAATGCACAAGAGTGGAAGAGAAGGAGCGTGCCGCAGCAGTCCGAGTAGTCAGGCAGTGCTTGCGGATGGCTAGGATAGCATAGGCCTGAGGAGGGAGCAGCTGGCGGACGCAGACTTGGGGCCACTCTTGGGAGAAGTGGAGGCTGGGACGGGTCCGGTCTCGGAGGACATCGCACCGAGGAGCGCCACCTACAAGTCGTACTGGGCCCAATGGGGCTCACTGAAAACAAGAGAGGGCATGCTGTTCCGGGTATGGGAATCACCTGATGGGAAGACGCAAAGAGAACAGTTGGTACTTCCCCGAAGTAAGGTCTTGGAAGTCTTGGAAGAAGTGCACGCCGGTACTTCAGGAGGACACCTGGGAGCAAACCGAACAATCGATAAACTTCAATAGCCATGGTAAGGACCGTACCAGATGGTGAAGAGGACTAACGACGTGGTCCGCCGCATCCAGAAGATGCACCGAAGGAAGATGGTGGTACACCTGGATAGTCTGGTCCGCTACGATGGTGCTGTTCGGGACGACCAGCCTTGAGGAGGGAGCAGTGTCGCGAACCCGTATCTACGATCGCGTGGCTTGTTTACAAAAAAGAAGCTGATAGGAGGGCAGTGTGAAAACCAAGAGCCCGTGGACAAAGATAACAGGCAGATAAGGGTCTGCCGAAACAAACAGAGATAAATGGAAATTTCTAGTTACTTCTGGACTGATAGAGATTGTTCGCGTTCTGGTTTATTTGTGAATCATCTAGAAATTATCTGTGAAGTATTTAAAGAGGCGACGATTGGCCAAGAGTGAGTTGCAAGTTGTGTAACAAGAGTTGTGTGTAAAACGAGAGACAGCTGGAAGTGTTATTGTAACGAGAGCTAATGATATAATCTGCTGTCACTGTTATTGTCATTGACCTTGGTAGACTGATGGTGTACGTAACGTAATGCTGCTGTAATCTATAAGAGTATTTCTACGAAAATAAAGGAGATTTTTAATTTCTGCAACTCGGCCTTTTAATTCTACAAACCCAAAAGTCACAGCATTCAGGGTTACGAAAGCGTAAATGCAGAAATATTCAGCATTGAATGAGGTCACGGAAATGATCATTGATCACTGGTCACTTGGATTGTCCGCAGCACCATGGATGTTCGCGAGTAAATTTTGAAAATGTATCCAGAGCCAATAAAATGTTGTTTGGTATGAATTTTCTGGTTTTTCTTCCTTTTCTCCCGAAATTTCTGGGTAGGCGTCCCTTCTAGTGCTTCATTGCACGCTTCACCACAGCCCAAGATGTACTCAACTACCAGCAACGACAGCATTGAAACATGCGATTCCAGAAATGACTGGATGAAAGAGAATTATGAATTGAAACATGTGCTGGAAACAGATACTATAACTGGATTCAATTATAAGGTATACAGTAGTAAAATATTTAACGTATCTGGAAACAAATGTGTGTATGCGTCTGTGTATGTATGTGTCTATTACAGCACATAGTGAACTATAATAAGAACTGTGCCGAAATTATTTGTAGGTACAGTATAAACTTAAAACCTTAACGGCCCATGTCAAAGTTAGTAAATGTATATACATATTGTGTAGTTCTTCTTTATTATCACAGCATTCGCCTTTTATACATTTTCTAAAAACAACCAACGCAATCTAATAAGAAGTTCGTTATAAACAGTTTTAAAAATATCCATTTATATTTTATTTTCTTGTAAATAGTACATCCAAACACTAGGAAATGAATAACCATATTAACTGTTAAGACACTACCAATTACCAGGATCATATCAGCACAGCCGGTGTGCCGGAATTTCGTTCGCAAGAGTTCTTATGCATGCCAGTAAATCTACTGACATGATGCGAAACACATAGAAGCTCCATAAGATGCTTTTAAACTGATTCAATGAAAACGTAACATTAACAGAACGACATGCTAGTTTGACACCCCCAAGACAGACGTAAATCCCGTAAAGCCATGACCTGTGTGAATTAGTTTAGTACATGATGATAGGAGAACCTGCGTCTGGATCTATAAATTCCTCTGTATCACTAAAACGACACAATTAATTAATTAATTAACTAATTAATTAATTAATTAATTAATTAAGTTTTTATTTTCGGTTTGAAATTCTTTTATGTACGTGCCGTAAATCTACGACACAGGACCACCGGTTTTACTTTCCTTCTGAAGGAAGCCATACAAAGGACCTTTACGCGAAAAAATTCATCGCCCTCCGCCGGGTTTAAAAGCAGGATCTGGGGAACTAAAGGTTAGCTGTTAGCCCAAACCATAGAGGACAACTACACTACGATATGTTTTATAAAACGTGCAATATTGCTTTAAAGGACGTGCCTGGAAGTGCCAAATTCTAGTGCTCGACATTGATTTCGTTGAATTATGCCTCAGTAGCATAAATGAACGTCAAAATACTTTATGTACAGACACAACTCTCAAAGGAGTGTCGATGTGTTCCAGTAAAATGGCTTCACCCTTTCGAGGGTTAAACTCTTTACCCAAACACCATCCATTTGTTTAGTTTATTTCGCCATTTCATAACTTCTCTCGAGTGTAATAGCTACAGTTGATTTTTAAAAGAAGATATGTGAAGGTCCTCTGTTACTCCAAGTGGGGAGCTGCAATTTTGCCGAGAAGTAGATACAAAATTACGCACATTCCCCTCCTTACCCTTTTTTAAAACAATTTATTTAATTAAATCAGAGGTGAAGATAGGAAGGTAGTAGAGGTGAAGATAGGAAGGAAAGTGGTTGCGGCTTTATAATAGCCTGCCGGGATCCCACTAGCGCACTCCCATTAATATAGGTGAAATTGCGGAGCCGGCTGCTGATAGCAGCGGGCGGATAAGGAATGTTGGCCAGACGTCGATCATGACCAAGCCCTGATCGAGGTGCTTGGGAGTAGGATGCAACTTGTGGAGACAGTCTCTTTGGTAATGACAGTAGGGGGGGGGGGCATAATTCCTTGGTGTAATTAGTCAAGCTGGACTCAAAGTTAAGGCGAAAGTTGGAGCCAGCTTGTTCCTTGATTTTCAGGTCGTGTTGTAGTGTGCAGTGGGCGATGCGGGGGTGGTGACCTGCTGGAGATCGGCAATTCTCCGGTGAAGTTGCACTTGTTCCTCCAGGATCTCATCAAGTTTGTCAAGAATCTCATCAGTGCCGTGTTGATCTTTCATTGTGATGTGTTTGTGCAGTTCTTTAGTCCGGTTTCGTAGATCAGTGAGTTGTGAGGGTTCGATGGTCCTGATGTCGGTGATTTGCGTCGCTAGGTGTCGAGCCTTCCGTTTGAGTGAGAGGAGAGCATCTTTGTTGGTAGCTGCGGTAGATGAGATTCCTTGGATGTCTTTGTGAATGTCGGTGATTACTTTGATGTGAGTAGCGATGGAGTCGAGTCTTGTAGACAGATGCTGTGATGTATCAGCGGCGGCGGCGGCGTGGTTGGCGATGACGGCGGTGACTGCATCTTCCAGATTGCTTATGCGAGTGTTGATGTTCAGGACCTCCGAGTGGAGGTCCTGAATCTCTTCAGAAGAGGTCCTGGGTAAGGTGTTGGCGGTGAAACTCTCCTCAGTGTGATGTAGGCGCCTGTTGGTGTGCCGGAGTTCCTCGCGCAACTCTTGCAGGAGTTCGGGCGAAGTGATGATGTGGTCGGCGTTGGTGGTTGCGGTCCTTCGTGCTGGCTGCGTTGGGCCAGGGTAGAGAGGGCACTGCGCCTGTCCGGTGTAGTGGCCGAAACCCCTGCAGGTAGCGCAGTATCGGCGGTGACGGCGTAAATCGTGTTCTCTGCATTCAAATGTGAGTGAGGAGGCACCACAGTAGTGGCACTTCGGTGGCGTAAGAGCCGTTGATGATGCGCTGTCAGTCATGTCACAAGTGGAAATGAGTAAAATTTCCGGCACTCCTTACCCTCTCAATACTCGAAACATACAAACAAGCGTTCGAGTTTATCTCACCTCAGCGAAAACATGCACAGTTAATCTGTATTAGCCTACTTTAAGAACAAAAATAAGTTGTTCTCAATGCAAATTCACTGCGTTGTAGTGTCTTCACAGGCCTGAGTATTTTTTTAAAATAATTTATTAATGACTCTGTCAATTGAGGTGATGATATCAGCGCCGCCAATGTGTCAGAATTTTGACCCGCAGTTCACGGACACGGTCCACATCTTCGTGATAGTCCCCAGTTTTTTCGATCTGAAGAGCTGGAGGGAGGCATCAACAAAAGCACGCGACGTACCGCCATGACCAATAATAAAACAACCACCTTTGCATATAGGTCCTTTTGTGCTACTTTCAAGTATGCCATCAGTCCAGCCCTTTGACACAGTATGGCCGGCGTTTACCCAGGTTTCATTCAACCACTCTGTTCCCTGCAATTTCTTATTTAGCATTTCTCTTACAAACAAAGCCCTCAGCTCTACAGTATCTGAACTTTTGAGCTTTAGTTTTCGGTTATTTATTTTTTTGAACTCAAATACCAGATCATGGAGGACTTTGTTAAAAGAGTTAAGGCTTCCTTCAAATAGCTCTGCTTCTTTAAGAGAAGAGAGAAGCTTAGAACGTGTGTTAGGATGCTTCTTTCGGTGTAATAGCCATAGACGTGCCTTCTTTGGCGTCTAATTGAAACTAATGGAGATGCTCTTGGTCTTTGTTTCCTAGGAATTACAATTCCTGATGAAGCTGGCTGTAGCTGCTTCACTTAAGAGATTCTAGAAACAGTCACCTCACTTATTTTAAGGACACATGCAGTCCTTTCCTTACTTGTTTGAAAGGAATAAGCGGTTGATTGTGAAGAAGCAAATTCTCCTCTTCCTATTCAAGGAATTCCCTTTCCCCTCGATGGCTATATGGGTTTTTCCTAAAGGAAAAAAAGTTCCCTAAGAGAACAACTGTGCATTGTGTGAGAAATGTGCAGCACTTAACGCCCACTTTTACTACATGCATTACCGCAGGCGGTGACACTGATGATACATGAGATGAAGATGGAGCACCGGTGGAATAATATGGCGGAGGAAACCGGAGATCCCGGAGAATACCCACCTCAGCGCCGTGGCTGTGCAATGTAACACCCCGACCGTAAGTTGATTTTTGTCTTGGACCATGAATCTCGGTCTAGCTCTAATCTTACTGTTACTAAGTCTTGCTTCCATAACGACACATTTTAATAGTGTTTTAACCAAATTGGCTAACTATACACAATGTAACTGAACGCTCTAGCAAATTTTGTTATCCGCACACAACTAGCGATAACTGACCTGAGGAATAGGTGATTAACCAGTGTAACCAATGTGGCAACCTTTGTTTATGTTTCCATAGCGACGAACTTCCGCTCTTACCTTCCATGTCTCTTGCTTGACAGCTGTCAAGTATCTTCTTTTACTAAGCAGACTGAAGGAACCTAATCATAAAAACATGCGCAAACTAAATATTTAATAATTCATTGGCTGGCTTTTCTTCTCCCTTTTCTTACTTAGATGTATGCTTTATTGCAGGCGCACTCAACTCAAGCAAGAAAGGAGAGTTTGAAATCGCCTCCTTTCATCCGCTGCGACAGAATGATCCACCTGTGTGGTTACTGAGTTTTAGTGACGGCATTGCGATGTCATTCTTACGTATAGAAAATGAAAGACGTGCACATTCATCCACATCTGACTAATAGACCTGTTTCTCTTTGTCTTGGACACTTTAAGAGGGGTAATATGTAGAGGGGGAATGAATAGTTTGAGTATCCTTGTTTTATTGCGACATCTTTCTCCATAGACAGCACATGGTCATAAGGTCGGAGTAAAAAGTAGTCCGATGTATGAAACATCTATGGTTCTCTCACAAGAAGAGAAGAGTCAGGCGCTTCGTACAACCGGCAACCTGCTCCTGCTGGTTTTATACAGCCCTTGGGGGTCTGGAACCCGGAAAATGGAAGGTGAGGGTTTGTAGAAAGGAAATTCCCTGCCATGCAAGCCTAAACTCCCACCACCATTTAGAAGTATGAAATAGCGAACCAGGGTGAAAGATGAAAAGGATAGGAGAATTGAGATGAAATGGAGAGCCAGGAAGTTTGGAGGAAGTTGTAATTTTATTACCCTGCCCAGCATTCTCCTGGCCTGAGAACCTCCGAAAAGAAGAAGAAGAAGAAGAAGAAGAAGAAGAAGAAGAAGAAGAAGAAACCTGGGTTAGGTAGTTCGACCAAGGGAATCGAAACTGACACCCTCACGGCCCACCTTCAGTGTCCCACAGGCGTTACGGCTCGAACCCTTCCACTCATTATAAAATATATTCATTTAATGCACATGAGGTTGTTAAGCATGGGATATTGTGCTTTAACGACCACACGCTGTTTTGTGTGGCACCGTGCATTCTTAAATGTATGTACAGAACATAACCATAAATAAAACGTATGCATATCGTTACATTGACAGATGTGAAGTTTCCTTTTAGATGATGTGATTTTTGTCTTTGAATGCTTCCATACCAGCAACCAATGGGAGTCATGCGGTGTTGTCATATTGCACTTCCCGTAAGTGGGGTGTGACAAACGCCAGTTGAATTCATCTCTAATAAATGTTATCTGCGCTAAGACAAAACTTCAGATCTTGCAAAAAGTGATCCACGAGGAAGACAGGGATTAGTGTTTCTAACACAACCACACAAATCCAATATTTTCTAGTTTTCATAATACAAATAAAATACCGATAAATTATAACGACGCGTCGTAACGTATTGCAAGCACTGCTTTTGGTGTTTATTTGCTCTAGAGAGCTCAGATCAGTATAATTCAGTTCTTCCGTTTAAAAACCAGGAAAAGAATCATCACTTTAATCAACTTCAATTGAAATAGGACACGAGGTAATCCACTTGCCCCTTAAACACAACCATTACAGTCCATTTAAGTTGGTATGAGCTCAAATAAAACGAGGGTGGCAATTAGAAATACGTAATACTTTTAAACTGACGTTGAACGGTTTACATATTGAAATCGACAAGGTAACGCAATAAGAATGGGAAAACTGTTTGAGACATGCAGATAAACTATAAGACGTTACTTTTGGAAAGAAATAGTACATGACGAGGTTTTGGAGTCTATCATCATAAAATTGTAAGACTCAGACGATGATGGCAGTGACAGGGATGAATTGTCTCTTGACCTAAGTGACAATGATGACTGTACGGATGAGCCACTGAGTTTCATTAGGTTAGAAGAACAGGTAATTAAAATTAGGCAACTATATACAATAACTAAGGACAAGAACACAAAATTCACTGTCACAAGTCCAGAAAATTATTGAATCAGATGCTGTTTAACAGGTCAATTTTTTTTTCTTTTTTCGGTGAGGTTGTACCTTCGGTCACTAAGTAAGTATTTGTAAGTTGAAAAGGAATGTTTAACGTCAACAAACACAAGTGGTGAACATTTTGTTAGCAGTCAGTAATTAAAATCTTTGTTCGTTGCAACATCCTCAATATCAGGGTTTATGGATAAGCTCTGTTCTATATTCTGCCTTCCAACCCCCTCCAGTGCCGTCTTTATGTCCTCCAAAATTGCCCATTGTGAATTTTTCTCAGGACACTGCTCCTCAATTCAATTCAATTCTAGGCTGGCAGGCAGTTTGGAATAGCCCGAAGGGTGGTCAAATCGTGTACCTGCTCTGGGAAGAGCTTTACCACGTAGTGGCGGGATGTGGAAGTTGCAGGATGACGGGTGTAAATTAAGTGGGTGTAGAGAAGGGAGGTAGCTTGTTGCTTCTCAGGGAATGATGAACTGGGTGCCATAGACAGCGTGCACCACTGGTGGATTAGTTAATAAACTAGGAAGAAGATAAGTATAATTTTGAGTTTTCCAGAATAAATTTTGGATAGCTGAAATTTAGTTTAGGCTGGAATGGAGATCATGTGGTTACCGGTAATGACCGCAAGACATGCGGGGTAACCGGTATCGCTTTAAGCGACGCTCACGAGGTACATAATCCCCAAGGGATCTGACTAGGGCGCTCTGATGTTGAGGCAAACTCTCGAAGGATTTTGTCGCCCGGTGCCTAATTTCATCCTCCACGTATCGGAGTGATGAAGCCTCGTGAAGTAGTCTCATGGGGAACCTTGTACAAACAGAATAAATAATCCGAAGACATTTATTCTGTGCACATTGGAGCAGAACCAGGTTTGAGCTTACGGTCATACCCCAGACTTCGCACGCATAGAGCATGACAGGGAGGACCAGAGCCATAAAGAGGCGCAACTTTAGGGAAACAGACATCGCAGACCTAAGCACAGGGTATAGTGATGCCACGGCACCACACGACCGATGAGCTTGCTCCTGGATGTGCTCCCGAAAAGTTAGGCCCTTGTCCAGCTTGACTCCCAAGTATTTGATTGAATTCTCCCACCTGATCCCTTGCCCAAAGTAGGTAAATGTGGGGAAATTGGCGGGAAAGCGGCGCTTGGTGAACAGTATCGCTTGGCTTTTCTCCGTGTTAATGGACAATCGCCAAAGCGTGCACCAATCCTGGAGGAGGATTAGACAACGTTGGATGGGGTTGAAGGTTCTGCGTGGGTGTCTGTTTGTTGAAAATAGCAGCACGTCGTCAGCATATTGTGCTATGTTGACGTGCTGTTCAGGGGGAAGGTCAGCCACGTAGACGCTGTAGAGCGTCGGAGATAACACAGAACCTTCGGGGACTCCGCCGCGGATAGACCTTCGTGTAGATGTTTTTTCCGCCACTGTGACAGTGAAGAATCTATGTTTTAGGAAAGAATGTAGAAGATGTAAGACTTGAGTGGGTAGCTCCAGTTGGATGAATTTGTACAGAAGACCCGCGTGCCAGGTCGTAGAGAAGGCCTTTTCCACGTCCAGAGAAACCGCCGAGGTGAATACCTTGTCCTTGAAACCCAGGGCTGCAGCCTCCACCACGCGCAGCAACTGCTGTGACGTAGAATGCCCAGGACGAACGCCAAACTGGTGAGGAGGGATGGCTTGAATGTCTCCCAGAAGGGGGGTCAAGTGGGCTAAGAAAAGTCTCTCGAAAACTTTCGAGAGAACAGAAAGGAGGCTAATGGAGCGGTAGTTGGCAGCACTGCTCCTCCAATCTTGTAGTGGCCGTTATCAAAAAGGGGTAGCCATGCACAGTAAGAAGCTCATCTTGCACTCCTGTTTACTTGCTAGTTCTCTGGTGTATTTTTTGTGGTTTTTTTTAAATAGGAGAAATAATCTGGTATTTCACTTAAGAAATTGCATGTGGCCTTAAAATAGTTAAAAAGAAACAACAACAAAATACACTGCAGCCTTCAACCAAGTACTCCACCCAGTGAGAATCGGAGAAATTGGAAGAGGAAGTCTGTAAGTTCTACGTACTTCTGTAACCTAGCTGGAGCTTTTCTTCAACAATTTCTTGATACAAGACAGAAATTCATTTGCATATGAATATTCTTTTTTTATTGCACCACAACTCGGAGCAATGCGTGTGCAATGCAGGTAACGTGTTTTAGATTAGAGTTTAGAAATGACCAGTAACATGTAAGATGCTTGGTCTGTACGTACTAGCCACACTCGATCATACCGAATGCCATCAGGCCACAGCACACAACATGCATCGCTGAAACTACGCATTACATTACATTGTTTCGTTCAGAAAGTAGGTTTTAAATAATATGGCTTTCACTTGCTTTCTATTTAGGGATGCTACTAAAATGTTAAGAACATATCTATCTATGGTTTTATCTAATATAAAAGTTTCACCTACTACTTGCCTGACCTGTTTTAATTTTTCTTCATGCAGATGTTGAAGATGTGATTTCCTTAAGCTACTCTCATCTGGGACAGACTTCTCAGTATATTTTTTTGAAATATGCCTTCATAATAGGGTTGTTGAGTTTGAGAGGTATAACACATGACGAAAATGTCTTTGCTATATCACTGAAAAATTAATGTTTATTTAATGAATATGAAGAAGCCAGTGCCTCACCAATAAACTGTTGACGCCCTCCACCTTTACTGCACTTTAGTTCCTTATTTTTCGTGTGTTTTGCACTGCCTATATGCTGCTTAACACAATTGCGTTGGTGTTTTACAGCAATTGTAATTGAAATGTCACAAACACTGCATCTCAGAACAGATGCTTGGCTGTCCCCGTAGCTCAGTCGGTGGAGTACCTGCCTGCCGTGCGAGGAGTCCCAGATTCGATTCCCGGCTGGGGGTGCGCATTTTCCTCCAACCAAGATGATTCCCATCTTCCTCAGAGTCCGGAAGTATGAATGACGGTGCAAATTTGTGCGTGATCTAATGATTAAAATAAAATTGCAAAGTAACACCAACCCAATGTCTACGAGCTAACACCATCTCGATATGCTCCAAAGGAGAACGGCAGCCTATAAGACCATTGCAGGCAAAGACGGGGTATAAATAGAATAATGATAAACAGAACAGATCCGTCACTTTAAATTCTATCTTAAATAAACTGTTCAACAACTTCATGCACTTTGTAGGCGTTCACTTTCGTTTTCGGTATTCTGCAAAACTTGCTGGCAAATGGCAGACCACACTAGTCAAATAACATTTTTAACTGAAACATTTTCTTTCTGCACTTAATCGCCCTTCCTTAAACAATAGCTTCGCTTAACTGTGATGCATTGTGGCGCAAACTAATAACACTGCACTGAAGGATAATTGTTGCCACAGGACTTATACCGGGCATCGCTACCAACCCTTGAAAGATAAAACTATATCATTTTGGTATAAATTATAGTTTATAATATAATTATAAATTAATTATATTATAAAATATATAATTGCGGTATAGGAGACAATTTTTTTTAGAAAACGTGCAAAAAGGTGATGATATTAAGAAAAGGCGCAAAATGGTGCTGGAGTGCAACATGTGAAATGCCTTACATTGTTCATAAACTATAATTATAACGGTAGCATTTATTGTTGTTGTAATTTTATGTCCTCCAACGTTAAGTCATATCGGACTATGAATGGAATGGGTGAAATGACGCTCAAATGAGTCCGAGGTCCATAGAGCTTAGAGTTACCCGACATTCGTCTTTCAGGACAAGGGAAACCCCCGGAAAAATCTTATCCAGGTAACTCGCCCTGACCGAGATTCGAACTCGGGACCACTTGAACGTGAGGCAGACACTCTACCACCACGCTACCGAGGCGGGCCCGGTAGCATTTAAAACATATACGCGGTATAGAATATATTTATTCTAATTTTGATTTTAACAACTGCATTATTATTAAAGTTTGGAAAATTCAGTTTGGGTTTCCTTGCGACTAGCGCCAAGGAGTCTTACATGCTCTAGGATAGTGTGCGAGAGAGAGAGAGGGAAATATGAAAATTAGTGGTAACGAAGTGGTAACGCCGAGCACGCAAATATGTATCATTAGCTGTAGCCCAGAATTCTTCCCATTTGAAAAACATAATATATACGTACGCATTCAGCTACAAGATATTTCGCTTGCTCTTAAAAGGTGTGGAAGGTGACTATTATTCTTGCACTGTATTAAATTGCACTGGTTTGAGTTGATTTAATGTGATTTAACTTGACGGCACGTAACTTAAGGAAATGTAAATGTCAAAATCTTCTTTACAGGTTCAATTAAGCGAGGATATCACTGAAAGCCACAAAGATGCACTGAGAGTTCTTCATCCCGGCGTCAGGACCCAACACTCCAAGCACATCCCCCATCGCAGTTCCAAGAACAGCTGCATTCAAAATGTAAAGGCATCCGCGCCATTTGTCCAGTACTGCGTCGGATATAAATAGCATCTTGCCACTGCTTGTGGCTAAGCGAGACGAAATAAATGTTCATATATATGCTGCTGATGTAACATTACTTGTTCAAGTAATAATTGAAGTCCACATTTACCGTAATTAAAGAATATAAAAATGAACAAGATGGTGTCTATATATTTCTAGGTTAAAAATATACTAACTTCTTTAAACAACTGTGTATATGATTTTTTCAAACAGATCATATAAACAATTAATTTTTCTTTCTCATTTCCGAGTTAAAGTAGTATAATCTGTTCGCTGTAAGAATATAGTAAATGTCAAAGAAGCACGTGGTGGAAATGAATCTCAATACAGTTCACACAATATAGTTCCAAAGTTTATTAAGCTTCTTGCTTTACCTCCTTTCAATAAACCATTCAAGTTGTTATAATATAGAATTAAAATTATAAAGTAATTACAGTAAGAACAATGACTCTCAGAAGTTCAAAAATGCACTGGTTGAGTAACAAAAAAGATGGAAGTTAAATTCTGGTGACGGCATTGCTGTTTAGGTACGCATGCGCAGATGTTACGTATAACCAATGACGTACTAAGAGGCGGAGCTCATTGAGCGATGCGGAGTAATACTTTATTCTAACCGTGAACAGATCGTAATGACCTCAATAAACCAATACATATAAAAATATAGTTGTATCGCTTTAGTAAATAAAGTACAACAAATTAAATCTTTTATATTACCGAACCAAAATAAAACAAATGGTCTTCTATTAAACGAAAATATGCTGTTCTCCAGAAGTAAAATAAGATAAATTCTCGGACGGAGACATTGCCATTGGCCTTTTGTACCTGTGTTCCACTGATGTGAGGGCGGCCCATCCAGAGCAGAAGGCAGGGTCCCTGATAGTTCCAGATTGCAACTTCCCGGTGCCATCCAGTACACTCCCGCACATTCTTTGGGAGGCTCGAAAGGCTAAACCGCACAACCGTGGGGCAGAGGTTCCCTGGCGTGCAACTCCCG
The DNA here is from genome assembly GCA_030765055.1 of Mantis religiosa. Taxonomy (NCBI): domain Eukaryota; kingdom Metazoa; phylum Arthropoda; class Insecta; order Mantodea; family Mantidae; genus Mantis; species Mantis religiosa. The sequence goes on from CM060952.1 coordinate 109,353,325, forward strand.
AGACACTTATCTATGCGGTTCAGCTCAGAAAGAACCAAGCGGATGAAGGGTGAAGTGAGAGAAGAAATTCGGAGGAGGTAACGAATCTTTCCAGCATACGCCTAGTGTCCTGCAAAACGTCCGCAAAAATATCATAGGTCAAGAAGATCTGCCACAAGAATCGAACTCACTACATCTCTAATGTGGGTTGCAGATTTTATCGTTTGAGTCATTCCATTCGGAGATTAGTTATAAAACTAACTATTGGAAATAAATCAAAACACCTGGTTTATGCAAAAATGTAATGAGTAACGCGAAATATTCATATACCCATTCATTACAGATTTGAAACTAAATGAAAGTACCTTTTAGATAAATTCATGTATATGTTTCTCTCCATAAGGATAGACAATAGTAAATCTCACAGATCGCTCTTAAAGGATTCCAAAATAAATCAATAAATCAATAAAATGTCATATAAAGAACATCCACCTATAATTATCCATCTCGTGTTATATACCTAAGTAGTTGCTGCCCAATGTTTGGAAAACCCCTTTACTAAAATCTTCATAAGTCGTTTTTAAAAATATTGTTTAGTTAGAAGGTTGACTTGTAACAGTCGTGTCTGTCTCAATGATGTTCCGCCAATTTGGAGCCGTATGTTCTGTTTCACAGTGCTCTTCCAATTCGTAGCGGTAATTTCCGGTTCGATGCTGCTCCAGAGAAATCTATCTCAAGGTATCCGTAGGTGTATGTTCAAAGAAAGGGTGACACTGACTCCGAAACTTTAACGTTTAATAAACAGTATTCGATTTACCCGAGAAGTTGCCGACCAGTGGAGACTAATATATAAATATCCGGAGTTAACTTATTTAAGTCCTATACCATGCGAAAACACACGGTTCTAACCTTGAGGCTAGAATGGCGCTACGTCTTGCTCCACCTGAATCCGAACATAAGTGTCGAATTTTCTGCCCAGAATTCAGCTACAATATTGTCTTAATCACCCTCCCCCATTTTTTTTGATAATTACTCTAAGACATCATTTTTGTATCAAGATCTTTTAGTCTAGTATTGAAATTACTTAATACTCATATTTTCAGGATGAGAGAAAATCCTAGGAAAAACCAGAACTGAATAACTCTCTTACCTAATTTCAGGAACTGTTGAACTTGAGAAGACGCTCTACCCAAACTATGATAGTGGGGTCGTTGAAACATACGAGTAGTATTTATGGTGTAAAATAACTCTCTCATTGGTAAGATATCGGTTATTTCTTAAATATCTGCAACGATAATGAAATCAATATAAAGCTAAGAACTGAAACGATGCATTTACAAAGAAGGATGAATGAATATTAAGTGCAAATGTCCGCACCAACAACACATTTGTCTGAAGTCGCCCGTCGTGGTTCTTTTTCATTTCGTGGACAGCTCAAAAGACACATTTTTAGTTCCTCCAGAGTGTGTACTTTGTTATAGTATACTTCTTGCAGGAGGCCCTTTCTTTAAGTTTATGTCTCCGCTTAGAAGCGACCTCGAGACTGCCTTACCCATTCCTACCAGATGTGAAGCACGGGACAAACCAGGTTTCTCTTGCTATTAACGTTTTATGTTAAATTATGGCTAAACATTTAAAATTATGATAAAAATACTTAGTCAAAATAACTCGCACAGCCTTATACATCGATTGGTGCAGTAGTAAACCACTTATATCAGATGGTTAGCAAATTACATCTCTCCAAGTAGTTGGCCCTTGATCTTTTTGACTCAGTGGTTCTTTAGCACCATAAAATGTATGCGGTACACTCTTTAAACTCATAATGAAGAATAACCAGTCAAGTATGACAGTACCAACGAGGTCGGTGATAAGTGCCGAGCCTCACAATAAAAAGAAAAAATAATAACTTTTTCTTTATTTCTCAACATAATCTCCAGAATTGATAATAAAATTGCCATATTGGTGTATTCAAACCATCTCTGTAGTGGGATTTATCATGATCCTCATAATAGCTGATTACCACATCAATGACCTCCTTCGAGGTTCGGGAACAGTGCTAGATCTGGCAACTAGGGTGGATGTTCAAGCAATTCGAATTTGATTTGTACATTTGTCCCATTGCAATGATTGAAGTTAGGCGGGATTATTGTCGTGAAGAAACACGATTTTTTCTTTGCCAAATGAGGTATTTTTCTTTTCACATCATCACTCAAACGTTGCAGGAAGCTTGCGTACAGTCCGGCCGCTCTATCTCCGGCTCTGACGTTTGTTGCTGCAGGAGGTGGAGGGGGAAGGTTAATAGTACCAACAAATAATAATGAGAGATGGAAAACATATCGTCAGAATTATCTTTATAATGAGATTATAGGACTATAATAGCTTCGAAACATTGAAATCCATCTTGTAATTTCATTATCATGCAAGATATTCTTTACATCACTCTATTCGAATATTTGATTCACACCTTTTAGGCGCACTAACTGCTTCTATCGGTAGTACTGGGAGTCCGTACATCCGGTGTCGTGGTCAGGAAGCTAAAACTGTCTGCTAGCGCCAATCAGCGTTGCCACTGCTAGGCGTGGCTTGCAAATCCAGCACCGTGATGCCGCCGCAATTTTGTGTGGACCACGTGGCTTTAGTTGCTTTTGGTGCCTGCGCTGGTAGTTTGTTTGATTTAAGTTTACCGAAGCAAAGACAACGAGGCAGCCTTAAAACTTCACTTGATGCTTTTCAAAAGGATGCTATGAGGCGACATGTATATCAATATTATATGAGAAAGGAATTTCCCACTCGTGCGAAGTTGCTGTATTCTCTAAAGGAAGCTGGATTATTCGACGGCGGAAAAGCCAGCCTAAGTAAAGTACTGAAAGAACTAAGTTTTCGGTTTAAAATTTTTTTCTGGGAGGAAAGCTGTAATGGAAAGAAGTGACATTGTTGCATGGAGAGGCAGATTTTTGCGGGAAATTCTAAAAAGCAATCCCGAAAAGGTGGTATGGCTTGATGAAACGTGGGTAAATACAGGACACACTACAACAAAGGCATGGACAGATGACACTCTTGCAGGACAATGAAAGTGCCAGTTGGGAAAGGAAGTAGACTGATTTGCTCCATGCTGATGGTGTACATGGTTTTATTCCAGGAGCAATGCTCTTATTCAAATCAAAGAGCACTCGTGATTATCACGAAGAAATGAATGGAAATACATTCAAGGACTGCTTCCAAGAATCTCTTTTGCTGAAGATCAGTGCCAATTCTATTATTCTTATGGACAATGCGCCATATCACTCAGTGCAATTAAACAAAGCACCGACAATGAGCGACAGGAAAAGCGTCATTTTGCAGTGGTTGGAGAACAACAACATACCTGGAGCGTCCACAGAATTGACGAAAGCAGAACTCCTGCAAATTGTAAAACTTTACAAGCCACGTTTCTGCACTCATGAAATAGACACTATTGCTGCTGCTCACGGTCACACTGTAATCAAGCTCCCTCCCTATCATTGTCATTTCAATGCCATTGAACTAATTTGGACACAAGTCAAAGATTATGTTGCAGAACATAACCAAACATTCCGTATTTCTGATGTTGAACTATTAGTGCAGCATGATATTAAACAAGTGACCCAGGATAACTGGAAAAGTGCCGTGGATCATACCTGGAAACTTTTAAGACAAGCCAAGGAAGACGACGGCATAGTGGAAACACGTGTGTAGGAGCTAATAATTTCATTCAGCAAGATGACGTCAGCACCGACTCCAGTGATGAAGCCATGATGATGAATGAAGATGATGATGAAGATATGGATATTTACGAGGATTGCGGCGTCTTCCCACTGGACTGAATGTAAGTCGTTTAATAGCCAATTTCAGTAAACGTAGATTTTTGTTATTTCTTTCCAGTAAATGGTAAATGGTATATTGTCTCCATATGCAACTATTCTGGGATCATATGTATGCACATTGTCCTCGTACGATCTGCAATTGCGTGAAATGTTCCTCTGCTTGAAATTCCCGCTAAAGAACTGGCAACAGCGCGCTTCCCCCCTCTCGAGAACAGTCAGAGCCGGAGACCCAGCGGCCGAAATGTAGTAGTCACCAGTGATACTCGTTTTCCAAGTAATCAATAAAAATAATTCCTTGTGCATCACAGAAAACACTGGCCATAACCCTGTAAAATTGACTTTGCTTTCTTGGCGCAATCCACTGTTTTGACTGTGATTTAATTTCTGGAGTACAGTGAAGTTTCATCCACGGTAATAAGCAGTCTCAAAAAATCACTGGGATTTTAGTTAGAGCTACAAATTCTTAACAGAAACAGTTTTCTTTCGCAACTTATGATCAGGTGTCAACAAACGTAGCACACATGTTTCTCACACTTGTGAAAGCACAAAACATTACTTAAAATATTACCTGCACATTCTTTTGATATGTTTACAGCCTCTGCTATCTCAAATAACTCTAATCTGTGGTCTTCCAGTGTTAAATGATGAATTTTTTCAATGATCTCTGTAGTTGTGACTTTCACAGGGAGACCAGAGCGAGGCTCATCACTAGTGCTCATACGTCCCATTTTAAACTCTGCAACCCACGTTTTAGTTATTGTATATGAAGGGGCAGAGTCTTTCAATATACTGTCCAATTCCTCCTTAATTTCTTTAGGCGTTAAGCCTTCCAAATGGATGTATATAATTAATGACTCATCGTTTTTCCAAATCCTCCATTTTCGTGATTCCTCCTTTCTTTTATTGCACTCAACCTGTATTTTTCAATTCCTTGGTCACAACACAGCCCTATTAGAGCACTATTTAGAATTTAGAAAATATGGTCAGACATTCATGTCTGATGATGCACCTTAATATTAACACTAGGTTAACTCAAATTTGTATTAATGCTATCCTTAACTTTTTCTCTAATGCTAACGCTCTGTGTACTGGTCTTTCATTAGTAACTAATAATCTAGATAAAAGTAAAATTGCCTCAGTTCTTAAAACATTTCCCGGACACATCAAATTAAGTGTTTTAAAAAGGAAATTCTGCAACAGAGGGTCATTTTCAACCTTGTAAATGTATGTCATCGAAAACATTTTAAATGATAACATACCTTTTTCATTTTTTCTGAGATATATTTATCCTATTTAGTTACATGAACACAATTACACACTTTGTAGCTATTACAACATATCTTTCTTCTCTTGATTACTTTTTATGGAAATATGAAAATGTAGAAACTGTTACGAGCCCTTCCAGTAGGTAAGAATTAAACATAATAATTAGGAAAGAATGAGATATTCCATCAGAAGTGATTGAAAATGTTGTACAAAAATTCGTGCTTTTCGTACTTAGGCTCTGAAATACTGTAAGTAGGAAGCATTTTGAACACCCTATTAAATAATTAGAATTTTATTTATTATTTATTTACTCATTTATTTTGCAATAGCTGTGTAAATTATGGAGAAAAGTGTTAAATAAGTCAAATATAAAAGTGTTCCTATAGCAAGCAAATCTTCCGGTTTGTATGAAAAAAATGAAATTCATAGAGCTAAACAAAATAACTGTCATTCGGAAGATAGGAAAAATACCTAATATGTTGGCATTAAAACTTTTGTTAGTGACAATACACCCTTACAATTTTTTTTTTTTTTTTTTTTTTTTTGTTGTTGTAATTTTTCTCTTTCAAAATATTAAATTCAACGTGTCCGAGCATTTCTAAGAGTGGAATTAATTTAAGTTTTATTTTCCTTATTTCTTTCTCACCAAAGACTTGTAAGCTCAAATGTATCACTGTTGTGGCTCGTGAATGAGCTAAGGTGTGCCCGTCGGTCGAACACGTGGACAGGAACCACGTGGGTTACCAAGACGACCAAAGAGTCTTGTATCCATGGAGACTCACAACAAGCTATCAGCCGAGAAGCCAAACTTTCTGATCAATAAAAACGGGATCACTAAAGTTTTAACGTTTGTGTTGAGTTGGCTTCTCCGCTGGACGGACGTGGCCACGCGGCTCCAGGTCCTTGCTTCGATCCTCGGGAAGGAATGCTTCCGAGCTCCACACGCACGCGACAAGCCTGAGGTACGTGCTCAACTTAGCTAGATATCAGTTGAAGAAACATTTGTTTCCACCAAGTTGTCGTTTACCATTATTTAAACTGCCACAAGTGCCTTTGAAAAACTTTACCGCATCGCTTAGTGTTACATTTTGTAAACTGAAACATTTGGAAGTAATGTCTATTCAAAGCGATATAAAATATTTGTTCACACAAACACTTTGAAATAAAAATTATAAACTGATAATAAGTGCACCTGAGGATATACACCCCATTCCTTTTTAATATTAACTCATCATTTCTTAGAGTTTGACGCTGTAAAATAAAGAGACGCAACTCAGAAATCAACCTCACCAGGGACAGAAAGAAATTGGTGCATTTTGAAAGAATTATGGAAAGAAGAAAAATTGATAAAAAATTAGTTCTCAACACAAAAAGTGATCTACTTTTCATAATAAGCCAATTTAATTACACTTACATGCGTCGATTTTCGTTTTTAAAATCCATATTCTTTATTCTAACCAAAAGTTTACTATTAAATGATTGAATTGTGTTTCTAAATGCACAATGGATTCTTATATTCAATAGGAAGTTAACATAATTAAGGTTTTAGCTTTTTAAAATTACATTTTTAAAATTATTTTAACAATTTGCTATTATTAGCATAAACGTTTCTCAAAAGCTATCTGCCTGGGTTACAAGAACTGAAAATTAAATTATCCAGATTTTAATTTTTATTTGTCTTTCAAAGGTAGTAACTAGACATTTTAAAACCACAAGTCCACCCGCGTTTGTGTGTGTGTGTGTGTGTGTGTGTGTGTGTGTGTGTGTGTGTGTGTGTGTGTGTGTGTGTGTGTGTGTGTGTGTGTACAACAGCACGACTCAAAATACAATTCCTATTATACCAAAATTTATCTACGGTTTTAATTATAATATTAATGGAGATATTTTTATGAAAAGCAAAATATATACCTACCCTGAATCGTTTATAATAGCTGTGTAGTGCTTTTTATTCGGAGGGAATTTTATTACCTTTGTATGGAAACCCTTTAACAAAGACTAAATGTACTGCACAAAGTCTAAAATTCTTTAAAAACGTACACTTCATTTAAATTAAATCTGTGTGGTATCATACGTATCCAAGATATCCCCAATTCTTTTTAATTTGTCAATGTTTTGTCATTTTGAAAAAAAAAAAAAAGCTCGCTTTTCAGCTGTTCTCATAGTGCCACAGGACGAACTTTTAACAACTAGATTCTAAACACTTGACTCTCGATTAAGTTTCTCCTTTCCCCTTGCAATTACAATAAAATGTGTAATGTAACTATTTCTACGAAGGTCTGTGTCGATTAACATAAAGTAGATAGAAAAATAAGACTTATAAAAATAGCTTGTAGAAATTATATTAAAGTAAATGATGATGGAGAAATATATATTAATCCCTTACTCTTTAGAGCTGTAATTACATAAAATATTTGACATTCGCAACAAAGGATAAAATATTAATAGCATCAATACTAGAGGATATTCAACAAATTCATACCTTGTATAGCATCCATCTATAATAGGTACAGAAGTGCTTATTTAAGTCAAAATTCAATATTCAGTTACTCAAGACTACTGAATCTCAATAAGAGCATTTTTAGAAAGAAAAAAAAAATGCATGTATGTACAGCTAGATGCGTGTGAACATGTATACGCGTAGAAACCACATTTAAAATCTTAATAACTCTCAACGTGGTGTTTAAACTCAGCAGCTTCCAAGGTTACGAGATGAAGATTTTCAAGAACAATTCTCCCACTTCAAATTAACCTTTACGTAGAAAAGTCTTCGCTAGTTTTATTTAAAAAGTGGCTCTAACGATCTTGAGTAAAATACTAGTTGTTTAAAGTGTTTTTATTCAGTACAATATATAACGTGAAATTTTTGCGAATAGCCTGCTAAATTCTCTTTATTCAAAAGAAAGGTTGTATGCTTTTGTGTAATTGGCAGAACATCAGGAATATACAAAACCTTATGTCAACCAATATTTTTCGTTGCAACAATTATTTTCGAGTTATCCATTATTATTATTATTATTATTATTATTATTATTATTATTATTATTATTATTATTATTATTATTATTATTATTATTATTATTATTATTATTATTATTATTATTATTATTATTATTATTATTATTATTATTATTATTATTATTATTATTATTATTATTATTATTATTATTATTATTATTATTATTATTATTATTATTATTATTATTATTATTATTATTATTATTATTATTATTATTATTATTATTATTATTATTATTATTATTATTATTATTATTATTATTATTATTATTATTATTATTATTATTATTATTATTATTATTATTATTATTATTATTATTATTATTATTATTATTATTATTATTATTATTATTATTATTATTATTTAGTTACTGTAGTTAGAACCTGGAATTTTCAAATATTTTACAGTTTTCTAAAGTGATAAACTCACTTATTTGAATCTACATTGAAGTGTTTTATGAAGACACTTCTGCACCTCAATGTTCGTAGGTTTTTGTACAAATAAAATTTGTAGAAGCAAGATAAAAGGTAGAAGTCATTGTGTGTATAACACGTCAAATTCTTGACCTCTTGGTCAAGAAAACAAATGCAATTTCAAAGTTTTTGCACAGTAATCCGCTTTTTAATCATTTGAGTTTTGCTTCAGCTTACTGAGTTTGATATTCTATCATCATTGGCGCTGCAACTGCGGAAGTGTCTATCCTAAGTCCTGAGACACTGTTTTAGCTGAATTTCATATTTAAATACAGTTAGTGTCTTTCATAAAGTGCTATTTTATGTAAGCTGTATGCTTTACAAAACTACTTACCTCCTACAAGAAAACGGAGTGGTGACGTATGGAAGTCACAGGTTCGATCCCCATCAACCACGCATTTTGACTAGCGTATTTCGTGGTTTTCCCTTGCGCTAGGCGAATGCTGGGGTGCAACATTTCCATTTCCTTATCATCTTTTAGGGATGCTTTTTTTAATTTATGTCCTCCAACGTTAAGTATTATCGGACGATGGATGGAATGGGTGAAATCATGCTCAAATAGCCCGGGTTCCATAAAGCTTAGAGTTACCCGACATTCGTCTTTCAGGATAAGGGAAACCCTCGGGAAAACCTTATCCAGGTAACTCACCCTGACCGAAATTCGAACTCGGGACCCCTTGAACGTGAGGCAGACATGCTACCATCTACGCTACCGATGCGGGCTGCTTTCTTGTTTATGGTGTATGATGGACAGATGACGTGGTTGCTTCCGCAATCTAAATGCTTTTGTTTAGCTACTTTAGGGGACGTTTGTCGACACCGGATCCGGAGTATTGGTGGCTGCGCAGCGGATACTGGCTCAGGGATGAAGAAATCTCAGCAGTTGTTAGAGACTTCTGCTCTGATGATCTGTAGCCTCCTGCAGTTCTCTCACTTACTCCTGGCGGGAATGTTGGCTGCAACAGATCTGTGTGGAGGTCACAGTGTGCGGGTTGTCCATCTTCGTTTTCTAACCTTTACCTTTTTGCTTCCTACAATAAGCTGTCGTACATTTTGTGGTTAATTAATTATATAAAATTATCAGAAATGTGAAAATTTCATAGACAGAATAACCAGGAAACGGGGTGGACTATTTGCACTCGACGCGGCTCTTTTTACTACACTTAGGAGGAGCGGATGAGGTGAAGGAATCTCAGGAGCCTGCAGGCCGCATACAGAAGTCTGCAACGATTCCAAGTGTGACAAACTGGTCACGCCGTCTGGTAGTTCAGAGAAGACTTCTCTCAGAGCCCGCATCGGTAGCGTGGTGATAGAGTGTCTGTCTCACGTTCAAGAGGTCCCAATTTCGAATCTCGGTCAGGGTGAGTTAGCTGGATAAGGTTTTTTCCGGGGTTTTCCTTGTTTTGAAAGACGAATGTTGGGTAACTCTTAAGCTCTATGGACCCTGGGCTCATTTGAGTATCATTTCACTAATTTTATTCATCGTCCGATATAACTTAACGTTGGAGGGCGTAAATTACCCCCAAAAAATTCTCTCATAGGGAACCAAGAAAAATTCAACCACGGCGACTCAGAGAAGGTTGTCATCTGGCAGGAACGACTATAACTTTCCAATTAGCATCTGATTTATTTGTCCGACATGAGCGACACTGCACTGCTCCTAAAAGCACTTTAAACATCTAAGAAGTGAAAATATCAGATATTAGAGAAAGAAAACTGCCGGTAGAAAATATACCACCCAGCATTCGCTTACTCAGTTAGGGGAAGCAGAAAAAGAAATCTCACGGTTCGTGTGGCCAGCCACATGAAGCGAAACCAAGACCTCCAGAATGTGAGCCTTGCATGTTAGCACGAAACCATCTGATCAGCCAGTTTACGGTAAATACAAGATACACGTTTTATTATGTCACTACATATATTTAAACTTATTCTGTTTTGAGATAATAAAAGACTAGGAATGGTATTTCCACGAAATGGATTGTTTGGGGTGTAACATTTTTCTGAAAAGCTTTGGCTTGTACACCTAAAGATTTAAAGGTCTTCTGACTAAACATCATGCTAATTGTTACACACGTGACTTGTTATTGAATTATGCTGTATTCAGACTTACACACGCGAGAGGTGACCTTTTTGCTATGACGTTTTTTATCCGATTAAAGAACTGCAAAATTGTGAGCTATTGAATTGAAACTTTACGTGAAATGCTAATGCTTTGATTAATCTCCGTAGAGAAACTTGGTCTGCGCATGCGTGCCGATGAAGAAAGAGCATCTCCCGCACCCTACAGAGTAATAAATATAGAAATACAGCTTGTGTAAAACGTCGTGAAACTCATCTTAGTAGTAAGTAGTATTGGAGATTGTATTTGAGTACTCGAAAACGCTCTCGCACTTTAACCTCTAGGTCTTTTGTGTAATCCCTATTTCTCATCACAGAAAATTGAGTACTTTGGATCCAATAAACTTCAGAACTCTCTTCCCTAAGATGGGATCTTTAGACATATCCAATGTTGAGGTCCTAAAGGGCTGATATATTTTCCTCCCAAGGGTCCCGCAGCTCAATAGCAAATGATTGGCGTTTCCTCTTGTTTGCAAAGTCTGCGGATGGTGTCCCCATGGATGACACAGTTTTCAAATGTTTCAAGAAGAATCCATGTCCAGCAAATATTCCTACTGCCTTCCTTATCCTTACTCTACTTAATTGTAGAAGTGTTCTAGTGAAGACTTCATTAGGTGCTTTAATTATGTATTTACATATTGTTTGGCCAGAGATTCCATTCCATCTTTTCCAATGTTCCTCTTTAGACCATTTTAACTGCAGTTCTAACATGAACTCATATTAAGACACTTTGGTTTCTTCCAAGAATGGTGCAAGCATTGGCAATTATCAAGAAAACGCCGGAGAAACGCTGCGCCACCCTTTTAGCGGACGTCACTTTTTCGCCGACTTCTTACATTTACATATCTCAGGGGAATAATAGAGTGGACGAACACCATTACGAGTACTGCGTTGGACTGAAGCTAGATAATGATATAAATTTCGGAACCTGTTATTCACACCATAGGAGTTGCGCCTCCATTTACCCCATGCTAAGATCCGGGAGCCAGTCCCCTGAAGTTGCGTCTATTCGGGGCTTTAATAAGCCCCTATCGGCTTTATACCTGAGAGATTTGGGGCATGGCATAGAAACAATCCTACTACTACTACTGCAACAGGTGCAGAGTAGGAGTGCCAAAGCCATCTACTTTGCTTTCCACTCCTCCGTAAGAATATTGCAGAAAGTCTCATCTCTCCAAAAGAGAAGGGTGAAATTAGGCGCAGGGCTGCAAATTTTGCGACTCTTTGCCATTCCTTTGGAGCACCCTGTTTCGGTCTCTTAGAGATTATAACGTCAGAGCACACCGCTTCAGGCGTCACCGGCTTCCAGGTATGCAGGCGAATGCATTCGGTAACCATGGAATAAAACCAAGAGCAGCGAAAGCTTGGCTCCATGCTATTCTACCAAGAAATTCTTGGAAATAAATATTTAAATTAATATCCAAAAAGTTTTGTAATCAGCATCCTCAGCGGAACACAAGGGCTTTGCACTTCGACAAGCAGCCGTTGAGGAGCAATCTCTGCTACCTTTAATACCCAATCGCAATTTTGCCGTCACTCTATATACCCCACAACCTGCCAATAAGTGGCTAAGATCTAAGAAGGGGAGGAACACACCTCGAACTGTCCTCAGCCTGCCAAGTCTCTGTCGTCGTCGAAGTCGTGTTGGGTGAGCAAGAGTCTAAGAAGTAACACAACTCGGAGGATGTGTATGGTTAACACAACCATACTGTACGTTCACACTCACAGCAGACGTAACACTGACCCCCACTTCTCTTATTATGCAAGTGGACTATTTAGTGATGTGCATCCTTGCTTCAGGAGTGGGGGAATATCACGACGTTTTACACATATTGTACATTTTAAGATAATGGGAGCAAAGTTGAGCATAATAGAACTCATTATAATACAGAAAATGTACGAAGCCGATCTGAAAGGGCGATAAATTATATTAATTTAGAGTCCTGATCTAGCAATATTTTAATATTTTTGGAAATTCAAAGGTGGACATTTCAGCTATATGTGTTCAATTCAGATTTCAAAATGTACATAGCAACCTAGAGAAATAAGAAAGATTTTGGATAAATTGAGCAAGTGGAACTCCTGGTTTAAGAGAATATTTTTCCTTGATGAGATTTGTAAAACTTTGTTAACAAAGCCCCGATATGACCTACCACACAAAAATTCGTCTGCGAGACTTCATCAAAAATACATGTTTTGGGACTCCCAAACCAAAGATATATCATTTTAGAAAGAGGTCTAAATATGTGCGCGAACGTGTGTGTGTGTGTGTGTGTGTGTGTGTGTGTGTGTGTGTGTGTGTGTGTGTGTGTGTGTGTGTGAGTTTGTGAACAGCATAACTCAAAAATGAAAAGCACAATAAATACCAAACTTAGCATTTATATTGTGACTTTGTGGGTTCGTAGAATTAAAAGTCCAGGTTACAAACACCAAAAATTGCTCTTTATTTCCGTAGAAACACAGTTTGTCAACCTTTACAGTCACTGAATTACGTCACATACACAATACAACTTGCAAGGTCAACGACCACAACACAGCTGTTCACGCACGCGAGTTCATTTAACAACTGCCTGCTCTGGCGGGCAGCGGCTCCCTTTTTATAGATTACTCACTATCCGGAATGTTCTCAAACAATCAAGACGGCGCTAGAAGAAAGATGAGCTCTCTAGAAATCCGTTTCCTTCCCTCCACCGTTTTGGTGAGCTTTTATCTCCGCACTGCACTGCCCGTCTCTTTGAACTAGTCCGCCGCGCCGCCTCAACAATGCGTTCGCGACAATATCCAGTATCTTTCAAAGATGTTGCATAATACATTATCTACCAAAAAGTAATTGGACTCTGGCCTGAAATATTTGTGAGACTACTTCTGCCCCTTCTGAAACCTTTTATTTTTGGTCGCATGAACCACTAGGTCATGAGCGACCGTGTGGATAAAAATATTACATTGTGTTTCAATAAAAACATATTGGAAATAGTGCATAAACAATAACAGTAATACAATAATTACAATACAGTATGGCAAGGAATTCGTAAAGTAATGGTGGTGGTAGTAGTAGGGTATCTTGGCACTGGAAAACTATATATATCGTATAAAACTCGCAACGACATTGGTAGTTTAATGCTATGTATAAATTGAATAGTGTTGAAAACAGATGCACAGTTATTCAAAGCTTCTTTTTGTTGCGAAGAAACTTTCCATTTTTTGTGTGTAAGGTTGTAAACTTTTGCATTGAAATATGTATTTTGTTGTAAATATTACACTTCAATAGTTACACAAAGTGAATTGACTTTTATTTAGGAGGTGCTCATGTGACAATTTCAAATGACCAATTCGTAACCGGGTATAGATTATCTGGTCCTTTCTGCTCTTTAGGTAGATTTGATTGTCGTTGAAAACTGAGTTTCTGATTTCCGAAAGCTTATTGGGACAATTTCTTATCCATTCAGTATTCCACAACTTCTTGTTTAAGCTGCTGAAATGTGTTTTAAGATCGTTGTGAGAGACTGATTTTTCCGTGTGACTGGTGAGTGTTGTAGCTTCCTTAGCTGCTTTGTCAACTTGTTCATTGCCAATAATGTCAGTGTGAGATGGTATCCAAAAAAAGATAACTTGTTTTTTGACATGAATTACATTACAAAGCTGCTTGATTTCCTTAATATTGGTTCTTTGTTTGTATGGCTTAGGATGCTTTCAATTACACTTCGTGATCCTGTACAAATTAGAAATTTTAATTCACTGTAAGTTTTAATTATTTCTAAGGCCTTCCTAATTGCAAAAGCTTCACAAAAGAAGACTGAGCTTATATAATTTAGCTTATGTTTGATTTACGAGGGCCGTTCAGAAAGTAACCTCCGATCGGTCACAGTGCGGGTAGTGGGGGGAGTAGCGACGCCATCTGTGCATTCACGCACTCAGCAGGTCAGTCGGCATCAAGCCGTGGTCGAGTGAACGTCGTATTTGCGCTAGTTTAGTGTTTGTGGCCGTCTGAAATGTGTGCTGCAATAGAAACCCCCGCCAAATGTGAAGTGCGTGCTGTTATAAGGTTTTTTACAGCCAAAGGATATTCTGCAGCAGCTATTCATCGTGAGCTTTGTGCCGTGTACGGACCAAGAGTTATGAGTGAAGCAGTCCGTGAATGGGCACGTTTATTTAAAAGTGGACGAGAAAACGTTCATGATAAGAGAGGAGTGGTAGACCATCATTGGTGACGGACGAACTCGTTCAGACAAATTGATGCAAAAATTCGTGAAAACCGACGTTTCACAATGTCGGAGTTGTCTACTGATTTTCCACAGATTTCTAAGACTCTCTTGTACGAGATAGTGACAGCAAGATTGGGTTACCGTAAGTTCTGTGCACGATGGGTGCCCAAAATTCTTACCGACCACCACAAAACTCAAAGAATGGCCTCTGCATTAGACCTTCTGTCACGTTATGCGGACGAAGGTGAACCGTTGTTAAACAGAATCGTGACCGGGGACGAAACCTGGATTAAGTACAAGAACCCTGAGACAAAAGAACAATCAAAGATGTGGGCATATTCAAATTCGCCTACAAACCAATAAAAGCCCGGCAAGATTTTTCTGCCCGAAAATTGATGGCAACGGTGTTTTGGGATGCAAAAGGGGTGTTGTTAGTTAAATTCATGGAACGTGGGACGACCATTAATCAAGACGTGTACTGTGAAACACTAAAAAATTACGACGGGCTATACAGAACAAACGCCGTGGTATGCTGACTTCCGGTATCGTTTTTTTTGGCACGATAACGCCCGTCCTCACTCTGCTCGCAGAACAACAGCCCTTCTTGAGTCCTTCAAGTGGGACGTTGTCAACCATCCACCTTACAGCCCAGATCTGGCGCCAAGCGATTATCACCTCTTCATGCATATGAAGACATGGCTCGGGTTCCAGCGGTTTGATGACGACGAAGAGCTCAAAGATGCGGTCACAGGCTGGCTCCAGGCACAAGCGGGTGATTTTTATGCAGAAGGAATTTCAAAGCTTGTGAACAGATACAATAAGTGCCTCAATCGTTATTGGAGACTATGTAGAAAAATAGTGCAAAGATGTAGTTGTAAGATGTATATATTAAAATATTTTTATTTAACTTGGTGAATTTTTTGCAATCAACCGGAGGTTACTTTCTGAACGGCCCTCGTACATTGTCATCTTATACAAGTGCACATCCTGTACCACTTGACAAACGAGTCCTATCAGTGTAATGGTTGCTGAAGTCTTTGAATTTGTCTACTGTTTCATTGTAGAGAGCTTTATAAATGCGCACATTAGTTTCCCTTTTTTGATTTTCCATTAAAGTTGTAATTAATTTTGGACGAGCTATTTGCCATAGTGGTTCGTTTAAACTTTTATATGGAATTGTTTTCAGGAGACGTACATTGATTTATTTCAAATTTGTATTTAAACGATGGTAGAAAGGCTTGAGAAATGTTTTTCTTCTCATATAGCTAGCAGAAAGTCGTTTCGAGAAGACATTTTTATACATAGGATTTTCTGAGGTGTGTGATTTTTTGCAACATAATCATATGTAAACTTTCGTCTTCTCACATGTAATGGATTTTGGTTGCTTTCCGCAAGAATGCTAAAAACTGGACTGGTTCTGTAAGCCCCAGTGGCAATCCTTAAGCCTACGTATAAAGATTTTAGGAGTTAGGAAGATGATGGTTCTTGCCTGAATCGTAAACTATAGCTCCGTAGTCTAACCTAGATCGAATTAAAGCATTATGGGCGGCTATAATCACAGATTTATTAGGTCCCCCAATTATTACTGGACAGAGCCTTCATTATATTGATTTTGCACATGCATATTGCTCTTAATTCATTGATATGTGGTTTCCAAGTCAGTCGATCATCAAATGTCATTCCCAATGTTTTAATTGTAGTTTTTTTTCTATCGGTTCGGATCGTATGGACAGTGATATTGTATATGCGTTTTGCTTGACTTCCTAAATACTACATATTTAGATGAAGAAACTTTGAAGCCGGACCTGTAAGTCCATGATTGTATGTTTGTAAGTTGAGTTTGTAATATTTGTTGTTTTGTGCTTGTTTCTTTACCATTGCATAATATCGTGATGTCATTGGCGAATATGTGGATTTTAGCCAGCTTAAGAACAACTTCACTCACTTCATTTCTTCTTCCTATTCTTATTCTTATTCTTCACTCCATGGTTTGGGCATTTCGCCCGTTCCGGCTTCATAGATCTCTCCAGCGTTTCCTGGGTCATCCTCTGTGTCTTCTTCCTCTTGGATTATGGTTCAATACTGCATTTGGATACTTCCATCCTCCATTCTTAATATATGTTGATGCCATTGTTACCTTCGTTCTGATATTTTGTCATGGATTGGATCGATTTCTAATTCCTTTCTAATATCCTCATTTCTTATTTCGTCCAATATTATACAACCTCTAACACTTTATTTAAATCTTTTTGTGTTGGCACCCAGGTTTCGCTTCCATATAGTAAAGTTGGAATAGCCATTACCTTATACATTTTCATTTTTTTTTGTATCCTTTCTCACTCTGTTTTTAAAAGTTCTTTGGATTGTCCCACATATTGCTCGGAATTTGTTTACTTTTTTTTTCTATATCAGCATTGTTTCTAATACTTACGTTACATCCTAAATATTTAAAACTCGATATTTGTTCTAAAATCCGATTTCCTAAAACAATTTTTGATCTTACATTATAATTTCCTTTGAAATCCATAATTTTTTTTTCTTGTGAAATTTTAAAATTATACTTTTGTACTATATTATTTAGGATATACATTGATTTTTGCAGTTGATTTTCATTCCGATGAATCAATATTTGGTCATCCGCCAACAGCAGGGTATTAATATAAATATTTTCTTTTATTTTGATTCCTGGGTCTACTAAAATCTTCCATTCATTTAGAATATTATATATATACTAAAAGAGTAGGTGATAAGCTACACCCTTGTCTTAGTCCAGTATTGGTAGAAATTTGTTCTGTTAACTTATCCGCAGTATCAATTCTATAGTTGAATTTATGTCTCACTTCATTTATGGCAACAAAAAAAGAGAGTAACGCTAATTTTTGTTGCTATAACAGCAGCCACTCTATCAGGCTTGCTCTCCCTAGTTAGTGTATGACTTCCAATGGGATGCACCGCCATTCCTCGTGCAACATGTCAGTCAGCTGCCCACAGGAAGTTGGCCGCATCTCCCGAGACAACACTCGCGGGTCCAATTCATCCCAAAGTTGCTCAGTGGGACTCAGTTCAGGATTCCGTGGAGGCCAGTCCAACCGTTGAACATTATTGTCTGCATACCACTGCACAGTAACCGCCAAAACATGGCACCTAGCACTCTCATCCTAGAGGTAACAAGAGTCCCTTCCATAAAACGCCACAGTACAGGGAGCATTTTGTTATCTAGAAACGTACTAGAATGCCTCTGAGTTTAGTGTGCCATGAACAACCACCAGTGGTCCTACACCGTAGTACGAGAAACACCTTTACACTGTTACAAGTACCTACAAGTACGCAGTCAGTTTATTTCGATTGACAAGAAACAGAATATAAGAACTCTTTGTAGATAGATGAGTAGAAACAAATCATGTGGATACTAACACAGCAGATATTTAAAATTTCTATATAAGTTTATGAAAATATCTAGCATTATAAACTACATCCACAAATTAATTTTCAGTAGTATCGTAAAATATCTTTGTTGTTTAGAATAAAGTGACATAAGATATATTTTTAACCTAAAATCATAATAGATATCAGACGCTTATGATCTTATCCGTAACGTAGTGGTTAGACCACAAGCAAAGTGCACATGAGTGCGGATTTATATACCATTTATAGAACCGGTGTCCACTCAGCATCATGATGCATTTTAAGGCAACGGTAGGTAGCGAACTGATGGTCACATTCGGGCTGAAGAAATCATGCTGCTGAACACATCTCTCCGTATCGCTCGGATGATACAGATGAGAGATCGAGTGATCCCAAACAATCTATATTGAATTAGTTTCATCATCTAAACAATATATTTTGGAATTCGTTGGTAAGCCATATCAACTCTCTTAATATAATTCAATTCAGTATATACAATTCAGTATATGTAATACTAACTATGGCATTTTGGTAACTAAGATCTCAAGAATCAAAGAATAAAATAACACAACCCTTTGTAGCATGTTTTATGGAACTTTAGAACAGAGTAGTACACAGCAACGTCAATATAACACCACACCAAATATTGTGTGTTACGTTCACATGACTTTCTCCACCCAATGTTAAACAAATCATGCTTGCAAGATCGTATTTTTAAATCTATTTCATGATAACCGAGATAAACATTTTAGTTTTTAATTAAGATTTTAGTCAAATCTTTTAAGAGCAGGTAGCTATGTGATGATTTAGAAATTCATGCATGATCACGAAAAATTGAGTAAGGACTTCCCATTTTAAAAGATGTTATGAGTATAAGAAATTTCAGCTCAATAAAAAGGAATATGTCAGAAACAGATAACACTAATAAACGCACACAAATGTGCAGGCAAGAGGAATATTGAATTATACTAAGTCTGGTGCGCTGATTATGAAAATATGTTTAGAATTTTCCTATCACGTATGGTTTTGTACTGTTTGGGTGATCTCATATAATCATTGAATACTCAGCACGCTTAGATTTCCACGCTTTATACATCTTCCCCAGATCTGTATCTGGTCCGGATGCTACCGTCTTATGGCAAGAACTATCTGAATTCGACAGAACTTCATCTGATGAAGGATGCTGCTTATATTCCAGAAGAAGAAGCAGCGGAAAAGTCACACTTAATTACACAGGTGGAACTCAACGATCTGGTACGTGATTTATATCTACCCAAGCAATTAGCTGAACTTCTCGGATCTCGTTTTGAACAATGGAAGCTGTTAGATAAACATACTAGGGTGACAGTGTTCAGGACCAGAAATAGAGATTCTTTTGCAGTATTTCACAACCACAGATAGTGGTGTCTGTGTAGGCAGTTATGTGGGTGGATTAATTTTGAAATTAGGTATTACACATAATACTTAATAGTGGCGCCTATTTATTGACATTTCTAAAATAAGTTTGAAAGCTGCGTTACTACATAATGGTAGTGAGCTTCCCTCTGTAACTGTGGCATATGCTGTGGCAATGAAAGAAACTTATGGAACTATGTGCCACGTTCTTCAAGCCATAAAATATGAAGAACACTGCTGGTGTATTTGAGGGGCTCTTAAAGTGATTGGTTTTTTAATGGGATTGCAAAGAAGATTTACCAAATTTCCGTGTTTTCTCTGCCTATGAGGTAGTTGTGATAGGGAAAAGCACTATGAAGTTAAGGAGTGGATAGGAAGAGACAAATTCATTCCGGGGCAACAAAATGCAAAATTTAAACCATTGGTTGATCTACAAAAGGTATTTCTTCCACCTTTACACATTAAATTAGGGCTGATGAAGAACTTCGTGAAGCCCATGGACAACAACGGTGAGGGTTTCAGACATCTTAGATCTGTTTTCCCTCGTCGGAATGACGCCAAATTAAAAGAAGAAATATTCGTTGGACCTCAAATCAGAAAGTGACCAGTGACAAACATTTTTATACAAAATTAAAAGCCAAGGAACTTGCAGATGGAGGTTATTTAAAGGTGTTGTTCACGGCTACCTTGGTATATAAAAAGATGCAAACTATAAACAGCCGGTACAGAATCTTCTTAAAACATATCAGAAATTGGGGTGTAAGATGACTCTAAAAATTCACTTCCTGCATTCCCGTTTGGATTTTTCCCGGAAAATTTAGGTGTAATAAGTGATGAACAAGGTGAACGTTTTCACCAATACATCTTGCAAATGTAACAACGTTATAAAGACAGATAGGGCACATCAATGATGAGTGACTACTGCTGATTTCTAATAAGAGAGGATATGACAACACATAAAAAGAAAATTCTGTAGTGTTCATTCCCTTCGCCCTTTAACCACATAAGTGTGAGTAGTCATTTTATTTTAATTAACAAATTTTCCACTAAAATAAATAACCATATTAACAGAGTTTGAGAGCTTTTCACGATTTATTAGAATATACATTCTTGGAACTGTTTAGTTAATTTTGATTTACAATTTATCATAATAGGAAATGCAAACACTCTGAGGGTGACACAGAAAAACTGATTGCAGTTTCGAATTCATTAAGATTCAGTTTCTTTCACTTCTGCACATGTTTTAAACTTCAAATTTGTAGACTAGTGTAATTAAAAATAAAGTGGGAAGATGTAGCGTTATTTCCACCTGCTCATTTGTGCGTAAATATAAAAAATTAGATATTATTAATTTTAGAGTTAGTAGTAATCAAGTATTATTCGATAACAAATGTCTATAGTAGTTGTGTATTAGTGTATAAATGTCCTACAATTTTGTTACACTTAGCGTGGGCCATAAGAGTTTTTGGCCTTCCCTTTGTGTAGACATACAAATCGTTTACCGTTCCTCCGTGCTAAAAGCTTCTCCCACAGATATTGTTTTGGAAACCTTTAGAATACTAAGTTAAAAGAAGGAACCAATTAAAGCAAAGATAGAAATGAAATAACGAATGGGAAGAGAGAAATATTGACTTGAGTTAGGAAAATTCGGAGGCTCCCCATGATTGTAGAAAAGTGAGTGTTGTGGTGAAATTTAGGCAGTCTGGCTAAGTCTCGGGCTAGGATGGACTGTTACCGCGTAGCAGTTCCAACAGGCGCTTCAAAATTTGCATTCAGTGAAGCGCGAAGTGCATTCAATGCTATTTTGATATTTACATATTTAATCAAATATTTTAAGGCTTGGGGCAAATACATTTACATTCCACGATTGGTTCATAACTTATTGAAAACCTGCAGACATTCGTGTAACTAAGAACGCCAACACAAAAGAGTTAATCGACTTTATTTTACGAAAAACCATGAGAAAACCCCCAATTCTCTCTTCTACCAAAGCACCAATTCCATAGCAATTAGTAGTCCATATAGATACTCGTCGTCTCAGATCCTAGCACAGCTCAGCCACAACATCGACAAGTACGACAAAAGGCAACCGATCGTCGCTTCGAAGACCGAAGGAACGAGGGACCTTCGAAAGAACGCGACAAAGAACTTCTACGTCTCTTAGGCTTTAGTTTCACCCAGAATGAAGAACACTCCAGAAATTATTTCCAGAAAGGGACGGTAAACTTCATTTGTCACGAGAACATCTTTAACATATCTTAATCTAAATCGTTAGAGCCATGATTTACAAATAAAAATGTTCTATAAACTTTTCCATTTAAAGTATTTTTACTGACAATTTTTGTGTGATATCCTTGAAAGATACTTAGATATCAAGTTCGGTGTATAGTTAACTAAATTTTCTTTTTCAGTTCTGTTCACACAATAAAGAGCGTACACACACACACAAACACATACAGAACTTTCTTAAAAATTGTTTAGGATTCAAGGTGTTTTTCAAAATTGTGTTCCGGTTAAACCTCGACATTGAATTTCTGGGTGGAGTGCAATACTTCCGCCTAAGTACGTACAGAAAATAAAAAGCTACTTTGGAATTCTGTAATGCATTTCGTCACAGAGCTACCACCCTAAAAGGTTATGTGCGGTGGTAAAGCGATGTCAATTCTCTTTCACTTGTATTACAGTCTCTGTGAACAAGCATCGCATCAAATGTTATTTCCTTTCCGGAACAAGAGGACGTTCATGACGAGGTGCTATTAAAAGAGGGCTTATCGCGACAGGAAGGTTCAGCCCTTAATTCACTACTTTGCCGCACTAAACAGCAATATGGGCCCCGGTTATCACTTACAATTAGCTGCACGCGAGGTGGCCTGCTCCACTTCAGACACATCACACATGCCAAGTCTACCTGTTTCTTCCTCCAACAATCGTATTTAATTTCTTAACATGTCACATGAAATAATGGATCTAAAAATTAACATATTTCATTGGAAATAAACTGAGTTTCAAATTCGGCTTCTAGGGATCAGAGGTAGGTTTAGGTCGTTAGAAACATCGAAAATGAGCTTTTATTTATGGACGTTCTACAACTGCTATGGACTGTGTCTCATTTCTACATTGGCAGAGAAGGTTCCAATAATAACATGTAAACCATGAAATCCTATTGCTACAAAGAAAGTTGATCCAAAAACTGAATCAGGAATAGTAAACGGGGTCTCATAGTATTCACATAATTGTGACTGCCTAATTTTGCTCAGAGGCCTCTTTTCAAGCTTAAGATTCTTGCACGAGCCGTAAATCTACGACGTGGGTCGTTAGAAAATACGTAATCTCCATGGAGGTACTTTCTACTGTAAAGCACAGAAGCGGACTATTAGTTAAAACTAGATAATCTTCATTTGGAAATTTTTCTATAACAGAGTCTTATATAATGTTTAGTTATGGCTTACCAGGGATGTATGTACGAGAGTGTGAGCAACGTAATTAAAAAATGAAAGCATTAACAATTGCAATTTTGATGTTTGAGCTCACCACTTTCTTGTTTACGGCACATTTTCAACATTTATCCATGCCGAAGTGTTTTTAAATAAAAAATATAATTTTTATTTTCTCAAAATGTATCAATAACAGTTTTAAACTACCTGCTATTTAACATATGGCTAATAGAATCCATATATTGAGTTTTCTGCGAGTACATATGAATTTCTTGTTTTATGGTTTCGGAAAGGTAGAATCAATATAATAAATTCAAGGCCATAGCTAGGATGTGAACCACGGATCTTTCGGTCTCTGCCCTGTTGCTCTAACCAACTAATCTATCATGGCAATAACCTGGCATGACATTAAATTATTTGACTCAAATTTTACCCGGTAAACCAAAAGGAGACCTCAAATGCATATGATATATCCTAACGACCACGCAGACCGGAAGATCAGCGGTTCAAATCCCGGCTACGGCCCTGAAGTTTTCAGACTGCTTCCTCCTTTTCAACTTTGTCATATACATGACAATTATTTCTTTGTGTAAATGTATTTCACTGTAAATTGCAAGTGAAAAACAAAAAAGTTACTACACAGAATTATTTGAAACGTTTCTTTCGGTGGCATCCACCTTAACTGTTATATTCGTTGTTATTGGTTTGGTTTTCTTAAATAGTTGAAGTGTTTCATCACACAGTTTTTTCTTACAATATCATCTAAAGAGCATGGGATTTTATTATTACATATTAGCGATTCCCGTATCTCTCTTGTACCTACAAAGTTATATCTTATGAATCAATGGCAAACGTTTAAACGGATTAACATGAAGTAAGTATCAGAAAAATAAGCTTTCTTAAGAATAGTTTGTAGGTTAGCGGATAGAGAAAGTCATGAGTGAGCCACTTTAGATTTTACAGAAATGTGAAGATTATGGGGGAAAATGCAGTTTATATTAATGTCTACCAACGTAAGTACAGCGGAGGAAGACTTCGGTACCCACCTCAGGTGTCGTTTGTACTTGTGCCCCATAAGGGAGCGCTCTCGTCAGTAAAGGATAAGAAGAGAGGGTGGCCAACCAAGGAGTCACAACAAAGCAACAATTCCAGACTGAAGCTCCCTTGCGTTTTCTGGTACAATCGGCAGCCCTCCCGCATTTGAAGGTTTACACATGAAATTTTTCAGATATCACCTTTTTTCCGTTCCATGCAGAGCCGAGCCAACATCAACACATCCCAGCTCCGAAAAGACCAAGTAGAGGAAGGCTGAAGCTAAATAAAAGTGAGAGAAAATTCGGGAGATAAAAGGAGCATAACAGCATTCACCCGAGGAAACCCCTACAAAAAATGTCAAGTCAGGAAAGCTAGCCGCGGGAATCGAACCTCAAGTTAAACCGGTACCTACTGCACCAACCATCGCTATGTCAATGTGCGGCAAGTACATAGTTCAGACATTTGAGTGTCAAAAAACTGGAGCTATCTATCAGCGTTTTGATCCACTCTATCAGTATTCCCATACATTATTTTTATACTGTGACTTAACTTTTGGTTTCTGATTTTCTGCACTGACCCTTTTCCTCGTATGTGTTTGCATTGAGGTCAACACAACCGTGATCTTTTTGTTGTGCTCGTCCTGTCCCGTGCTATTTTTGTGTTAAACCAGTGCGCCGCAAACCTATATAAAGAACAGAACTGTTTGCATGCTCCAAAAGTGAAAGGGACTTGATGCTCTGAGGTTAAATATGTTTAAGGGCATGTTTAGTAGAACAAGGAACTCATAAAATTGGAATAAAGGTTCAGTTTCTAATTCAGGCGAAGCATAAGATAAACGAGTCCATCTTAATACAAACGGGATATGAATAACTATTTTAATCTCAACGGAGTGTATTTCTGTTGTAAAACTAACAATTTTATCTAATATTTTAGCATGACGACTTTTAGTTCAATAAAAATGGCATTATATTTTATGTGTGAACAGTAGGTATAATGTTTTCCAATGCATATAGTCGACCACAGTTAAGCATAAACAAATAAAATAAAATAAATATGGTATTTTGAAATTTGCCTTTGTCCAAAACTTTTGAAATGTTTGTGAGTGATAATCCAAATCTTAATATCAGTCACTAAACCAAATTTAGTAGCCGAAAACGTTCCTTTACCATTTCATTGAGATAATATACGCAATTTATCAGCAACATTTATTTATTTAAAAAATGTCAAGTATGATGTGGTGTGAAAATACCATGATATGCAGAACTGGAGAACAATATATATATATAGTAATTTTACGACCTCCAACGTTGTCATATCGGACGATGTATAGAATGGGTGAAATGATGCTCAAATGAGCCCAGGCTCCATAGAGCTTATAGTTACCCGACATTCGTCTTTCAGGATAAGGGAAAACCCCGGAAAAATCTTATCCAGGTAACTCGCACTGACCGAGATTCGAACTCGGGACCTCTTGAACGTGAGGCAGATACTCTACCACCACGCTACCGAGGCGGGCAAACTGAACAACGACTAGGAATTCTCCGTCAACAGCATTTATTTTTCAATGGAAATATCTCGTTATTTATTCTTAAACTAAAAGTAGAAACCGTAAAATACGATGGTGTCGTGTGGTATAGCTGCCTTCTTTGCACTCAACAAGTTCTCGTGTTCGTATCTCTGCTAGATTACGTTAGCTGGGTAATATTGTTTCTGTTTTTTTTTCCCCTTATCCTGAAAGGAATGTTGAGTAACTCTAAACTCTAGGGACTTCGGACCTATTTCAGCATCATTTCAGGAATTTCGTTCATTTATTTGACCGTACTAAAGGACCTATCCGGTTAATGTAGTTAAACAAAGAAAGAATTGCTCAGTTAGTTACACGGGCTGTGAATTCCAGGCCATTTTAAGAAACTTTATATAACCAGTAAAAGTATAGACAAAGACAAAAACTTATCAATGTAAAGCTGTTCAGCTCATTAAAATATAGTATTCAGGTGAAAAAAGCTTTTTGTAGTGATGGCCTTTTCGAAATATTAGTCTTTATCTCCTACATTGAAATATATTTTGATCATCATTTTTCGTCATTTCCTCTGATTTTCTTCTTTCCCTGCCAGTTATCTACCTGAAATAAATGAAGAAATTATTACATTGCGTCCAAAATTACAGTATCAACACCAGCATAATTACATGTTTGAGATCCCTGAATAAAGAATACCATTTTTAGAAAACCCTTTTGTGCGTGTGGATTGTTTGTATACTTCTCTCTCTCTCTCTCTCTCTCTCTCTCTCTCTCTCTCTCTCTCTCTCTCTCTCTCTCTCTCTCTCTCTCTCTCTCTCTCTCTGGGGTTGTGTGAAATAAAACGAATATCTTCCAAGAATGCGAGATGAGGTATTTTTAACAGAATCTCCTATCCGAAATTACTTTTTACATGAAAAATGTAAAGATTTTTTGTTATTTTTTCAAAACTGGTTCTAAAGATGTTGATTAAAATACTCAAATGTTTGCATGTTTTGCTTGGCAAAATATGTTAATCTTGAATTTTCCACGAATAATTTGAGCACTTCTCTTCATCTGAATGAATTTTTCCACAGATTTTAAACAATAAATCAAAAGCTTACAACACAATGTAGAATTCACTAAGGCAAGGCTACACTGAAAATTTGCCAAAATGTTGAAAATCATGGACTTTTATTTTTTGGAATTTTTTGGTAGCTTAGGATGTGTAGTGCAACATTTTAGGCCATCGCGTGACTTTTTAATGAGACATTTAATAATAGTTAAAACTAACAATTATTATTTAAAATTAATTTTCTAAGAAACTTTTTCTCTAACACTTTTCAGTATACAAAATACCTCACGCGTCAAAGTTTTTCGTTTAACTTTTCGTTTAACAGGATAGATATATAATATGTAAATAAGAAACTTCAATTTCCCCCCTTTTTGTTAATGCTCGTTTTTGAAAATGATATACTGTTAAGGAATTAAAAAAGTTAATATTTTCAAAATTTTGAGAGCTAACACATGGAAAATATTTTAGAACAAATGCTACAAGAATATTCCAAAAAATAAGAGTGTGGGTCCTTTAAAATTGTTCTGTTCTAGCCAAAAATAAAAATTCAACTTAAAAGCTCAAATTTTTTGACACGTAGTATATTTTATATAGCGAGGAATTTTTACAATATTTAAAAAAAAAAACAATAATTAATGAACTATTTGGTGTAGAAGCATGACAATTTGCATGAAATTTTCATAATGATAGGTTTATTATTATAGAAGTTGGAATTTTCAGTGTCGCCTTGCATTAAGGCACACAATTTCCGGCTATTTCTGGTTGTTCTTCTGTAATTTACAATACGTACAATTTCTTAAATTGCCATCATTCTGGCCGCGCTGTGGCTCAGTGGTTAGACGGCTTGGCTCTCACCAAGGCGGCCCGGGTTCGATCCCAGGCGACAGCAAAGTGAGATTTGTGGTGGACAACACGGCGCTGGGGCGGGTTTTCTCCTGGACCTCCGGTTTCCCCCGCCATCTCATTCCACCGGTGCTCCATCTTCATCTTATGTATCATCAGTGTCACCACCTGCGGTGCCGTATGTAGTAAAAGCGGGCGTTAAACACTACACATTGCCATCATTCTGTTAGTTCTCGCTATGCCATATAAAGAGCGTAGAGTTACAAAGGAAATTAACTTATTTTTTTGTTAACGAGCTGCCAGAATCATGCTAACGCCACCATTGTGCCAGAATTTTGTCCTGTAGAAACAAATCTACTGGTATGAGGCTGTCACAACTGTCAATCTGGGTTAGATTTGAACCCGTACTTTGGAGTCAGTAGATAGCGCCTAACCAACTGAGTCACACAAACCGACATATAAGGAACTACTTTCTAAAGGTTTTATTAGCCTGCTATGTTCCTATTTTATTTACAACGAAAAAGGTAATTAAATCAATTTTGCAAAATTTATGTCTATTAACTTAAATTAGTCATAAAATAAAGTTATATAAGGCTGCTTTAGGAATAATTAAGACAGTGTTTGAACAAACTGATGTAAAGTAACACATATAATAATTTTATTAGTGTAAAGTGCGAAGTGATTTTGGATAGGGAAAGTTGCATGAACAGTGCAGGTCCCCGAAATAGCTCATATGCCAACAGTCGATGCCATTTCCATTCACCAAGAGATATACATTCCTGTATATGAAAAGGAACTATAAGAAACTCTAGTGGTGCATAAGCGACATGCAAGATCTAGAGATGGTCGATATAAATCGATTTTGCTGGGCATGGAGACATGCAGCTTGTGTGGGTTTGACTTTTTATGAGATTCTTGGCCCAGAATTCGGGACGTCACCAATAACAGACCACGTTCCAAGACCTGCTTGGCACCAGCCCACTTCATTCATACATACCAGTGCATTACTTTTAGTTTTCTTTACTCTATACTTTCCTCTTATGAAAAACTTCGATACTGACGTCACATTTTATTCAAGAGAATCTATATTTAGTAAAAGCAAATTCAAATAGAATTGACGACTGATTAATGTAAAACAAATAAAGGATAATGGATAGGTTTAGCTGACTGTAACACATGTGGTAAAACCAATTCCGAAGACTGTCTCAATGGATGGCAAGTTCACCAAAACATCTGATGTGTTGCGTTTGCATCATTCTTCCTCGAACTATTCTTACAAAAATCTATTCTCCAGTATACTCCTTGTTAATTGAGATAAACTGCCACTGCCTACATAATTACCCATTCGTTTCAGGCATAACGAGCATACAACAAATTAAAGCAAGTCACAGTTTTAAAAAGGTGGATCACTATGTATTGGCCTTGACATTCCATGCCCCATGCACGAGCACGAGAAATACCAAATAGCGACTTACCATAGCTTAAGTATCTGAGAATTCAAACCAAAGTTAATGAATATCTCAGAAATGATTAATCGTATAAGAAATTTATTTGACATAGTTTTTGTTTATCTCTTGCTGTTTACGAATTACATAAAGTTATCCAGAATGTTAAGACGTCAAGATTTTGTCATGCAAATATATTAAGCGTATGGTATTTTAATCAAAGTCATTTGCGTTAACTTTTATAAAATAAAAAATAAACATTTTCCGTGCAAAGGATAGTTTGAATGTGAGATTTTCTTTTAAAATCTTTGTGCTACACGCTTGGAAGATGTTGAATGAAAGTACATTTATTATTCGACCCACTTTCGAGTTATGCGGTTCACAAACACACGAACGTGTGTTTTTCTAAAAGTGCCTTTTGTTCTGGTCGCAGGATACGTAAACATAGGCCAGGACTCCGGAGGAACTGTTGTATAACCCTTGAAGTAGGTATCAACCTTACTCTCCCATGGTCCCAGAGTCTAACAGGATGTGGACCACACAAACGGGACACATTCTCAAACCTTTTTCACACTGTCATGTACCAAGTTTAAGCCACCGATACTTAGGAAGCAAATAAACTATGGCTCTGTAATTCACGAAGTTTAATTGTCTACTTATATAAGTATCCGTATTTCTTTTATTCATTTAGTGATTACGTAAAAGTTGCAGCCGTCTCTTTCTGTTGTGGTTGCCAATCCCTGCAAGTTTTTCCTCGTGTGCGAGCGAGTGGCTAATTAACAAATGGATCAAGCACTCGAATGCTAGATATCTCATTTCCGCCAACAAGGTAAAGCAATTATCATCCGGCAGGAAGAGTGGCCAAGTTTTTGCTAGCGTTAAATTCGTTACTACGGTAACCTACTTTTTGCACTCTTCTCAAAGTAAGGAATACAACAGCCCAGCAGTTATTAAAGTGTTTATTAATAACTTTCTCTGTTCTCCGCATCACGCACCTGCTCTACTGTAGCACAAGTTGCAAGTTATTTAAATTGCGTTTTGAGTTGAGTGTTTGAAATGTTTATGGTTGAATAGTTGATATTATTTAATTTGTTATTATATTTATTTATTTAAAATATTAAGTAAAAGCCACATTTAAACACTTATATGTTCTAATCTTTAATGTGCTGGTTATTATGAATAAAGGCTTAGGTGAAAGATTTACCATAATCTTATGGTTTCATTAGACCATATGAATAAAGATGAATATTTGATATATATAATATTTAAGTACTTTTGAGTAAATATTATGTTATCATTAACACCTTTCGGGTATCTACTTAATTTTGGAAAGATAGAGTCAGACTTTAGCCTACATACAGCCAGTGTGAAAGAAAAGTTAATTTCCATTAATTGACACTAATAGTGGTTAACTATAAATCCCTGGCCTTAAAGTACTTACACGTTGTAAGTCGCCTATAAGGTAGTTTTCTAATGTGTTTACTAGAACTCCTAAGTGGTTTACCGGAAAAAACACGAGTCAGTTGGAGAATTTAATGTCATGTCGGCACGTTGGCCATAGTAGATCAATGGTAAGAGTGGTTGGACGGCAACCAGAAGATCCGTGGTTAAAATCCCGGATATGGCATTGAATTTTTCAGTCTGACTCTATCTTTCCATACAGATAATTGTCGATTGAGTACTTTAGCTAGTTATATTTTCTCAGCTGATACATTATGTAATTTTTTCGTTAAAATTTGACATAAATGCAAGCCCAGAGGGTTGCGTAACTTAACGACATTATTGAAATAAATCCTCATATACTATGTGCATAACTCCTGCGCACTATAAGTTGCATATGCAGTCGGGCGACCAGTTGCAAATACCATACGGTGTCAAAGACCTCATCAATCAAACAGTTGAGCGCGAATATTAGTTCAGAAAAACTCAATAATACTGAAAGTGGTGCTCTCTTCTGAGCCACACAGAACTAACTGTAAATAGAGCATCGGTGGCTCATTCAATGTATCAGAAATTATAAACAAATTTTATCACAAGCCTTAATG
Organism: Mantis religiosa; assembly: GCA_030765055.1. Classification (NCBI taxonomy): domain Eukaryota; kingdom Metazoa; phylum Arthropoda; class Insecta; order Mantodea; family Mantidae; genus Mantis; species Mantis religiosa. The sequence goes on from CM060952.1 coordinate 109,384,393, forward strand.
TTTTCCGCTATTTATCTTGATTTATCATTATGATATGACTGTTTTATCACAATTTATTTATTTGATATAATCAAGAAATGGTATTTAATGAATAAAAGAATGTTACTTTCACATTACTTTCTCTAAGTAGCAGATTATTTTTATAGCCTCCGCAAACTCTCCTTGCATAAAATATTTATCTATCTAATTAATGTTAAGGGAATCTACCAGTAAACTTTCTGAAAATATTAAAAAATGGATATTTTCTGGAATTGATCTTATAAACATATTAAAAATTGTATATTTAAAATTTATTTTAGTTAGGATATTGTGGATGTTTAGGCATAAATGGAACAAGAATCAATCTGAAATAAAAATACTTTCCATTTTAAAATTCTGTTTTCTTTTAATTTTCATCTTTCAGCGCTTCAGTGTTTCCACAACGATAAGGTTTCATCCAATATATCCGAAATATTTCATATAGGTATAGCCTAGAATTTAAAATCAGATCCTAAATGTGTATAACTCCCTCATAAATGTTTAATTCTATGAGTTTTGGTGTTATTCCTTTTTAAAGAAAAAACAGATATAAAATGGAAATTTAGTGTCTAAAATTATTTTAAATAAAACTAAAGCAACAAACTAATACACAAATATGTGTGGTTTGAGCAAATAAAATCCATGGCTACTTTAAACAAATATTGTTTAGAAATTTAATTGTGTATAACGTTTAACATGGGACAATAAATTTTGAAACTCAGTAATTTGAATACCAACACAGATATTGATATGAAATTTAAATTCTTTCAACGCATGTATATGAGAAGCTTCAGATTAAACGTTTATTTGACTGAAAACTTAAAAATAGCACATTCAATAGGAATTCCCTTAATTGAAATTAACTTTTTGCTTAATTATTTTCATTATTAGGCATGGCGGACAAACATGATGTTCGAATTGCGGGTAAAATTGCTTATTCAGGCAACTGTAATTCTAACTCCAATCATAGGGGAAAAGGCTGAGTGCTAGTATCTGTCAGTATCATCATTTAAAATCAAAAACTTAAATAAATTATGTACTTCGTATTTTAACTTCAGCTAAATAAGTAAATAACTTCAGTTACTTTTTATTCTGTCAAAGATTGATGTAGAACATCAAATTTTTAAGATATTTGCATGGCAAGAAAAATGCATATATTAAACGTTCTGTGAATAGATCATAATTTCTTTTCATTGTGTATGGATTTTACTTAATTTCTACTTATATGAAACAGATGAAAAAGTAAACATTTGTAGAAATTGACATGGTTCTACGGAAATCTGCTATGCAGGATGTCCTGAGTTTGACTTATGCCAACCGTCCACTCTGACTAGTACTCGTATTTTCTTGGCTTTCCCTAGTCGGTAGAGTGATTTATCAATGAAGACCATCTCCTTCCCATTATTTATTTTTCATTACATTTCCTTATTGTGTTTCAGGTCTTTTTTCAATATTTTTACGTCTTCCAACGTTAAAGTCACATCGGATGATGAATGAAATGGGTGAAATGATGCTCAAATGAGTCTAAGGTCCACCGAGCTTAGAGTTATCTACATTCATCTTTTGGTTTAAGGTAAAACCCCGGAAAAAACCTTATCCAGGTAATTCACCCTGTTCGAGATTCGAACTCAAACCTCTTGAACGTGAGCAGACACGCTACCGAGGCGGGCGCTTATTTCAGGGGTAGTTCTAGGTTTCGAGGTGTATGGTGGTGCCAGACAGATTGCTGAAAAGAAAGAGTACACTATATTTAGTCGACTCATGGTTCATTATCTTTTCTAGCAACTTCATAGTTGGACGTGTCTTATAAGCTGAAACTGTTGGAGGCTTCCGCGCGTCTCTGTGGCCTAGTTGCTTGCGGCGTACAGCTCCTTGTAGTTTCTTCATTTCTTCATACCTTCGTGCATCACTTATCTTGCAGTGGTGTAGGTGTCCCCTATATTGTATAACCTAAAGCTTTTGTAGGCATAGTTTATATAAAGTGAGTAGAGAAAGATATATGAAAGTAACTGTAAACGTTTAATACTATTCGTACAATAAAGCTAAAACTAAGTTTTGAATGTGCTACATCACTTTGTATATAGAGATAAGTGAACGTCGTTAACACACTGTATCTATAAGCGTGAATGCAGGAGAACGTGATAATGTGCTATTTTGACATGGCCAGATAGAATTCTTGCGGTTCAAAGCCGTACCACTTTTACGTTTATTCTTCCCTCATCCATAGGAGAGGTGAGGGGAGGGGGTTGCCATAGAGCGTGTATATTAAACGTCGAGATTGACCTCTTTAAATCGTAAACTGGAAATAAAAACGGGCGTATCAGAGTTAGATAAACCTGCACGTGCCAATTCCCGCGAACTTCTTCGATTAAAATCACTTTCAGTCCCTTGAGTAAGAAGGTGTTCCGTCTTTGAATAGTTAACTACGTTATTGATTTGTTGTGGCATTGGAGATTAAGGGGTTTGTTTATGACTTTTGTGCCCTGCAAGAGCAAAATTGCAGAAAATTGGAGTGCATTGGACAAAGAGAAGATACTAAATGTCTCGATAAAACAAGTAATCAGAATTAGTGCATAATGTTTGCTTTAGGGAAGTAGAATAGGGGTAGGTGTGTGACAAAGATGCCCTTTACTACTCTTCCTGCCCATCAGTAAGATTAACATTTCATTAACTGTTCTCAGAACAAGAAAGGAATGGTTAGGGTTGTCAACGCTTTGCAGATAAAATTAACGATCGTGGAAAAAGCCTATAAAATCAACATTTTTAGTAATGTTTTCTAAAAGTATCATAGGAATAAATTCAAAAAGGTGTATGCAGTTTTATTTTAATTATGCTGGTAAATATTTACATATTTGCAAAGATTAGTTACTGTTATAAGCTCGCTGCGCGGGCTTGAGCAGCGAGAGATGCGTTCAGTCTACAAATGAGACACCGTACACGGTTGTGCACGTCACCTAACGAATATGGCCGCCCTTGGGAACTTCACCTCATCTATCCTTTCCAGGTCTAGCGATCGAAGTACAAGGGATATATGCGTTGTTGTATCCCTGTTTCGGAGGTCCTTTCGTAATGCATCTAAGGACCTACCTACCTGCTTGTTCCTCACAGAAAATCACTTTGTTTCAGATAAGGGGAGCGAAGATACCCGTTAGTTATTATATAAAAAAAAGATGTGTTACGTTACATCGTTCATTATTGAGACGTTCCCTTGTGCAACAGGCTGTACTGTAAAGACAAGAAGAGAGAGAGGTCGCCCTGGGAATACATACTTGTGTAGGGAGAGTTGCATTATAAATGCTAAACCTGGTATTAATAGCAAGGGTAACCTGTCAACTAAGGCCTTTTTAAAATTATTAATGACGTTATTTCTTGACACCTTATTCCCTACGTTTCGACAAATACTTTAAACTTATTCTTCCATCAGGAAATAATCAATTTCACAAACATACTTATTATTAATCAATAGGTTTAGACAGTGCTGATCAAGCGTCCCTTCCTCGAAAACTGGGCTGCCCGAAATGCAATGAGTTATATTGCTGGAAAGAGAGGTCACAGCAACACGCAAGTTCTGCGGCTCACAATGAAACTTGTTCACACTGAGAATGCAGCTGTCCACATGTATCAGATTCCTTAACATTTGAAAATAATTCTCAGAAGAACATCGGGCTTTACCAAGAAGCATTGCTCTAATTTCCGTTCCTTCATAAGAGTAAGCAAACTGACATAAATTTCCGCCTTTAATGAGTTGCGAGCTCTTTGAACCAATTTCTTTACTGCATAGCAAACAAGACCATTTTGGCTGCGACATAACCTCACAATATTGCCATCTAATCTTGAGACTATGCTGATCTGAGCACGCGAAGATAATTCGCACTTTACATTGGGATAAGACACTGGAAAGTGTAACGTTTATGATTGTTTTAGGCTGAGATAATAACCGAGTAAACGTAGAGTCAGACTGAAAAATTCAATGCCATAGCCGGGATTTGAACCACGGATCTTCTGGTTTCCGTCCAGCCGCACTACCATTGTGCTACTATGGCCAACGTGCCGATATGACATTAAATTCTCCAAGTGACTCGTATTTTCCCGGTAAACCACTTAGGAGTTCTCATAAACACATGAGACAACTACCTTTAAGGCCCGGGCTTTATAGTTAACCACTATTAGGTCAATTAAATAACCGAGTAAGCTGATTAACGCAACCGTATTAAAGATGCTATTTAAAAATCGCTATATTTACCATATACATTCATACTTAACGTATACGGATAAATGCCTCGTGCGTATTTCTAATCTGTACATTTCTTAATACATTTATCAAGATATTTCAGAAATATTTTCTACACAATCATACGCTCTCCAGGCCTAACAGACTATGGTTGCAGATACCGGAAGAACATTTTATAATTTTACAGAGTCCTAAATGTAGAGAATCCTATTAAATCCATGAAATCTATATATTGTTATTAACTTAAGGCAAGGCTACACTGAAAATTCGCCGAAAATGTTGAAAATTATGGAATTTTCTTTTTTCTTTTTGGTATTTTTGGTAGCTTAGGGTTTGTAGTAATAGATGGCATGCTATTTTTATCATTTGCACTGCATTAGGCAATCGCGTAACAATTTAAAGAAACCTTTAGCAATCGTTAAAGTAACAATCATTACTTTAAAATTCATTTTCTGAGAAACTTATTTTCTAACACTTTTCAGTATACAAAATGCCCCACGCGTCAACGTTTTTCATTTAACTTGGTGAAACTTCCAGGATAGCTCCCTAATATGTAAATAAGAAAATTTACATTCCCCTTTTTCCTTAATGCTCATGTTTTGAAAATTATATGGTGTTAAGTAATAAAATAAATTAATATTTTCAAAATTTTGAGAGCTAACATGTGGAAAATATTTTAGAACAAATGCTACAAAAGTATTCCAAAAAATAAGAATGTGAGTCTTTTAAAATTTCTCTGCAACAAAAACAAAGATTCAACTTAAAATCTCAAAACTTTTGACGCGTAGAACATTTTTAATGTTTACAATATTTTCACAAAAATAATTAATAATTAATGAACTATTCGGTGTAGTAACATAAAAATTTGCATGCAAGTTTAAAACGATACTCTAATTATGTGGCTAAATTTTCATAATGATAGGTTTATTATTATAGAATTTGGAATTTTGAGTGTAGCCTTGCCTTAAGTTAGTAACAGGTTCTTTTCATTGTACAAATGTAGTAATTTGGTTTATTAAGCCAGATTTCTTTCAATACTTATTTCGTACTTATTTCTTCTTGTACTATGTACTAATATCGAGCGGGATGATTCAGGCAGTGTCATGTGTGGCCCGCATTCGGGAGGCCCGGATTCCACTCCCGTAGCCGATCTACCAGACCCATGAGTTTATTCGGGGTGTTTTCCGGTCGCCAGGCGAATGCTGGGTAGGTTAATTACTGGTTTATGGTTCCTCCATTTCATTTCCGTTATCATTTAACACAATCTCTCATCTGGTGGTCTCTTTCAGGGTAGAAGTGTCGGTGGGTATCTCGGCGTTGTCGTGACTCCTTGGTTCGGCCGCCCTCTTTCTCCTCTCGCATCATCCTTCCTCCCAGAGATGCCGCACTTCGGTCTTAGGTACAATAAACTACAGATTTTGGTGCCGAATACCCTCCGTAGTAATCCTAATCCTAATGTACTTATCCCACCCGAAAATTCGATACCCAGGTTTCAACAGTAAAACATATTTCGAGACTTCCCGAATCAAAAAGTGAATAAGATGGTGAGTAAGCGTGTGCGCGGACATGTGTGTGTGTGTGTGTGTGTGTGTGTGTGTGTGTGTGTGTGTGTGTGTGTGTGTGTGTGTGAATAGTGTAACTCAAAAACGAAAAATTTGTTAAGTTCAAAATATGCTAATTAAGTTTAACACTCTACAAGGGTGAGACACGAAAATTTAAAAGAAAATTTGACATTCCAATCCTATTCTTCAAATATAAACGCTTTCGAAGTATTTGAAAATGCTTTCAGAAAGTTTTAATTAAATTACCAAATGAATAATATATTTTCATAAACAACGAAATGCATATTTTGTGTTTTCTAGGAAGAACATCTGATGTTCTCTTCATTCTGCATAATTATTGCAAACTTGTAAACCCTAAGAGACAAATGAAATGTGGATTATAGTTACAACAGTTAATTTATGTTGCATACAACATTCCAAACTAACAATTTCTGTCATATAATTATTAACCTGATGTTTCAAATAATTAAATTCTTCTCAAATAGGAGCTCAATAATCATTTTCCACCCTCTTGGTCATGTATAAAGAACAATATTTCAAAATCATCGCATGGCGACTAGCTCTTAACAGTTTTAACTATCATTTAAGTCTGTTGTATTCATTCTCAATATACCTTATGGAAATATGTAATAAAATGTCTACCTCAATTAATATGAAATACAGAGCGATCCATATAAATCTGAACCATTTCAATAGGCCATAACTCCAGAACCAATAATGGGACACACGTGCAACTTTGGAAGAATATAATACACAATTAGGAGATTACATTACACTAGTTACAACTCAGAGAAAATGTTGGAAGTGTCCTCCACCAGCATCTATACATGTTTGCACTCGTCTCACCATATTCTCTGAAGTTTTATGGAGAGCATCATCGCCAATATTACTTATTTCGGTTCGAATGGATCCCTTGAGAACATCAATTGTCCATGACCTATTCTTGTACACTCTCTTTTTAGATACTCCTAAAAGAAAAAATGCTGTGGGGTTAGGTCAGATTTGGGAAGCCACAGACTTTTGAGATTATTCGATTATCAAAGAAACTGGTTACAAGTTCCATAGTGTCATTAGATGTATGGCACGTTGCTCCATCTCCCTGGAAATAACCTTCACTCAATTCGATATCATCTCCGTAAAACTTCAGAGAATATGGTGAGACGAGTGCAAACATGTATGGACGCTGGTGGAAGACACTTCCAACCTTTTCTCTGAGATGTAAATAGTGTAATGTAATCTCCCAAAGTTGCACATGTGTTCTATTGAAATGGTTCAGGCTTATATGGATCGCACTATAGAAGAATAAGCAATTGTAAGAAGAGTATTACAAAACTGAATAAAGAAAGCAATGTAAGTGTAACATACCAATTATGTTTCTCATGCAGTGCCGAAGGATAAACTACTGACAAAATAGGGTTGATTTGGTTAATTTTATAATTGTTTGGTTCTAGGAATGAGATTAATTTCTTTCAGCAGGTAGATTCACTCCGTTTGAAGAAAGGTTGGCCCAACTATGTACACTGTCATCGTTTGAAAGTTGTCGGTGACGCAGTACGACAGAATATCATTCCAAAGAGCACGATGTGGCATTATTCCCAGCGTTGCGTGACTTAAATACCTCGACTCCTGTTGATATGCACAGCTTTTCAAGATATTTTCCTTCTTCTTTCTTTCAAGTATATTTCTTCTTCTTCTTCTTCTTCTTCTTCTTCTTCTTCTTCTTCTTCTTCTTCTTCACTTCATGACATAGGCAATCAAGTGCCTGTTCTGCCTTCGAAGTCCTCCAGCCATCGTTTCCTGGGTCTGCCCACCGATCTCCTACCTTTAGGATGATACTGTAATATTTGTTTTGTAAGTCTACTATCTGGCATTCTTTCAACACGTTCCTTCCATTTTTGTTTGAGATCTTTTAACCTATCATTAATACTAAAAATGTCCAGCTCTTCTCTTATATTTTCATTTCTTATTAATTCCCTCTTCGTGCATCCTTTCACACTTCTCAAGAATTTCATTTCTGAAGCCTGTATTTTACTCTGTTGCTTTTTAGTTAATGTCCAAGTCTCACTTCCGTATGTCAATATAGGTACAGCCATAACTTTGTAGAACTTTAATTTTGTTTCTTTACGTATTTTGTTTCTAAATGTTCTATTTATTGTTCCACACACTCTTTGAAATTTGCATATTTTATTGTAGACATATTCCTTGTCATAACTAACATCAGTTCCCAAGTAGTTAAAATGGCTTACCTGTTCAACGCAACGATTATTTATAACTATTTTTGTTCTAATTGGCTCTTTCCCAATGAATGCCATTCATTACCTTTGATTTTATAAAAGAAATGTTCGTGTTATATTGCTTACAAAGTTCACTAAGTTTAAAAATAGATTTTTGCAAGGCAGACTCGCTATTTTGTATAATAACTAAGTCGTCAGCAAACAATAAAATATTTAAAAAAAATTATTTGTAATTTTAAAACCTACATTCACTAGCTGCTTCCATTTTCACACTAGGTCGTCAATATAAATACTAAAAAGTGTAGGTGATAAAGTACACCCTTGTCTGACACCCTGATTAATAAGAACTTTTTTTAGAAATTTTACCATTGTTCCTCACATTTATTTTTGTTTGGAAGTAGAAGCATTGTATAATGTTTACTAATTGTTGTGGGTATCCTCGTTCTTCCAATATTTGCCACATTTTGCATCGGTTTACCCTATCGAAGGCTTTTTCAAAGTCAACAAATGCCATATGCGTTTCTTTGTTGAACTCCCTGTGTTATCTACATAGGATCTGCCTCTTCTAAATCCACTTTGTTCTTCCGAGAGAAGACATTCAGCTATATTCTGCAACCTTTTGTTTATTATTTTAGCAAGTATTTTATAGGCCGTATCCAATAAACATATTCCTCTGTAATTGCTATAGTCATTTCGTTTCCCTCTCTTAAAGATAGAGATGGTTTGGGCTATAAGCCAATCTTCTGGGATACATTGCTTCTTCCAGCACATATTATAGAAATATAGTATTTTTAAAACTATTATTTTTACATTTGGCAATCAACAATGCTGGGGAGCACCACTCAGTTCTAGAGTGTTCAGGTTACAATGATACAGGTGTCTGTAGTGTACGGTGCATTTTCACTATGATATTTCCAAAATAAGTTTTGAGTTTATTTTTACATAAGGCCATATTATGCAATTATAATCATAAATTCTTAATTTAATACACAATAAATTACTAGCCATAGTAATTTAATAAATTGTTCTACTTCTGTTACTGAGTAATATTAAATGCTCACAGTTTTAAACTTTCAGAAAGCGGAAGTAAAGTTTAGATGCTTACAATCAAATGTTCAAGCCTGGGGATCTATATTTCTAAGTTTAACTTTAGTGGCTATTGTTATAACTTTAAGTAGGGTTTTAAGGGTCAAAAGTCCTAGATGTACACATCTATCGTTAGGGGATGTGACTATACTGCCTTAACTGACGATTTAAGGGGCAGAGAGACAGTAAACAATCAAGCGCGTTAATGAACACCGTCCGTGATTAGTCAAGTCCCATTGAAGCTGCAATTAAGCCCTAAATTGCATTTCCTGCAGCAATTTGCTTGCCGCCAGTAACTGTCCTTGAGGCCTAGCGTGCCTGCCATACTGCAAACACGAGGCGGTCGCATGATCGAATCCCAGTTAAGATGTCTGACACAATACTACATGCAGCTGCACAACAGACTCAGCCCACTTGGCTTTAGTAACAGAGCGGACTTCATTTGTCACAAGCAGGTTATGATAATGCACCACTAGGATCTAAAAATGTCTATTACCTCAAACAAAGCAAACACATAATGAAAATGTGACCATCTATTTTCAAGAATGTTTGAGTATAGGCGATGATTTTAGCATTTTGAAATTAACAATGTTGCATTTTTATTTGCACATTTAGCCCTTGCAGCAAGTTAGATTTTATAATATTCTTAACAAGAGCATAAAGAAATAAGCAGCTACGTAACGACTTTTGACATAACGTTAATGCAAAGTTAAACATACCATTAACATAAAGTATTAATAGTGAAATATAAATTCATAATTTTTAAATCTACTGTAAAGCAGCATAGGAAAATTAGAATTGATTGCCGAAAATATTATGCAGAAGAAAGAAAATCTGTGCAACAAATACAAAATAATAAAATCAAACACAGAGAATTAACTCAACTCATGCAAGTTCTTAAATTAGTAACACTGTTCAGTGAAATAAGAGAATATACTTCATTCCCATTTTCCTACCGAGCGGGATGGCTCAGGCGGTTTCGTCTGTGACCCGCAGTCGGCAGACCCGGGTTCGATTCCAGTGGCCGACCTACCTGAGGGTTTTCCTGGATCGCCAGGCGAATACTGCTTAGTTAATTGCATCCCCCGAATTTCCTATCCCTTCATTTCATCTCCAGTATCATTTCACATCATCTCTCATCTGGTGGTCTCTTTCAGGGCAGAAGTGTCGGCGGGTGTCTCGGTGTTGTCGTGACTCCTTGAGTCAGGCCCCTATGTCTCCTCTCGCCTCATCCTTCCTCCCTTACTTGGGACTTAGGTACAATAAACCACAGGTTTCTGTGTCAAATCTCCTCCGTAGTGATCCTAGTAATCCTCTTGTCATTAAAATTAATTGTGTTTAACAAAATATTTTCCTGCACTGTTTGTACTAGCAGTCGGGAGTAATAAAATTATTAACAAGTACACGAAGAAATATCGACTTTCTTTTACTTTCACTTAATGTTTAAAATCTATTGACAATTCTGATTCGGTAGTAACAGAATTAAAAAGTTTACTAACCTCCTGGGAGAGAGAAAGTCTGCTGCATCTTCTTCATGCGAGTGCTCAATGTTACAAATAAACAAATTTTCGTTTTGAGTTTACAGTTTCATTTGGAAAAAGAGTCAATGAATTGCAATCATTTGATATTTATATCCCATTTTAGTATAGTGTTCACGCTTTATATCATTTGCAGAAAATTACCATCCCTACTTATGAACTATAAAACGCAAACAACGATGCAAACGCCTCATGTGAAACATTTTATGTATTATATGCACATACTTTCTCTGTTCATTATCGCTCACTTTTATATCACTTTTAAATGCAATCAACTTTGTTATGTCTATTTTGCATCGAATACTGTGCTAACACATATTAATACAATTCCAAAAAATTACAGCACTTCTAACTGCCGTCAACATTTAAGGAGAACAGTGAATACAGTAATACATGTAATAAAGAATACATAGTATGACATTGTTTAACAAGTCAAGAATACCTGCGTGAAGAAGTTTCCTATGGGGAACTTCATTTAGCAATGAGTTCTGGTGATTGAGTATAATGAAGGATGTGAGCAGACCGAGTGTATGAGTACAAGGTTATATGTGAAGTGTAGAACTGTGGATGTACCAAGAAGCATTCGCTATGATTCGAGAACTCGGTTTTGGAAAGTCCATATATTTTGACATGTGAATTTGAAAGTGAAACCAAAATAGAGCAACTGTATATTTATTAGACTTGTTACTAAAATATATTAGTCTTTTGAGATGCAGTGATAGAGGTAATGACGTATTTGAGTTGAATCTTAATTTATGTACTAGAGATAGAGGAGATGTGTACATTCCAAATTAGTTTTCTTTTTTCTGTTAGACCTAAATAAAAATGTGAACAATGACTTCCCATTTTACAAAAGCAGAGGTATTAGAAAACTCAGATTTTTAACAAAAAATATAAGAAAATTAATATTTATAATAAATTACCTGCTTTAAGGAGGTCGTACATATTTTATGAAGTAACTTTTTGTGTTTCTCTTATGGCTCACCGTTATACAAAAGTCATCCAGAATAAAAGGGATTTCAGAAGCTATTTTCAGAAATTCATGGTATATGCTTGTTATGGACATACATTGCGTAGTTAGAGCCAAGTTCTAGGAAATACAAATGAGACATGGAAACTTTTCTATATCAAGGATAGTTTGGACAGTTTCTTAAAAATGTTCGTTCCACTCCTTACAAGAAGTTAAATGCCAAGTTCGGTATTTTTTGAAGCACTCGGCAATCGCCAGGGTGGAGCAAAGAGTTCCGTCAAAGGGTATGCGTGGATATGTATGGGAGTAAGGATGGTTCTAATGACACTGGAATGCAAGTTTCAGACTGGTTTAATGACTGCTTCTTTTTAGCATAACATCAAACTCGAAGTTGCCGACCAAGGGCTACCAATATATCACTTTTTAGAGTTACCGTATGTAGAATGTTTATTACGCGATATCACTTAATTCGTTCTTCACGTACATATGACCGACAAATATCTTCTCTCGTCGCTTCTGGCCTGCCTTTGACCAAGACAGAAGCAGATGACCGTCTTAATCGGCCTTCCCGCCACGGACTGTGTATCCTCACTGTGCACAGCTGCGTGTGTGTGTGTGTGTGTGTGTGTGTGTGTGTGTGTATGTGTGTGTGTCCCTTTCACTTCTCGAAAACCCTCTTTATTCGCCCTAAATTCCTTAGTGACTATTTTGTCCATTGTGATTATTAGTCTTTTGTCACACAACTCAACCAACTGCACTGTTCGTGTCGCAACATATATACAATGCTCCTTTGAAATCCATTACGATTCTTTACTCATTGCATCCCTTAATTTCGATATTGTGACTTTGTGGGTTCGTGAAAATCAAAAGTCGAGGCTTCAAATACAAAAACTGTACTTTATTTTCCTAGCAAATACATTCGTCACATCACAATTTGCTAGCTAACCTAAAACTGTTTATTTTCTCTAACTCTACATTCAACTGTCTGTCGCTACCGGTAACGATTGGTTCCGAAGTCTTCCGAATCTCCACCGGCTTCGGCTTCGCGAGTCTACCGCCAGGGCGACAATATCATTTTCATTCTGTTCACATACACATCGAGAGAGAGAGAGAGAGAGAGAGAGAGAGAGAGAGAGAGAGAGAGTAAGAGAGAAGCTAAAGAGAGAGCGGGGCAGACTAATAGGCTGAAACAGAGACGGATATTTTTCTAGAAATATATTTTTGACGGGGTGTTCAGAATGCTTTAAAACATATTTCCGGTCAAATCTCGATTAAATTTTTTTATGTTGAATACAATTCTTATCCTACTTACTAAAAGCTACCTTTCACTCTATCTTACTTAAAAATGATATATTTTTACAGAAGAACAATTTCAAATTAAGCAACCGAGTGGGATGGCTCAGGTGGTTTCTTCTGTGGCCCGCATTCAGAAAATCCGAGTTCGATTTCCGTGGCCGGTCTATCTGATTCATGGGTTTTCCTCAGGGCTTCCCCGGTTCTCCAGCCGAATTTCCTATCCTTCCATATCATCTCCATTATCATTTCACAGCATCCCTCATCTGGTAATTTCTTTCATGGTAGAAATGTCGGTGAGAGTCTCGGCGTTGTCGTGACTCCTTGGGTCGGCCGCCCTCTTTCTCCTCTCACCTCATCCTTCCTCCTGACGATGTTCCATTTGGGGCATAGCTACAATAGACCAATATTACAATTCCCAGCCGAGTACCCTCCGTAGCATAATTATTAAATTCAATCCAAATTAAGAAGTTACTGTTTATTTGAAGACACTTATGAAAGCATCGCGAAAATGTTCAGTCGCGGAATAATACGCTCTTACCATGGAAAATAATATTTATATTATGGCAATATTTCAAGCGATAATTGAACGTTCATAGATAGATCACACACTCTCAACCCTGAAATAATAGGAGTGTATATACACTGTAACACACTGTTCAGGAAGAACAGGAGGACCGTTGGTATGAAATGAAGAAATAGAAGGAATACTATCATTCCTGGTGAATCAATTATTGGCAGTATAGTGAGATAAAACGGTCCTATTGATAACACTGCTTTAATGAGAAACAACGTTTTTAATTCAATGAATAAAAATTTTGTTCTACTTGGTCGATCCTCATGTACCTTGTAGTGTGGAGGTTTGGCAGTGAGCTCTTTATGTCGTTCTGTCTAGTGCTTTTCTCCAGACCCAGCTTTGTTTATTCCTCTTCTATTGGAATGGATGGGTTTGTTTGGAGAGGTGTTTTTATTATCTTTTTAGATAAATCTTTTTTATTTTCCTTATTTTACCGTTATTTCTTGTTTCCGTTTGATTACTGTGTGCTTTCTGTACTTTTTAGACATAATATGCACTATACACATAAACACTCATTGTCAAGGCGGGACCTAAACACGCGAACTTCTACGCGGCGGAACTCTAGAGACATACGCTCTAGCCACTACGGCTACGAGGGCCGATTCGGCACCTCAACCAGACTTGTCTTTTGTACCTATGCCCCCAAATGGGGTTCCCCGAGAGAGAGGATTAGCTGAGAAGAGACAGAGGGTGACCGAACCCAAGGAGTTACTACAGTACAGAGGGGGGTCCCTACACTTTACCAGATAAAAACTCCTGGGCGGGCTAAGACAATCGTCGTCCCACCTACCATGGTCCCGAAATAGTCTTGAGGCCGGTTCGGAGACCGGAGGCCGCTCCTCAGAGCAAGGAAGACCTCAGGAATGCTTGCATAATAGGCATCCCGCCATCCGCGTTCCTGGATCAGCCCACTAGACCGGTTCAGAGACCGAATTTCGTCCCACCGGAAGACAAACTGGTATGCTCTAAACCATCCTGCCATGCACTGCCGGAACTCCCACCCACACTTCTACCCTGAAAGAAATTATCAGCTGAGAGATGATGTGAAATGATAATGGAGATGGAATGGAGGAACAGAAAGTTCGGGAGATGTAATTAACCTACCCAGCATTCACCTAGCGACTCGTGAAAACCCATGGGTCAAGTATGGTCGACCAGGGGAATCAAACCCGAGCGGGCCACAGACGGTCTCCCCATGTTTATTCCTCTTCCATCATGCGCATCCTCTATGTTTTGTTTCCACTTTGTTCTACGACGGCCTCATTGTCGTTTACCGATATGATCTGCTTCCCATGTGAGACACAAGTTAGGTGTTAGGTGTTAGGTGTCATTTCCTACATATCAAGACCAGCAGTGGTGTGTTACATTTAATTCTTCTACCAAAGCATTTATGTTTAATTCGCTCTTATAGTTCCTCAAGACCCTGCCTGCCTCGGTAGCGTAGATGGTAGCGTATCTGCCTCGCGTTCAAGAGGTCCCAAGTTCGAATTTCGGTCAGGGTGAGTTACCTGGATACGGTTTTTCCGGGGTTTTCCCATATCCTTAGAGACTCAATGTCGGGTAACTCTAAGCTCTATGGACCCAGGGCTCATTTGAGCATCATATTACGCATTTCATTTATCGTCCGATATGACTTGACGTTGGAGGACGTAAATTACAAAAAAAAAATACTCAAGACAGATATATATCGAGCGATAGGCTGTCATTTTGGTATTCTTATTGATCTCTCTTTTTCCAATAAATCCTCTGTTAATATCCTAAAATAATCTACGTGTTAAAGATCGCATTTTCCGTCTTGACTAATAACTTCCCCAAGATATTTAAAATAAATAACTTACTCCAATTTCTAGTTTTTTGAGTTTGATGGTGTGGTAAGTTGGGTTACGAGCAATATAGTTTTTGGTTTTTCAACACTGATGATCATACCTCTTCTACTGAATTCCTTTTTCCACATGTTGAAGTTGGCTTGAAGATTTCTGGCTGAGTTAGCCACTAGGGCTATATCATCGACTTAAGGAAGTACTGAAATCTGCACTAACTCCAACTTCCATCTGGCAAGTGAAAGGTCTGAAGTGTCCGTTACACTTCTTTATTATGTCATCAATCAATATATAATAAAGAGGGAAGGTGACAAAATGTCACCCTGCCTCACTCCTGCTTTAGTTCTGAATTCCTCGGAGATTCTTCATGATGTTCGTACTTGATTTCTGCATATTTTATAGAAACTTTTAATGTCTTCCAGAAAATATGAATTAAATTAAGAAAGAATGAATACAGAAAACTGAAGGATTTCTATTGATTATATTCTTAGTATTGTTTAAAATAATTTATTAACGTAATATTCCATTAGTGCTAAAGTATTTTATAAACAGTTATAAACATGTTTATTATTTACTAATAAGTCACATAATATTAATATCTTAGATTTCATAATGTGACACTGCCCCATCTCTTCTGATTTTCTGTGATTTCAGTCCAGTTATTGTGTAGAACACAATAAGATAATGAACTCCTCTTATAATGAACATACCGACTGTTACATTAACTCCATTTAAATGGCATTATTAATTTCTCTCTTAGTTCTTAAATTAGTATCGAAGTTTAAATTATTTCTGCAAGTGTCTTGATGTTTCCCGTTATTTTTCCTGTTCATTTACTTTGTTTATATAACTATACATATTACATCCACGCAAAAAAGGAAGGAACAGAGAATGAAGTCATCAGAGATGAACAATTATAAATATAGCAGATAATAGTTCCTTATCACCACAATAAAACAGGAAAAGAAATTATCATTTAAACTGCAGGATACGTCATTGACGGAATAGTAGAGATCCCGTTTTAATGCTGATATTCTAATGGGTCAATGCTGTGACGTAACCGACAGTTAATCGGGAACATGGAGCGGTACATTTCCACTGTAACGAAAATGGTTCCCAGTTGGGGGCGTGCCCAGAGGAGTTAAGGTCCATGTGACCAGCATCACGCACTCACGTTTTCCCGGAATGCCAAATGCAGCTGACTGAGATGTGGGAATTTTTCGTGTCCATGTGTCTAGCACTACACAAACTGTGGCATGTTTCGCAAATGGTGAGTCGCGACCCTCAGATTGTCCGCAACGATCTACGTGCTTGTATAGTTGTCCTCTCTCACCCTCTTTTACTCTTTCTTTGAATAATGATGGTTCCAAGACAGATAGTAACATTAATTTTGCTCTCTCTCCCACTTACCTTAAATAAATGGAGACAATACTGCATTCCAAACTGAAATTTAAAACATTGCAAGTTTTGGAGTCTCCTGTATAAAACAGAAGACAAAGGAAGCTATTTTAGAAAAAAAGAAGTGCGCACACACGTTTGTAGGTGTCTCTAGATAACGTATTTCAAAAAAATAAATAACCGTATAAGTTTTTTATACATCGAGTCAACATGAAAAATTCAATGTCATGGCCGGGATTTGAACCACGGATCTCCTGGTTTCCGTCCAGTCGCTCTAACCCAGTACCGTACTAACATTAAATTCTCCATTTGACTCATATATTTCCCCGTTAGACCACTAGGGGCTCACGCATTCGAGACGGCACGTTGGCCATGGTAGCCCAATGGGTTAAAGGACTGGAAGGAAACCAGGAGATCCGTGGTTCAAATCCCGGCCATGGCATTGAATCTTTCATGTTGACTCGATGTATCAAAAACCTTAGCCTAAATACGGCTAGTGTGAAGAAATGGATAATTTCCATGAATTAACTAAAATAATAAGAGTTAAATGATGAAGCCTGAGACTCAAGTACTTACGACAGTAAGTCGCCACAAACGGTGTATCTCGAATGCAAGAATGAGTCAAATGGAGAATTTAATATAAGGACGGCACGTTGGCCATGGTAGCTCAATGGGTTAGAGCGACTGGAAGGAAACCAGGAGATCCGTGGTTCAAATACCGGCCATGGCATTGAATTTTTCATGTTGACTCAATGTATAAAGAAAACTTAGTCAAAAACGGCTAGTGTGAAGAAATGGTTAATTTCCATCAATTAACTAAAAACCGTATAAGTACCTATAGGTATATACTTTAGTCACTCTCTAAGCTGACTAGGGAAAATATGTAAATTAAAAAAGTATATATATATATTATTTTTCACTCCTTTACATAATTATACTTTTCGTTATTTTTATTTGCTCACGCATACCTCAAACAACTCTGATTTAACATAAATGGTTAACAACTATAGTGGACAAGATATATCTAGACTTTTATGCAAATGTTCTCTAAAGTCTCCATTTCTGTTGCATTGAACTTTATAAGCTTTTATATTCCTAGGAGTAGAAGGAAGTGATATTTAAGAAAACTATTCATCTGGTCTTATAAGATTCGTCTTAACATTTGATATTTTTGAAAGATTTAGGATTCCCCATTTGCATTTTTTATACTTTCTGGCATATCACCTGCAAGAGTCGTCCTGTTTCTTAAGGGTTCATGTAAAGATGATGCAATGCAAAGCTGTTGATTATTTTATGAGCATCCTGTATGCTGCTAAGTATATAGTACAAAATGTATTGAAGTAATTTATGCCAAAAAAGTTAACGACGCTGTCAATATATGGGATCATAGCAGTTGCGCCGGTGTTTCGGAATTTCATTTTTCAGGAGTTTTTTTACATGAAATAAATCTACGTAGTCACGCTTAAGCACGTTAATCTGAGTAGAATTTAATTTCTGCTGATGTTTGTCATGAGGAAAACAGACTTTCGAATGAATAACATCAATACTTATGAAATAAAAGATTAGGGTAGATATTAGGTGCAGAGAATTTCGGATGGATGTACATAGCGGGCCTATTGTGCCTTCCTAGCCTCTGGTATATCCAGGTTGGCAGGCTGGGACACAGGGAAGCTCTTTAATATCTGCTCGGCAACATCTCCCTGGAGCAAAACTAGTTCATTCGAAAAGAAGGTAGCGAATTAAGTTGTGATACTTGTGTTTCAGAATGATGGTTAAGCGAAGACCGGTTCGTCAGTTATCTCTGCAACAAAGTGGAACCCAGCGTCGTCCTACACTCAGAAAGCAACAGTCAGAAGATGACGCTGGGCTCCGAGTCACTGCCAGCTCCATCAGGAGCTCTGCTAGCACACCAGTTCAAGCCTCGGCACCTGCACACTCAGGTATGTATACCACCTTCTGAAAGTAATGCTTGTTTCAGATTAAGCACACATTATGCTTCGGAAAACCGCTAGGAAGAAGAGATGAAGCGGACACAAGAGTGGACAGATCCGGGGCCGCAGGCTCGGTCAGTTCCAGGTTGTCTAATGTCTCCAGATATTACATCCTGACGCCCTGACCTCTACTTACAGAGAGTTATTGAAAGGACAGGATAGGAAGATCCCCAAAATTTTTCGCCGTCCACTCGCCTGATCTTTTGACCCTAAAATATGATAAGGCATGAAATGACAGAAAATTGGACACATGAAAGTTAACGGTACTATATAACCCATACCATAATTGGTCTACCAAAAAATCGGATCAACGGGAATCGAACGTGTGACCTCCTGAATGCAAACCTACACGTTACCGTAGGGCCATTTTGGTTTAGTGTTTCTCTAACGACGTTTCTTGCCAAGTTGGAATTGTAGCACCCATTTACGCGCAGATCACGTCGACACGGGCAGAAGTTTTATGAAGATGGTCTACAAATGCCTTGATTTGATGATACGCAATACTCTCCTATTGCATTGGTGCCTTTAGCGTCATGATATTACAGCCACGACCTGTTGTGTAAATTTTACCCTTATTGCTATGTTTTAAAAATGACAAGAGCATATCGTTTAAAAATTAATTAGCAATGACAGTGCGATTCTTTATGGGTTTCTAAATGACCCAGCAATAGGTAGCTTCCTGAAGTCCCTTTCAACACCGATATATACACAAAATACATATCTAAGCATAAAGAAATCTATCACCACTTTTCTTTTATTTAAATTATTGGCAGCATGTTTCAGAACACACCAACAATGCACCTAGAAACCAACATCAGAATGTGTTAAGCATTGTCACCGATCGCATTATTGTGTTGCCACGACAAGCCAGTTCTGGCGGCGTGGGCAGGAAAGAAAGAGACAGAGAGTGGCGTCGCGGGAATGAGGGCTCGACGCTTTCCAAGAGAGAGGAAGAGACAGAGAAGTTCTGGAATTTCCGCCTTTCTCTTGCCGTTGCGATTGTTATCGAATGGTCAGCAGCTTTCTAGTAACAATGTCTGGGGTATAAAAAAGCCCCGCAATGTCTTGGAGAGTTAGTTTCTAATAGTTGAGTTTGTTTGTAGTTGTGTGAGTTGTGATTAGGTAATTGCGACAGTGGACATCTGAACTGCACTACATGGCAAGGCGAGAAGGCGTATCGGAAAAGCTTAGCAACACAGAGATGTTTACCCGAGCTTATTGCTCATAAACTGCGAGTCCAGTGTAAGTATAAGTGGTATACTCTGTTCAGATATAATCATGTCTTCTGGACAGCAATCTGTCATACATCGGCAGGCGCGAAATCATGTCATATACACACACGCAGCTTCCCAATTGCTCTATTTGTGTTTCGTAACTTACTGTACGTCAACTTACTAATATTTCACTCTTCTAATCGACCAGATAAGATCCGATAAGAGACGATTGCAGCGCTGGTCGCCCGAAGGTCAATACGCCTCGATGCTCTGTCGAGTAATACCGCAGTGAATTTCTTTGTTTGCTCACGTGTGGCGAAGCAGCAAATCGACCTTGAAGACAATTGATTGTAAATGTTAGGTCTTTTGGCTGCTGCAAGGGCTGTACAAAGTTTGTTTACCTGCAATAAAGAGTGTTTTTAAAGCTGTGCAAACCAGACTTTTGATTCTACCAGCCACGAAGTCAGTATTTACTAGTGTTAGACTTCAGTACAGTCTAAAAATAATTCAGTATCTGCAAATAATTCTGTTAGTATTCCAAAGCTAATTTATTTATATGTTTTTTCTATGCTAATTAGTGTTTTGAAAGCATTTCAAAACGGCCTATTTGTGTAGTCATCGAATTTGTTGGTGGTTGTTCTATTTCCCCATCTATAGTGCGGTTGGTCGGTACTTTTTATCAAATTTCACTCAAAAGGTATTAGCGAGACCTTGAAGTAAATATAGGCAAGAACCTGTTTAAATCTTAAACTCTGTGGTTTTCAACTGTTTATAACGTTAAAATGGGTATCCACAATATAGGTACATAACACTGAAAGCATTATACCACAGTTAAAGCACGTTCAAGAGGTTCCGAGTTCGAGTCTCGGTCAGGGCAAGTTATCTCGATAAGGGTTTTGTGAGATTTCCTTATCCTGAAGGATGAATGTCGGGTGACTCTAAAGCTCTATGGACCCTGGGCTCAGTTGAGCATCATTTCACCCATTCCATTCATCGTCCGATGTGAGAACGTTGGTGGAGCGAGTAATTTGAAAAGAAAATAAATATAATAACTGCATTTCAAATGTGGTTTACAGTTAGTTTAACTACTTTTTATATGTTAATTTAAAATGCTCGATATAACCGTACAACCTCTGCTTCAGATTTATATCAGTTTTTATTTGTGTTATCATTATATTGTTTGCCGAGCGTGATAGGATGTTTGATGTCTTACATTCAGTTCAATTTTTCGCGGACCGTCACTGATCATCGTGATCATAATTTCAGGGGTTGAAGGGAGTGTTTGGGCATGTTGCGCGCCGCGGTGGAAGTACATTTTGTAGAAGCTGTCTTCCGATGTAGTCAGGATTTCTCACCTCGGTCCTGCATTTGGGTAAGCTCTCTTTCGGTGCTGCTCGGTTGAGGAAGAAATTGGCGGAGGGCTTTAAGTAATACTGAACGTTTACGTATTAACTATAGTTATGTACTGGCTCCGTCCATGCTGGCAAGTCCTCACTGGTCGCCTTTCAATTCTCTCAGATCATCCCTACATCTTAGGGCGTACACAAAGTGTCAACATGGTATCTTGCATGCAAGCTTGGAGCTCACTCTCATTGTCACGTATTTTACGTTTACCTTTTACATTTGATTATTTTACTTTGTCTTACTTGAAGATTGATAAAGGAGTGTTTGCTGAATTTCTAACTCCATTTAAGTAATGCAATATGTTAAGTACTTCTCTCTTCTTCTTCTTCTTCTTCTTCTTCTTCTTCTTCTTCTTCTTCTTCTTCTTCTTCTGCTTCTTCTTCTTCTTCTTCTTCTTCTTCTTCTTCTTCTTCTTCTTCTTCTTCTCTTCATTCTTCTTCTTCTTCTTCTTCTTCTTCTTCTTCTTTCTTCCTTCTTCTTCTTCTTCTTCTTCTTCTTCTTCTTCTTCTTCTTCTTCTTCTTCTTCTTCTTCTCTTCTTCTTCTTCTTCTTCTTCTTCTTCTTCTCTTCTTCTTCTTCTTCTTCCTTCTTCTTCTTCTTCCTTTCTTCTTCTTCTTCTTCTTCTTTCTTCTTCTTCTTCTTCTTCTTCTTCTTCTTCTTCTTCTTCTTCTTCTTCTCTCTTCTTCTTCTCTTCTTCTTCTTCTTCTCTTCTTCTTCTTCTTCTTCTTCTTCTTCTTCTTCTTCTTCTTCTTCTTCTTCTTCTTCTTCTTCTTCTTCTTCTTCTTCTTCTTCTTCTTCTTCTTCTCTTCTTCTTCTTCTTCTTCTTCTTCTTCTTTCTTCTTCTTCTTCTTCTTCTTCTTCTTCTTCTTCTTCATTCTTCTTCTTCTTCTTATTCTCTTCTTCTTCTTCTTCTTCTTCTTCTTCTTTTCCTTCTTTCTTCATTCATCATCATCTTCTTCTTCTTCTTCTTCTTTCTTCTTCTTCTTCTTCTTCTTCTTCTTCTTCTTCTCCTCCCTCCTCCTCCTCTCCTCCCTATCTCTTCTTCTTCTTCTTCTCTCTTCTTCTTCTTCTTTCGTCTTCTTCTTCTTTCTTCTTCTTTCTCTTCTTCTTCTTCTTTCTTCTGTCTCTCTTCTTTCTTTCTATTCTAATTATGTCCTCCAACATTAAATCATATCGACCGGTGAATGAAATGGTTAAATGATGCTCAAATGAGTCCAGGGTCCATAGAGCCTAAAGCTGCCTGACATTCATCATTCAGGATAAGGAAAAGCCTCGGTAGAAAGCCTTATCCCGATAACTTACCCTGCCCGATATCCGAACTCGGTACCTGTTAAACCTGAGGCAAACTCTACCGCCTACACCAGAGAGAGAAAAAAGTTAATCATTCATGTAACAAGTGGCCAAATCACACCAACTTGTGCAGGAAGTTCGGACGAGTACGTTAAATACTAATTTTGCACATGCTTTATTATAATACCTATCTTATATACAAATAAACGCCTTTATATTTCAAGTAGTATTAATAATAATAATAATAATAATAATAATAATAATAATAATAATAATAATAATAATAATAATAATAATAATAATAATAATAATAATAATAATAATAATAATAATAATAATAATAATAATAATAATAATAATAATAATAATAATAATAATAATAATAATAATAATAATAATAATAATAATAATAATAATAATAATAATAATAATAATAATAATAATAATAATAATAATAATAATAATAATAATAATAATAATAATAATAATAATAATAATAATAATAATAATAATAATAATAATAATAATAATAATAATAATAATAATAATAATAATAATAATAATAATAATAATAATAATAATAATAATAATAATAATAACGCAGTTTGATTTTTTCACATCTTATTTATTATTTTATTATTTTAATCTTTAATTGTTTTTTTTTTTGTCACTGAAAGTAATACATTCGTGTATCATAAGATACATTCCATAGGCTTTAATTACACAGTGGGCAGTAGTGTTTTGTTTTTTTATCTTGTTACGCAATTAGGTGGAGTTGTAATTCTGAGTATACAATTACTAAAACAAAAATTTCTAAATAGAATTAACAAAACGCGTGATTCGGAAGTGAACTGGGACATGAAAATGTAACAGAAGTTGTGATACAAACACCCTCAAAGAACCTATAGATATTCAATTTCTTTTGTTTAATTCACGTCCTCCAACATTAAGTCATATCGGACATTGAATGAAATGGGTTAAATGAATAAATTAATAAATCCGGGGTTCATGGAGCTCAGAGTTACCCGACATTCGGCTTTCAGGATCAGGGAAAACTTCGGAAAAACCTTAACCAGATAACTCACCCTGACCGAGATTCGAACTCGGGACCTCTTGAACGTGAGGCAGACACGCTAACCATCTACGCTACCGAGGCGGGCAGATATTCAATTCATAGAACTTTCAATATTCCTAATCAGTATGCATTTATAATTTAATTAGCACACTAATTAGTTTATAGATACGAAAATCAGTAACATTTCAATACTAAAATGAAAACAGAAGAATCTTTATAGACTGTCTAAAGAATGTTTTAAACATTTAATGCTTATTTATAATATTTAAAATCATGTAACGTGTGAGTAGACAGTAAAATATTACATTCGAATGTAAACTGTGTTTGAATTAATGAAACTCCATACAAGCACATCAAAGTGTAAACCAGAATAATACAGTGGAACAGGAATCAAATTTTAATTTCTAAAACTGTTTTTCAGCAAATTCTAATGATGAAATTAGAACAACAGTACTGGCTATTTACAAAATGACTGCGTAATACAGTCAGTACTGGATTCTGTGCAAGGTGAAAGTTGCGTGTGTAATGCACTTTGCGAGCGTGACTTGCTAAATGCAGATGTTTTGGCTGGGCCCAAATATTGTCAACCAGCACACGGCATGACTTAGCGGAATTTCAGCAGCAGTTACAGGAATGACAGCCATGATTCAGCACTTCTTAACAGCTGACCTTCATGTGCATTCCAACACTGGGGCGGGGTGTCTGGCTGGAAGGGCAAGCCGAAATTACACACTTCACATGTTAAATTATTAGCATCCGTGCTGCCAAGTTGTTGACCCCAGTTCGAACCTTGGCTGTAACAGCTTGCCTCCTTGAGATTTTTATTGGTAGTTCTTTCCCAGTTTATGGGTTAAATTTCAGATAGTTTTGATGTTGAGCAATTCTGAGTATTCATTTCACTAGTGCTCTCAAAACACTCTAGGTAATACTTGTTTGGGGGTTAAAATTTTATAAACCCTGATGGGTTATAATCACACGACCTTCTATGTACACAATACCTGTAATTCATCTACCTACTGCAGGTTAGTGGTAGAGAAGGTGAAAATACGTTTCTACCTGTTGCCATTTCTTTTTAGTAAATTACAGAGATTGACAGCTAATAAAAATTTGAAGAACCACCACCATCCACTACTACTACTACTATTACTACTACTACTGAATGAATAAATGAATGAATTAATTAATTAATTCCTGCAATTACTTAAATAAAACATAGGGCCTTCTGAACCGCGCAACCTCGAGGTCTGTAGGCAACGGGTTGAGGATCAGATGTTTCCTGATCAAAGAGATTCCGGGATGAGTGGTCTGCCCAACGCCGAAAGTGAAAGCACGAGAGAGATGATATGATAGAAAATATGATGATCGGAGGAATCCTGGCTGGGAAAACCGGAGTACCTGGAGAAAACCCGCCCCAGTGGGTCGTACACCCCATGTTGTCCACCACAAATCTCACTTTGCGATCACCTGGGATCGAACTCGGGCCAGCGTGGTGAGAGCCAAACAGTCTAACCACTCAGCCATGGCACTGCCACTACAACTGTATTTAAAGATTTTCAATTGTTTACTAATTAACTATATGCATGTTTCAGAGACCCCGAACGGGTTCGATTTCCGTCGTCGACCTACCCGACCATGGGTTTTTTTCGGGAGTTTTCCCAGGTCATCAGGCGAATGCTGGGTACGTTAATTACATCCCCCAAATTTCCTGTCCCTCCACTTTATCTCCATCATCATTTTACATCATCTCTCATCTGGTGGTCTCTTTCAGGGTAGAAGTGTTGACGGAAGTCTCGACGGCGCATGCCGGGAGTCTTGGAGGTGCATGCCGGGATAATAAGCTCTCGGTGAACCACTTCCTCCTCTGGTAGGTCGCTTGCCGTTCTCCGAACCGGCTACTGGGACTGCTGCATCCGAACCACATTAGTGGGGAATGTCCGTTGTACTGGCCTGCCGGGGGAGGTTTCCATCTAAGTAAAATGTAGGAACCCTGCACTGTCGTGACCCCTTGGGACGGCCACTCTCTGTCTCTTCTCGCTTCATCCATCTTCCCGGGGATGCCTCACTTGGGAGCATATCGTAACCCATGGCGTAACAGCCCCAAGTGGGCCTGAGCTACCAACCCGACTGCCGGCCTCACGCCCACTTACGGACGGCAGAGGTGGGCGATCATCCAACCGATACGGGGAGGAAATGTCAGCATCTTGGCATCCCCAGCCGGAAAGTTGGTGTTCGTGACAAAGGCCACTTTACCTACCGCAAGCTCCTCATTTTCCTTTCCTCACGATGCTGAGTGGGCACCGGTCCTATACCCGGGACCTAAAATCCCCACCACATGGATAGGATCGAACCCGGGCCGCTTTCCGTGGCCAGAGACCAAGACATGCTGCCTTAGCCCGCTGCACCACGGCGCAGAACACTTGGGGTACGACGATCGCAGTACCGATCCCGTCCGTAGTAATCCTAATCCTAAATAAATGAATGTTTCAAGGCCCCTGAATCCAAAAATAAGTAATTTTAGAAGAAGATCGAGTATATGTCTGTGTGCACGTGTATGTGTCTGTCAGTTTCTGAATAGCGTAACTCGAAACAGAAAAGTCGATTGTACACTAACTTAGTTGACTGAAGTTCAGCGTCTCTGAAGGATGTGACAACAAACTCCGCCCACCTCAAACTACCTCTACTTATAAATAATATAAATAATTTCGAATTTCCGTCTCAAGATGGTTTTAATGATTTCTAAAGCACCATGTGTTTACGATATTTGATGACAAAATTTAAGTCATGAGGTTTCTGTGATGGTGCTTGAGGAAGACTCTTCACTGTGATTGACCTTTGTATAACTGAAGAAAGGTAGATCTCATTAAAGCCCTCAATTTATATCACATAAGGCACTGATGGCGTAAACCAGTTCTAAGACATTTTTCTCATTGGTTTGAATTTTCAAATCCATTTTTTTGAAGTGGTAATTTGCTTTATATTTTTTTTCCTGGCCATGCAGGGAGTATGAAATTTCAGGTCATCACATAAAACCTATCACTTTACCTCATGTGTACTTCTTATATCTACAACAAAATATGTAAATACCAATAAAAGTTTATTGCTATTAAATTGAAGTAAGTGAAAGAATGAGAGAGGAGATAACTATGTGAAAGAAACGTACTAGATTTCTACAGCATGTCCTCCTCAATCTCTGGTAAATGCTTAAACTTTATTGGTTGCAAAGAAGTGAAGGAAGATTTTTAAATTTTAATTAAAGTTATATGACAGTTTAATGTTCATGCTGACAGTAAATTTTCCTGTTTTAAAGCGTGCCATCTCCTGGTTAAAAACAAATTATTTTCGAATTCTCATTCTCTTGCTCGTGGCTACAGTATTGCGTACAATGTAGTCTGGGTGGCTCAGCTGGTTAGGCGTTGACATAATGATATCAAGATCACAGTTTCAAATCCAGCAGAAACAAAAAAATTGTATGCGCACTTAAAAGCGACATATAGACATCAAATAGATTTATTACGAGTAGCTTCGAACCTTCGAATCTCAGCCTAACACGTTACCAATGTCGTTTCACTTAGCTGTTACACAAACACCACTCTTAGAACGTCCACAAACTGTCATTTTTCAAAACTGAACAGCAACAGTATCACAGTTCTTTAATATAATAGTTCGTTATTGGTAAATAACTTAAAGTTAACTTACATAATCTCTGCCAATAAATTTGTTCACCAGCATATTCAGATTCATTGTTGTCAACATCATTGTAACCACCCCTTTTAAAACATTTTTGCTTCATCCGAAGTTGTTAAATTACTTGAGGTGCTTCCTGACACCTTCAGCTTTCTTAGCACTGATCTTGTTTTCTAATCATTTGTTTTCACATCATCCAAGATTGGAGATCCGTAATAAGTAGTCTTTACCTATTCAACACCGAGCGGGATGCCTCAGGCGGTTTCATCTGGACCGCATTCGGGAGGTCCGGGTTCGATTCCGGTAGCCGACCAATGTTTTTTTTCCGGGTCGACAGGCGAATGCTGGGTAGATTAATTACAGCCCTGGAATAACCTATCCCTCAATTTCATCTCCATTATCAATTTAGATCATTTCTCATCTGGTGATCTCTTTCAGGTGAAACAGCGAAATAGAGTTAGAGCCGGGTAGAGCAAAGAGGTACTCTCGGGGTATGCGTGGATATGTATGGGAGTAAGGATGGTTCTAAGGACACTGGAATGCAAGTTTCAAACTGGTTTAATGACTGCTTCTTTTTATAACATCAAACTCGAAGTTACCGACGAAGGGTTGTCAATATATCACTGTTTAGAGGTACCGTATGTAGAATACTTATTACTCGATAACACTTAATTCGTTATTCACGTATGAACCGACAGATCTTCTCTCCGGTTCTGGTCTGCCTTCGCCCAAGACAGAATCAGATGACCGTCTTAATCGGCCGCCAGCTACGGACTGCATCTCCCACACAGCTGCGCGTGTGTGACTTTCACCTCTTGAAGCCCTTTATTCACACCAAAACTCCCTTTTGTGACTATTTTGTCCATTATTAAGTGTCCGAACAACGGCTTTTCAAACGAAGTCAAGTATCATTCAGTGAGAATCCCTGCTGAGAGCACTGTTTCTCCAGTGTCTTTTGTTACACGACTCAACCCAATGCACCTGCCTGCACGTGTTGTAACAAAGATACACAATTCCTTTGAAATTCATTACGATTCTTTACTCATTGCAATCCTTTAATTTCGGTATCACAGGGTAAAAGTGTCGGTGAGAGTCTCAGCGCTGTACGGCAGGATGCTATGCTCCTGGTAAACACCTACCTCCTCCGGTAGCACGGTCTCCAGTCTCCGGGCCGACCTCGTAGGCCGTTTCAGGACCACGGTGGGTCCTGGCCTGCCGGGGAGTTTCCAACAGGCAATTGTAGGGACCCTGCCCTCTGCACTTTTGTGACTCATTCGGTCGGTCACCCTCTGTCTTCTCTCACCTTATGCTTCATCCCGGAGGTGACCTACTTGAGGACTTAGGTACAATGAATCAAGACTAGTCGCAGTGCTGAATCCCCTCCGTACGACTTTTTATTTTTTATTTATCCTTCCCTACCTATTCAGTAAATATTTTATTCCAACCTTCTGATATGTGAGAACTCTTGCTTTGCTTATTTTGAATGGTAACTTAACTTTGTAGTTTGTGGATTTCACGTTAATTCATTATAACATGCTAGTGTGAAGGCAAGGTGGTGTCTTCAGCGTTCTGAGTTGTTTCTCAAAAACACCGGGCACTCACTCAGACAGGCATATATTGATTAGAAAATAATGCAGGATCTTCGTAAAAAAGTGTAAAATCGAAGGAGCATAGCCTGATGTAATAAATTTTTATTTTGTGAACTGCATGGATTTGAAAAAAAAAAAATCTTAAAACTTATATAAGTTACCTATATTTTGACAATATCGCAGAGTTTTGTAATATCTGATTACGCATTTTACGCCCCTTTAGTGTCGTGGTAGCGTGTCTGCCTCAGGTTCAAGAGGTTCCCAGTTCGAATCTCGGTCAGGGCGAGTTATCTGGATAAGGTTTTTTCCGGGGTTTTCTCTTATCTTGAAAGCTGAATGTCGGGTAATTCTAAGCTCTATAGACTATATACTCCTTTGAATAACATTTCACTCATTTCATTCATCATCCCATATGACTTAACGTTGGAACACATAAATATGAAGAATGAAAAAAGGAATACAAATTTGGACATTTTGTCGATAAATACATCTTGTTTAAAATAGTGTATTTATGGATAAACACAATCACATTGAAATGACACATGTGGAAATGCGGCTTTTTGCTAGATTTTAAGGAACGATATATTACTTGTCAATCTTTTTTATATCTTCAGAAATGATGGTGTATCGTTACATTCGAATACCGATAAAACAAAAGGCAACTCCTCAGTGGGTCTTTATCAATACATTTCTGCAAGTTCTTCTTCTAAATGCAAGTGCACTAAATGAGAAAACTAGATTGTTCTTACTAGAGATGCCAATGCAATTTATTGGCTGCATCGGCTCTGACAAACCGCTACAAAAACAAAACCAAAAGCGGTTTTGAAGGAGAGTAATTAGAAAGATAAAGATGCATTCAGATGATACGCAATTGGCGCCATTGCTGCATTAAATTGACACACTGTAGTTTTTCATCTATTTACTATTATGACATGTACGCGATTAAACCACAATGGGCACAAATAAAAAAAGGTGTGGCGAAATACAACGCAGCCTCCAAAACATGATTTTGCTAAATTGTTTCACAACGCGAAAAATGAATTACTCTCGAAAATTGGCGGTGTGTTGTGAACATTCTAAGTGCGGGCGCTGCGGACCCCTAGAACTCGTGGTACCTCTGACGTTACTAGGGGAACCTCGGGCCGAACATCTGAGCCCCTCCTTCGGGAGTTGTTCGGATTGGGATGGACTCGAGGGGGCAGTGTGTTCCCGATACCCGTGGGGAGTGGGTACGTCTTCGGACGGGGTTGAGGGAAGCCATTAATTCTCCCGGGTACTAGCCTGCAAAGCTAGTAGAAGGTGTGCTAGATCACCAGGCGGCCCCACCGAGGTTCTCGGTAGTCTTCACCTTTGGTGTTGGCGCGCTTAAGTGGCGTATCCACTTCCATCCCGTCTTGAGTCCATAGGACCAGATGGGGGGGCTTGTTAGGTAACATGGTCTTGCCCTATGGAAAGACCTACGGAGGACGCCGAGCGCCCTTTGGGACAGCTCGGATAACTCCCTGGTTGTAAGAGGCCCGGGTCCAGTTCCTACGGGTTCAGGACTAATGGGAGTAGAACCTCTGGACTCAACTCAACTGTTGTGAACATTCTGTTGACAGAAGTGCGAATAATTGACGAAGTAATGGGACAGTTTTGTGATAAGCGACGCATACACAGAATTTCAAGATGGTGACTATGAACAGGAATCCGAAAACAATGAAAAGGAAGAAATTAACAGCCTTCTCAGAAACGCAAAGTAGCTCAGGGGTGACTTCCTAGCCTGTCACTCAGGAGTTCGGAAGTTCAAACCTGCGGAGGATTCTTTTTTCGGTCGTAAAGTTCTAGACTGACCTTCTTCGGAAAGAAAGTAAAGGTTACCACCTGTGTTGTAGATTTACGGCACGCAAAAGACCTCGAGCTTTATAAACAGGCCTCTGAGCAAAATTAAGCGGCCTTTCACGCCCAATATAGAATGGGGCACTGCGAATCACAGCAGTTACAAAGCCTCCATAAATAACAACAATTAAAAACACAATAGGACATTATATTCCCCAACCGAATGGGATTTCCCCCCGGTAAATTACTCTTTGAGATGACATACGCCAATAGTGACTTATAATTTTGCAATTTTAAGAACCGGACCTTACAGTTGAATCGACTCTTAAGTCCGCCACTGGACAGTTTTCCTCCGCTTCAAATAATAACCCGCCTCGGTAGCGTAGATGGTAGCGTGTCTGCCTCACGTTCAAGAGGCCCCGAGTTCGAATCTCGGTCAGGGTGAGTTACCTGGATAAGGTTTCTTCCGGGGTTTTCCCTTATCCTGATAGACAAATGTCAGGTAACTCTAAGCTCCATGGACCCCGGACTCATTTGAGCATCAATTCATCCATTCCAATCATCTTCCGATATGACTTAACGTTGGAGGACATAAATAAAAAAAAAGCCTCTAATGCTAACAGGATGGCATTGGCAAGTCTGCAATTGGTGGATACTAACAGCTGAAAGTGAAAACCGTTGAAGGTAAAATCAGAAACGTAGAATGTTTCAAAAAACTATTACGATTATTATTATTATTATTATTATTATTATTATTATTATTATTATTATTATTATTATTATTATTATTATTATTATTATTATTATTATTATTATTATTATTATTATTATTATTATTATTATTATTATTATTATTATTATTATTATTATTATTATTATTATTATTATTATTATTATTATTATTATTATTATTATTATTATTATTATTATTATTATTATTATTATTATTATTATTATTATTATTATTATTATTATTATTATTATTATTATTATTATTATTATTATTATTATTATTATTATTATTATTATTATTATTATTATTATTATTATTATTATTATTATTATTATTATTATTATTATTATTATTATTATTATTATTATTATTATTATTATTATTATTATTATTATTATTATTATTATTATTATTATTATTATTATTATTATTATTATTATCATCATCATCATCATCATCATTATCATTATTATTATTACTATTACTATTATTATCATCATTATCATCATCATTATCATCATCATTATCATCATCATTATCATCATTATCATCATCATTATCATCATCATTATCGTCGTAAGCGTTGTTTCTGTTTTCTGTGTTACACAACACTTTGCAGTTAATGACGATGTACATAAACAAAAGACTACTCAGGAAAGCTGAGTCGTGTTTCACACAACCATTGTTTACATATCGATGGCGCACTTCCGTTAAGAATTTGTTACGAGCAGCGAATTTTCTGTATCGAAATGTAGCGGAAGTAAACACTGACTTGCGTAGTACTACAGCGCAGTGGTACAAAGTTCAGCACGTGCTGAGAACGCAGCACAAGTGAAGTAAACAAATGTGCAACGTGCTTCTGTACGTCTACTGCTGCTTCACACGACAGCTACAAACAAAGCGATAAATCTCTTGTCACACCTGATGAAATATCTCATGTAGTCTGAAGGCTGCGGGTTTATTTAAAGCATTATCAGTCATAAACAAAGTGAATCAACTTGTTTGTTTACTAATGCTAGATTTTAATTATTTAGAAAATGCTATGAAATAATAATACATACTGGAACACTTTCTGGGCCATGTTTTCTCTGTTAAACATGAGCAGGGTTTATAAGATTAAGAATAAAATGTTCTATATCTTTTATTCTTCAAGTATTTCAACTCAATTTGTATCCATATAATGAATCATGAACAGCGATAACGAATTCGTATCGCTTTGTATCATAGCTAACTATATAATATTACTTTTTAGTATTAAACTGGTGACTAACATTACATTTGCATAACAAATAAATCGTAAACCTTGAATTTTAGTAGCCTTTGAAGACCTCTTCTTTCTGAACGACTTTTGAATACGTTAACTGTAAGAGACATCAGAATCTTGATGTGAAAAGCATATAAATTTCCATGAAGTACATACCTTATATAAAATAAAAATTTGTATGACATTAGCTGTTTGCGTAGTGTTCTTTGTTATTTAATATATTCACACTTTCTTTACTGCGAACTTAGTATTCCATCAAACATTTGATACTAAGGTTTCACCGTAAAGTGTTTTAAGGCCCATGAACCTAAATGAATTTTATTTTTGGAAAATTATTCATGTGTGTGTTGTTTTTATGGTTGTTGTGTGGTATGTGAATAACATATACTTTATTTCCAATTCAAAACAGTATGAGCTATTATTTTGAAAATAAAAGAGAACCTAAAATTTTCCTTTCAAAGGGTTGCATTGATTGTTCGGAGGGGATTCGGCACCTCGAACCAGGTGATCATTTATACTTATGCCCAAATGGGGCATCTCCGGGAGGGAGGATGAGGTGAAAGGAGACAGAAGGTGGCCGACCCCAAGGAGTCACTATAGTCCAAAGGCCGGATCCCTACACTTTACTAGATAGAAACTCCCCGGTGGTCCAGAAGAATCGTCATCCCACCTGGCCCCGAAACAGTCACGAGGCCGGTTTGGAGACCGGAGGCCTCCTCCCCAGAGCAAGGAATACTGCAGGCAGGCTTGATCTACTCGCATCTCGCCAACCGTGTACCTGAATCGGCACACTAGGCCACCTTGGAGACCGGAGTCTATCCCGCCGGAGAAGAAAGTGTTCACACAGAGCATGTCATCCACCATGCGCCCCGACACTTCTCTGATAGAAACTACCAGACGTGAGATGATATGAAATGCTAATGGAAATGAAATGAAGGGACAGGAAACTCGCGGGATGTAATTAACCTACCCATCATTCGGCTGCTGACATGGGAAAGTCCCCTTGGATTAGATAAGTTGGCCACGGGAATCGAACCCGGACCTCCCGAATGCGGGCCACAAACGAAGCTGCCTGTGCCATCCATTTCAGCCCATATAAATTATAGTATGAGGTGGCACATTTTCACGAAAATCTTTATTTCGCAACTTTGGATGGTGCAAATCTGAAATACTGAGATTGAATTTTTTGGTTTTGAACTTTTATTTACTGACGCTGTTTTAACTGAGGTTCACAGCTACCCATTTTGGGCGTGAAAGGCCACTTATTTTTTTAGAGGCCCTTTTTTCTGGATTAATACTGTTTTACGCATCATAAATCTACGACACGGAACGGCTAGCTTTACTCCCCTTCCGAAGGAACCATAGTAAGAAGTTTATGCCTGAAAAGAAAAAATCCATCATCCTGCACCAGTTTGGAAATCGCCACCTCTGGAACCGAGGCTAGTATATTACCCCGAGATCCCGTAGAACGCCATGCATGTCACACACCTCAGATACGAGGGCTGTTCAATAAAGAATGATCATAATTTTTATGGTCATAATTTTTCGCACTAAAATCAAAT
This sequence comes from Mantis religiosa, assembly GCA_030765055.1. NCBI lineage: Eukaryota > Metazoa > Arthropoda > Insecta > Mantodea > Mantidae > Mantis > Mantis religiosa. The sequence continues at coordinate 109,418,743 of CM060952.1, forward strand.
TTTATTATATTCTGTTAGCTTAATGTGAAACAAACACGCTATAGTAGTTTCATTGTTGGTACTCCTGGTTCCCGCCTGTGAGAACCAGGTAAGTTCAGACATGTTCAGTATCACCTACCTCTGCAATGGAGGTAACATGCAGTTAAAGTTGATGTTAGAGGAAGATACGGAGTTTCTTTCAAACGCAATCACTGCTGATGGAACTTGGCTACATTATTTTGATCCTGAGAGCAAACAGCAAAGCTCAGTGTGGAAATATCCTTCATCACCAATTCCCAAAAAAGCAAAAGTGGTTGCTTCTGCTGGGAAAGTTATGGTCATCTCATTCTTTGATATTCATGGAATGATTTATGAGTATGTTATACTTGCACACACATCAGTAACTGGACAATACTACAGGGATGTCCTGAAAACATTGCAAGTTTATATCAGGCCCAAAAGACCACATGTCCATGAAACAGGCTAGATGCTGCACCACGATATTGTGCGGCCGCATATTGCCAATGTTGTTGCTGAATATCTTGCAAAAATCAACGAGAAGTGCATCCCTCACCCTACCTATAGTCCGGATTTAGCCCCATGTGACTTTTTTCTATTCCCTAACTTGAAGAAACGCCTTCATGGGAGGCATTATCCATCATCAGAAGCAGTGGTGAAGGCTGCGGAGGCGATTTTGAAGGATCTCTAAAAATGGTTTCCAGCATGTCTTTGAAGACTGGCAGAAACGCTGGGACAAGTGCATCACATTCAGGGAAGACTATTTTGAGAAGGACTATCAAAATTATCAGGATGAGTAAACGTACGTTGCAAAAAAATTGTAATTATTCTTTATTGAACAGCCCTCGTAGATAGAACCAATGCTTAGAAGAATAGAATAGAATCGAAACATTGGGCAACACACGCGCGCGTGCCTTACTATTGTAGGTGGAAGCTCGACTGCCTCAAGCTTGACATTTAAGAGGTCCCGAGCTCGAATCACCTTCAGTGAGACTAAGAAACAAACTTCTTCTCTTTAAGAAAGTGCTGAGGCCGGTACTGACATACGCCTGCGAAGTCTGGGGAATGGCAGCTAAAACCCATCTCTACAAGCTACAGATTCTACAAAATAGATATCTTTGAACAGCAACTTCTGCCGAAATGGTATATACCAAATGACAACATTCATTGTGACCTCTCCAGTCTACATCCTAGACCTGTCGCACAGTTTCTATGCTAAACTACGAACTTGCTTCTACCAGCTTATCCGTGGTCTCGGAGAGTAAGGACTGTGAACTTGATCTTGAGGAAACCTACAAGTGCCCCAGGTTTGCATTAGGTCCACCTTAAAATAAATGAAGATATATTTGTACTAAAAAAGAAGGCCATAAGCGCAAATGTGCCACCCACTATACTTGACGCCAGTAGGGGACAATGTTCCGGTATGGCTATAGTCGAAGAGTTTTTCTACCTTCAACAACCTTTGAGCTGATGAGTGTGAATCTTGGTCAGGGTGAGTTATCTGGATAAGCTTTTCTGGAGCTTTCTATTAACCTAACTCGACGCTCTATGGACCCTGAACTTATTTTAGAATTATTTCATCCATTTCGTTCATCGTACGATATGACTTGATGTTGGAGATCGTTAATTAATCCCCCCAAAAACAAAGAACACACATTCATGGACGCGCGCTCCCTTAGGCATTTTTCTAACAAAAATAATATTTGAAGCTTTAAGGGACCCACAAAGAATTCTAATAGATTTCTATACAATAAAATTGTAACTCCTTATCAGACCAACGCTGCCAATTCAGTCGATTTTCGGTTGATTCTAGCCGACTTGAGTTTCTTGAAGCCGGAAAATGTCCTTGTCAGTCGATAGCCGAATACCTGAAAGAGTTTATTTAATTCTACATTAATTGCAATATGTTAAAAATCAGAAAATTCAAGTTCGTTTTTTATATGTTAACGTTTAATAATTTAACAATAAAATCATAGGCCACTTTACTCTCTTGTTTCTGAACTTCAGAAACGTCTTGCAAATAACGTAGAAATGTTCCTAAGATGTTATCTACAGCATCCAAAATCTGCTTGAGTAGGATCAAGGTGAGCATCATTCTCCTAACCTTAGAGATGAGGAAATCATAACTCATTTATGTCATAGAACTGCACTAGTAGAACATCAACCTAGTGAAATGGCAGAATGTGATAGAGACTGAGGGTTTTGGGTTGAAGTTTTAAAATATGAAGATGAAACTAAACAGAATATCATTTGGGAACAACCAACGATATTTCTGGTTCCGTCTTGGTCTAATGCGGAAGTACAGAGGTGCTTCAGTGAAATTAAAAGGTTTAAATTAGAAATAGGGTGTAAAACGTATTGTTAAATTGTGCTTATCTGTGACGACAAGGAATGTGCTGTCATTTAATCATGAAGTTTAAACAAACAGACAAGATTTATTAATAATTATTTAAATCATTTAGAAATTTCACTTATCTTAACTATTATTTTACTAAGAACGTGTTAACAGACCGTCAATAGACGGTCAATATCTTGAAATTCTTTGAACAGTTCTTCCAGCAGTAGTATTAATCTTTATTGCTTTACCTTCTCTACATATTCTTTATTTAATTTATGAAAATTCAAATCCTGATTATTCTCAACAAGTCATAAAGACATTGGAACATTATATTTTATCTTTGGTACTTGATACTTTTGTTAACACTGTAATTATTATAAATGAACTTGCATATTTATATTTCATAGATACGATGAACTTTAAGCCATATGCTAAAAACAACCAGGAACGTTAACATATCATTTAGAATTACCTGAAGATGCGGATGATGTTCAAGTCCCACAATTTCACACGAAGTGAATTCAATTTATTATAGTTCACATTTTCTAGTTATATGTGAGATATATTTACAAAGAAGACAAGCGATGCGTCGCATTGTCTATTTGAAAATAAAATGACCAAGTGTATGTTCGAAGTTTGTAATACTTCCCAATAAATTCGAGTATGTTCCATGCCTTCTTTTTTTTTCTTCTGTCCGAATTTACAGTAATTTAGCAGATTTTTAGAGCTAGATAGAGGGAACTTATAAAATTGAAAAACCTGGCTCATACGGAGCGAAACATAAACGCTGGTGAAGATTGGAAAATATAATACTTAGTACATTTCTGCTCACATAATAAGACATCTATCCTGAAGTGTGTTTCGGCCTAGACGTTGAATTAGCAGTGCAAGAAGGTATTAAAACCTTAGCATATTTTACCTTATGCCGAATCAGTACTCTGAATCTGTCGTACAAAAGCATATCCACGTGACTTTTTGAATAGCTTGAAACTCATAGCTGTCGTACGTCTACCTGAGTAGTAGTAGTAGTAGTAATAATAATAATAATAATAATAATAATAATAATAATAATAATAATAATAATAATAATAATAATAATAATAATAATAATAATAATAATAATAATAATAATAATAATAATAATAATAATAATAATAATAATAATAATAATAATAATAATAATAATAATAATAATAATAATAATAATAATAATAATAATAATAATAATAATAATAATAATAATAATAATAATAATAATAATAATAATAATAATAATAATAATAATAATAATAATAATAATAATAATAATAATAATAATAATAATAATAATAATAATAATAATAATAATAATAATAATAATAATAATAATAATAATAATAAATTAGAAATACCTAAGTTGTCTGTATTTTAACCACATTTTACTTTTTAAGATAACATTAGGATGTTCGTAATCATAGTTGTTCCTAATCTTCATGGTGAAGGCTTGTGGAACAGATATTCTGGACGATTTAATTATTGAAATGTCGGTTAATTTCTGCAGTGTCTATATTTTATTTATAGAACTATGAAATTTAACTATACTAGCATTAAAAGCTCTGATCGTTACGTTATTTATTATTTATTTATTGTAATTTACGTCCTCCAACATTAAGTCATATCGGACTATGAATGGAATGGGTGAAATGATGCTCAAATGAGCCCGGGGTCCATAGAGATTAGAGTTACCCGACATTCGTCTTTCAGGATAAGGGAAAACCCCGGGAAGAAACCTTATCCTGGTAACCCACCCTGACCGAGATTCGAGCTCGGGACCTCTTGAACGCGAGGCAGACATGTTACCACCACGCTACCGAGGCGGGCAATCGTTACGTTCTCGCTGCAAAGGGCATGTTTAGCAATGATTTGATTATCTCGGACAAAAACGTGATGTACAAACTCCATGAATACTATATTTCTTTATAATGATTTGTAGGGAACACTAGGCTGATGTTATCCAGCAGCTCCCATAATATCAGGAAATGGTGTACATTATGACCAGATTAATCTGAGCATTCATTTTGATTATTCTTAAGTAGACCAATTAACTTAGTGAATTCACATAAAATGTGACTGCATTTCTTTTAATCTTTGTAGTGATATTACAGGAATAGATATACTTATATTTATGAAGAAGATACACTTAACCACTTTTGGAGTTTTTTAAGTAATGCCAGAAATTTCTCATATACAATTTTGTTAACAGCTGTAGGGTTTCGACCTCCACGACCAGTGAAGTTGGCATGGACAGATCGGCGCCCTCCAGAACAAGTAGCACCCTCACCTCCCGGAGTAGAAGTCATAGCTCGCCGTCTCCCAGGACAGCCCCGACCGTCGCCAAATACTTCTACTACCAACAAACCACGGAACAACTTGCCCTCCATCGACAAGGACTCCATTCTCTATACTCGGCAACAGCTTGCTGAGAGACTTCGTCGAGCATGGAAGGAGCGAGAACAGAGTCGTCCAAATCTGGACATCTTCTTAGCTCATCACAGTGTCGAGACAGCTGTGGAGGATACCTCGACTATATGCGAACCTACTCCTCGCGATTGTCTCACACCCTTTTCAACGTCCCCGTCAACTTTACGGCTGACCATTTCTTCTCCCTCATTAGAGCTACACACTGAACAGGTTCATCCTAAGAAAGCTTCTGACACAGCATCTTTATGCTCAACTGCCAGCCCTGCACATGTTGAGGATTCTGTTGAACCTCAATACAACTACAGTTCACCTACTGTCCACAACTTTGCTCCTTTTCCCAAAAGTTCCACTGTAAATCCTGAAGCACATTCTCAGCCCGTAAGCAGCCCAAGTATAACTGAAGGATTGTCAATTTCTATTATAAATAAAGACAATAATGCAACATTTATGGATGCATCCCAGAATGTACTAGAAAAGCAGCAAGATGACGAGGAAGAAAACACAGCTTTGGAAGCAAGCACCAGAACAAAAGAGAGTCTACCTTCTGGTAAGGACGCAGCATCTGAATCAAACAACACTGCTGTAGATAAAGAAGTTAGCGAAGACCGACAGATTGTAAGCAAAGCGAGTACTGCAGCAGCTAAAAGAGTGAGCTTTCGTAACAGCAGGTCCACTACAATCAGCAACAGCTTTTGTGCAGACGATCCACCACCTTCACCACCTCCAGTACCTTCAACACCTGTACCACCTCCTAGGGCCATGTCTGCCCCATCAAACCGAGGCATTCTCGTGAACAGGGAAGTCAAGAAAGAAGTGGTTAGTAGTCCCCCTGAGGCAACTGTCAACTCTTTGGCACGAAACATCAGGTAAGCATCCGGGATTAAATGAAGCATGATTTCAAACATTTCAGCAATAATGACCTACTAAGCATAGGTAAAAATGTTAGATTTGTTTGTGGTATATAGTACCATAAAGCGAAGTTCCTTCTAACTCAAGTTTACAGAATCCTCGTTCGAGTTATAAATAGTCACAAGAATCGCCTATGTTTTACACAGACAATTTTGCAAACTCTTCAACTCTCACAACCTTAAGTTAGTGGGCTACAGAACTTCTCGTATGAAATGGGTCGTCGAATTTCTCTCCAGTAGCGACGAATAAATTGTATTTCCTATTCGGTAACACTACTACAAAGTTTGCATCTGAAACACATAGGAACACAGAAGACTTTTTTTACATATTGTCGTTAAATTTGCTAACAATGTTTTGTTTTTACCTAGAAATCAAACGTATGGTAAATATATTGGCTGTTTGACCCTATAAATATCCTAATACACAAATGTATTTGTGTAAACGACTTATTTTCGCAAAGTAACACTTTAAGATAATTCTTGATGCTCATGGATAACCTTCCAATTACTGGAAGGATATACTCAAGGTAAAGGCAGATGCCGCTCGTTTTGCATTTTGGTGTTTCTGTGGGTGAACATACAAATAATGGCACTGTACCACGCGTGATAATTAAATGTTCGTCTTAGTTTATACTCCATTGCAGTTCTAGAACAACCAACGAAACATTTTAAAACTATTTCCTTCTGTACGCTGGAAAAAATAGACATCTTTAGAAAATCCCTAAAGGGGTTGTGTAATGTAATTTTCAGCTCACAAGAAAGAAGTCTGAAGTTGTACAAAATGTTAATATACAGCGCATTTGACAATGAGCTCATATGATAGGTATAGGGTTTATTACATCAGAAGATAAAGGCCTGCAAATGAAGAACAGATATCATTTTAATTTTTCACAGAACCTCTGGTTTATTCTGGAAGGATGTTTCTTACAACTTGATACGATCTACAAAACAGATAGCTTTATCAGTTTGCTTACCTGCATAGAGCATTATAGGCAGAAAGCATGCAAATCTAGAATGAAAACGAGATCAATACATATTTATTTTGCCCATTAGCCATATTTCTTGCAGGCAGATTTGCAATAATTTTCCGGGAAATATTTTCATTTTAATGCATCTTCAAAAAGAAGAGCTGTCATATTTCAGCGTGTTAGCTGATCGCACAAATATTACATATATGATCAAGATTGTTAATCCTTTTGCAGATAATTGGAATATCTGATCTCTGTATGTTAAAGTTAGGATACATAATATATTTAAAATTTTGAAATTAACTACTTCTTAATAGTCTGATAGGTAAGCAATCTGTCTTCTCAACCTAGAGGTCACGGGTTTAATTTCCATCCGGGGCAGGGGAATTCTTTAATTGGAACCATTCTCTAACCTTCGCAAAGTCTGAAAGTATGAATATTACTATCTGATGATAAAAAATATATAACCAATGCTAAGACCTATTTTTTAACCAATAATAATATTGTCAAGTGTTTTTTTTTTTTTTCCTTTCAAATTAAAGCCCCTGATATGAACATAGAAGCTAAAGAGTGTCATACAAATAAGCCATTAAAGTTTTGAAATTTATGAAAGTTGCTAGTTGAATCCTCCTAACGTCAGCACAATAAGGTTTTTCTTAGCATCTGCATGTGATTAATATAATAATGTTCTGATTTTTACTTTCCAAATATACTTTTGTAGAGGTATCTCTAAACTCAAAGCTGTTCCAAATTGCTGAATATATTAATGTCTAATACAATCATATTTTAAGTCTTTTGAACGCATAATTGTTTTATTCGCATTACACACAATTCATCATTATCTATAAGAATGACTGTTTTGGTACTAAAGTCTCTTTTATTTGGAAGGGGTATTTGTAATTTCGATATCTTCATCCCTGGAATTATTTGCACTACATAGAAAACACTGAGCTGACATTATTCAACGTTTCCCATACGCTTGGGAACTATTAGTAAAATATATTACCATAATTTTTTTGAAAGCGTATGCTTTTATTTTCATTCATTTATTTTTAATATTCTATGAAAGTAAACGAGTGTCGCCACCAACCTAATGTGATGACTGAGTTTCTGAGTTCAAGTTAAAGGGAGGGAGCAAGATGATGATGTTACAGATCTGCACCAGCCAACAAACGGCGCCTCAAGCCCAGCGTGAGTGTTGTGACGGGGAAAGGCATCCGTGCCAAGCCCGGTGTGAGGGGTGGTGGCGAGGAGTCTTCCGGGGGTGAGGAAGGAGGAGGAGACAAAAAAAGACCCGCAGGGAGGCGTGGGGTACCAAGATGTGCCGAGATCGTCACCATGGTGTCACTCCTGAGCGATGACGACGAGGACGGAAGTAACAACGGCGGAAATGCTGATCGACAGGCGGCAACTGGCTTCCTTCACTTCCCACAACAGCAACAACCCCAACAAACGGCAACAGCGCCTGTCTGCACGTTGATGGAGGCAGATACTAGACTTCCAGCCACGCCTCCTTCTGCTCTTGTACCTCCACGAGTAGTATGCCTCAGGAAGACACCCAAGACTGGTGAGTATTCTTTAACTTTTCTCTTTCTTCAATTCTTAGAAATATGAATAAGTACATATGCCACTAATAGCCTTATGGACTACTTGCGAATTTATTATTTGCATTTAATGTTTTTTGTCTAAAAGGTGTTCGACTCGGTATGTATTGTATATATGAAATTATGTGTGCTAAATAAAACCTACAGAAGTATGCTAATATAGCAAGTTAGGATCGAATATACACTGTTACGGAGTTAATGAAAATGTTGGTCGAGCTGCACTTATATTTAGGACACCAATGTCCACGAATCTCTGACCAATATTCCGACGGAGCAAACGAAATAACCTATCGCACATGAACATAAAACATTTGAAAATTCCTGTATTATTCTGTGATATGTGCCCTTTACTGCTAAACAACTTATTACTGCCATTATCATAGCAACAAAAACTTTATACTATCATCGTTTTTACTTTCTCTGGCGTTGAATAATGCATTTTGACCAGGTAAGAAATAGCAATATTGGGTATTGAGGTTTTATTGAAAACATAAATTGCACCGCAACCGTGACGTCCGATGTGGACAGAGAGGGATGACGCAGCGGTTGAGCAATAGAACTATCGGACTGAAGTATCAGTTTAGTTTATTAGAAACACGTGGTTTGCAAGTGCTTGAATATAAGAAACATTTTTTCCTAATTATTCTATTATTTTTTCTATTTATTTTATTAAAATACTATTAATTTCGATGTTCGCAAGAAAACATTATTTGTATTTTGTCTTTTCTGTGAATAGGCTGTTATGGTCTGTCCGTTCGGAACAAATTTCATATAGCCGATAGACCACAAGTAATTTTCAAGAACTTAAATATTCTTTTAAGCTTCTCCCTGCAAGAGCTCTCATGTAGTGTCTCTAAACTATCCTTGAAAATGTATAATTCCTTTTTTTATTCATGCTTGGGCTTATTAGTAAGAAAAACTGACTGGTGATATAACGATCTGTTTTGTTTTCTTATCGCTCCTGCAACCAAATACATGTCCCCTGAACTGAAGATTACTAAGCAAATATTAAAAAATATATTGTGTTTAACTTAAGATTAAATTACATTTAAGGAGTATAATATATAAGGGAAGATTGTTCATTGATAGAAAGGAAATATTAATCTTGTAAATTACATAAATATTTCATAATTGTCCAATTGTTTTTATTACACTTGTTGGTGCACCTAAAACAAATTAAAATGATATCTGCTCCTATTCCTCCCAGACATTGCCCTTGTCTTTCGGAGGGTTGAAAGGAAGGAAGAAATGTGAACGCCATACATTATCGCGAGCCATCTCGCTCGATTGTCTAAGGATGATACATTCATTAAATGTCTTGATGATGCAGCACATGAGCCGAGTATATAGACATAGTAGTTTACTATCCTACTTTCCTATCTGTGCTATAGAGGCATTCATAGAACCAACAGTGCTTACTTACCCAACAACTGCGTTCTTGCCAAGAGAAATAAAATAAACAATCAATAGAGTATTTCTGTTTTTCAGTTTCACTGACGGCGAATGGTTCTTGACATGTCTGTCAGGTAAAGTTCCACTTGAACGGAAATACCCAAACAATCGATTGCGAACACATTGATATCCGGAGGGAGATCGGCACAACTTGAGTGTATATTTAGACAGTGGGGCAATCCGTCATCGGCCCCCCAGGATACCACAACTTTTTGTTGCTCCACCCAACCCGAGACATTCCCATAGCGTTTCATCAAAGAAGTATGACGTAGATAACAAATGTTATAGCAAGCAGTATGTACCTCTCTCGGTCATTTACGTCACTACCGTTTTATATCTCAGCAAAAATCTGTTATTTACTGCAATAAGGAGGCTAGCTACAAGAGTAAAAACGGAGCAAATATTCCATAGTTGCCGTCAACCCTTGGTATATAAAGGGACGCAGTGAGAGCAAACAAGAAGCAATTAACATGCATTACATTTTAGGGCAAGTGTTCATTTTGTTCCCTTTGAATTAAAGAAAAAATAATTACAGATTAATATTAACGTATCATAAAAATTTAAAGCTACACATAGTATTTTATAGCACCTTAAAAGGTCTTAAGATAATTAGGTCTTATTTGTTAATATTCGGCTTAAAATCCTCAATTAAATGTAAGATTTTGTTGCTTCATTATGCATCAAATGCTTGTAGTATATGTACACTTAAGGTCAATTATCTTTTATGGATTACAATGCACAATATGTGGAGGGTTGAAATAGAAGTTCAGGAAAAATGTTATGAAACGGTTCGTTTGAATGTGTGTGCCTCCTCTTCGCTCTTCTTATTTGTGTTAGAAACTTGTGACTGGTAGCTGATTATCCAGTGCAGTGAATAATGTCAAAAAACAAAGATGGGAAATTTGTACGATCCGGCAATACCTAATATAATTTGTTCAAACTACTTACCATGGAAAAATAATATTCTACCCCAGTTTAACAAACAGGTATGTAACAACAGTTAAAATACATTTTATGCAGTGGCATTTGATAATGGCTACTTATCCAATTGTCACCACTTTTCCCGGTAACGTTATGCAAATTTGAAGCAATGAGCGGTCTAGCCTCAGCCTCGGGCAAGAGTCCTATCAGAGGTTGTGCGTGTATATATACGAGTAAGGATGATACTGGAATCCAAATTTAAGACTTGTTTAATGACTGCTTTTTTATACTCACATAAATCGCGAAGTTGCCGAACAAAGGACACCAATCTATAATACTGTCCGGAGTTAGCGTATGTGTAGCGCATATTACGCGATAACACTTAATTCATTATTTACGCAGGAACGTCTTTCTTCTCTTATGGTCAGTCAATTTGTGTCCGAGCTTCCCCTCACGAAAGCCGTCTTATTCACACCAAAATTCCTTTTGTAACTATGTGGTCCATTGTATCTTTTGTTTCGGTGACCAGCTACTAAGGAAAGGTCCGCACTTCTTGTCAAGTGTTTGCCAGATGGACCGCCCCCGGAGATGGCTTCCCTACCAGTGCACTGCTAACCGAATATCCTCTTTTACATTTAACGAATATTTTCAATGTTCATATATAATCTATTATGATTCTTAATTTACTGAATCCATAATTTCGGTATCACAGTCATGGTAACGAAATGTGTAATGTTTAGCGCCCACTTTTATTACATTTGGCACCGCAGGCGGTGACACTGATGATACATGAGATGAAGATGGAGCACCGGTGGAATGACATGGCGGGAGAAACTGAAGCATCCTGGTGAAAACCGGGAAGAAACCTTCAAATAAGGCAGAACCTCGTGTGACAATAAACCAAGAGGATCTCGGCCTCGGAGAAGCCGGTCTGATCACATGATCAAGCAGGTGGAGACTGCGGAATGACTGTGGAACGGATCGTCTCCATAGTTGGCATCTATGTACACAATCTTGCACTGCGACCTGAAAATGCGAAAAAAAAGTTCCCCAGGTGGGTCCACAAGGCTGCGCACGTGGCAATTTGCCAGGCAATGTTGATATGAGCTGAAGGCATGAATGATACTTTCTTTTCGCCAGTTGTGACAATGGGTGAGGCGTGGATGCCGTTTTTCAGTCCATAAAACGAAGCGCCAATCTTCTCAATGGAACCATGCAGATTCGCTGCCACCAACAAATTTCCGGGTAAGCGCCAGTGTTGGAAAAGGTTGGCGAAGTTCTGAGACAGCGATGGCGTAATCCTTACTCATTGCATTCCATAGGGAACCATGGTGACAGGTGCATCTTATGGATATGTTTTGAAGCTCTCTGCATTGCGTGTAAAACGACCAGAAAAGGCTGCACGTGTGCTTTTTTACCAAGACAGCGCATCGGGCGACGCAGCAGTTTCTTCGTGCATATAATTTTGAAGTCATTCCTCATGCTTCCTACCCATCTGATCTGGCTCCTAGTGATTTTTGCCTGTTTCCAACGATGAAAGGACACTCCGCGCCCCTACATTCACCAGCCGTGCCGCTAATACATCAGCAATTTTCCAGTGGTCAAAACATACTCCTAAGGAAGCTTTTGCAGCGGCCATGGAATCACGATGTCGAAGTTGCGAAAAAAGTGTATGGCTGCAGGGAGTCTATATCAAGAAGTGACACAAGTTTCATAATCCTCGTGCGATTAGTTAATAAGAAAAAATACTTGGAGATGTTATAACTCGAATGGTCTCGTACTTGCGCTAGCAGAAATTCAAATTAACAATGATTGGTTGGACAGACAAAGCACACTTCTCTCTTTATTTATGGAGTTAACACATAATTGGAGACTGTAATCAGGAAATGCCCACAAAATTATAATTCAAGGTATTTATGATTTGAAAATTACTGTATAGTATTGCTTCAATTCAAAATTCATCACAGCCCTTATTTCCTTTAGACACTGGAATAAAACTGTTACTGTAAATGGTACGCGCTACTATTGTATGATACAAAATTCCAAAATTCCATAGAATCGATACGGTAAACATCTACATGCAAGATGACGCTCCACCCCATAGCTACACCCCTGAAAAACAGTTAATTACCCAGACCATTAGCGATTGGTGCCGTGATTCCAGAACTCAGTCTGACCTACATTTTGTTACCTTAGAGAAGGTGTTTTCATATCTCATCCAACAAGCCGAGAGCATCTGAAATATGCTATCTCTCAATAAATTGCTAATATTCCAGGAAATCGTCTGAAAACGTGGTGCATGGAGTCGCAGAAAGAATGGTGTACGTTGAACAAGCTACCGAGGGATATCTTCAGAGTTTCATTAATTTCTATTTTTCCCAGTATGTGACTCATTTCGTTATTTCCTTACCTCGAATAATATATTTATAACGACTTTAAATTTGAAGTGGTTTTTGAATAACCTTATACTTACATGAATGGAATGAAATATCCACAAAGAGCAAGGTTTTTAAAATGTTGATAAAAAGGCTCCAAATATGCAAGCAAAGCTTATACGAGGGCTGTTCAATAAAGAATGATCACAACTTTTTTGACAAGGTACCTTTACTCACCCTCATAATTTTGATGGTCCTTCTCAAAATAGTATTCCCTGAATGAGATGCACTTGTCCCAGCGTTTCTACCAGTCTTCAAAGACATGTTGGAAACCTTTTTTGAGAGATATTTCAAAATCGCCTCCGCAGCCTTCACCACTGCTTCTGATGATGGATAATGCCTCCCACGAAGGCGTTTCTTCAAGTTAGGGAATAGAAAAATGTCACATGGGGCTAAATCCGGACTATAGGGAGGGTGAGGGATGCACTTCACGTTGATTTTTGCAAGATATTCAACAACAACATTGGCAATATACGGCCACGCATTATCATGGTGTAGCATCCAGCCTGCTTCACGGAAATGTGGTCTTTTGCGCCTGATACTGACTTGCAATGTTTTCAGGACATCCCTGTAGTATTGTCCAGTTAGTGATGTGTGTGCAGGTACAACATGCTGATAAACCATTTCGTGAATATCAAAGAATAAGATGACCATAACTTTCCCAAAAGAAACAGTCACTTTTTCTTTTTGGGGGGTTGGTGATGAAGGAAATTTCCATACTGAGCTTTGCTGTTTGCTCTCAGGATCAAAATAATGTAGCGGAGTTTCATTAGCAGTGATTACGTTTGATAGAAACTTCGGATCTTCCTCTAACATCAACTGTAACTGCATGTTACCTCCATTGCAGCGGTAGAGGATACTGAACATATCTGAACTTACCTGGGTCTCACAGGTGGGAACCAGGAGTACCAACAATGAAACTATTACGGCGTGTTTCTTTCACATTAAGCTAACAGAATATAATAATATGATTGAATTTTAGTGCGAAAAATTATGATCGTAAAAATTATGATAATTCTTTATTGAACAGCCCTCGTATTTGCTGGTGTTTTACCACTTCTGAGTGTTTCTTGAACTTTTAGGAGAGAAGTTTTATTACTGTAGTTTACAACGCTGTCTTCAGTGGAGAGTTGGAGGTATGCTACTTCAATCTGATCTGACAAGATTTCTCTGTTAGTGACACTTTCCTTTGAGATTGGTGAATAATACCGATGTTACGTTAGTAACTATTCATGAGAGACGTTGTCCATGGTCTAGAAGTAACATGTGAGGCTCGGTTTCCGAGGTGGCAGCTACTTTTTCGAGCATGCCTGACTTTGATAGGGAAGTAAAGCTGGTGGTCCCGTTTCGTAGACACATAAAATAACCTCAAGTCTGATAAAAAGGCTTCTAAGCAAAATTAAAGTCTGGGCGAACTAACCTGCCACTTGATGATAGTGTACAGGAATAAAAACTAAAAGACTACCCTTTTCACGCTTATCCAGGAGGTATCTTCCCAAAGATGCGTCGCCAGATAAACACATAGTTAAAACGACGGAAAATAAGTAGCGAGAATACTCGTTTGTGAAGATAAACTGGTATTTTTTATTTATGTCAATATTAGCTTTCAGATAGAATTCACAAAGCACTTCCTCTACTTCCTAAGAAGGCGCTAGAGAAAGTAATAACATTATTCATGACATGACGTACACTATTAACTGCAGCGTTAGGAATTCGTTTGCTGTTAATTTATAACTGTTGGTTGGCTCAATTCTCATATCTGACATTAATTTAGGGTCTTTTAAGTGCCCACGGATTCCATTTCATTTGCGGCTTTGTTAATTAATTTGGTGGGCATGGTAAGAATGAAAGGAATCGTAAACATTTAGTAGATGTAGGTGCAATGTTTCGTGAGCTGAGAAAATGAGTCACAGCCAAACTATTATAAAGAAGAAATTGTTTGCGTGACACTCGACAGTGGCGGCGCCTGCGTGTATCCTCCCAACTTCGCCGCCAATGACTCCATACAAACCTTTCCTGACATAGTAATGATCGAGTGTGAGAGATCGCCAACACGGAATCCTCAACAAAATGATAGCTTTACACTACTAGCATTGCTCTACTGTATTTTTCTCTGGCTTGACTGGATTGTAATAACTTTAAGAAGCAGTTCTTTATGCTTCACATTGATTGAACACGAACACCATTAAAAAGCTAATCTATCACAGAAACTTTTTTTATTTCTAAGCCTTGGAAAAGGAGATAGATTCTATTAACCAAATCATAGAGTTGAGTTTTATATCTGATGGTATTTAAAACATAGTTTTTATTTTCCCTTTATCCATGAGATGATGCACTGGAGAACTCCGTACCTGGCGCCCCACGATCATAGATATAACAGAAAAAGACCTTTTTGATTTTACAATAAATCCAGTTAGTTACCTTTGCATGCGCAGAGAATTAAAATAAGCAACATAAAACTATGAATGTTTCACGAACTACTTCTGTGTTCGAGAGGTATGAACACAGAACTTCTTTAAGAGAATAACTTCCTATGCAGTGGAGAATCTGATAGTACGAATATTGAAATGTGTATTAAGAATAATTAATAAGACATGTATTAAGAAAATCTCTTGTCCAGCAAATAAAAACTGCCCAATGTAGGAAGATCGGGTTGCAAATTCCATCATATTGTCCTCCCTTTGCTTTTTTCACCTGGTTACCACTGGTCTTACCATTGGTTTCCCAATTATCATTTAATTTCATGTTATCTCAATGTGGAGTCATATGTAGTATCGGGCATTTAATACTATTAAAAGGATTTGGGGCTACTTTAATATAATTTTCCTCAGCGACTGTTGTTTATTTTTATACCTCCTTCACAAATGCTTCCAAACCATAAAGACAATAGGAAGTAGGCCTATTTAAAGTATCTCCGCCTCGAGGATCTCTGCATCAGAAGCCCAATGTTCAACCTGGGTGACGACAGTGACCAGCGGAGTATTCACAGCTCACAGCAGTCTGTCTGCAGCATACAATACAGCTTGGTATTGGGGCAAGCTGTCATCACGGCTGAATGAAGAGTTGTACAGTGACGCTGTAGCTTCCATTTGCCTGCCAAACTCAGCACTTTTTGCAGAAGTACGTCCTTTTTGGTAAACAGAACTTGTTCTTTCCTCGAAATAGTAGCAGTCCTCCCCGGCTTGAGAGCGACACAACCTCATGACCGGTAGGAAGCGAAAGGACCTGTTCTATAGCCTTCGCCCAGTGTTTTTACTGTTACGCTCCCTCTCCAGCAAATCTCAGAGCACTGTTGGTAAATACGCAGGAGCACTCTCATTCACCCGAGCAAATGCCTGTTTTCACGGTAAATCTGAAAGGCTGTCTTAACAGTAACAAACTTTTGCTGCTTTCTTTTGCGTTTTAAACATTCAGAACTAAATCGTTTCTCAAATAGGGAGAAAATCTGATGTGTAACATTTACAAGACTTTTTTTAACAGTTATTATTTATTTTTATATGTACAAATTATTCTTACAAAATCGTCCGGTTGTAACAGTTATTTTGAATTCAGACTCGAAAAAGAAAATTAATGTTGATAATGGGTTTTATGGTGTTATTTGAAGTTTAATATTATCTAAAGAATGTTAAAAGTATATTAATGTTTAAGTTTGAAAATTAAAATAGTTAAAATAAATAAGACATCTTATTGGTTACTAGGAATGACGTGGTTATAAAGAAAGGCATGGTTACTAAGGTGACGGAGTGTAAAGATGTAAAATGTGTTAGCTTGATCATTTATACAAAAATGACGCTCTAGGAAGCTCTTGAGAGATTATCAGTTCAATTATGCTTTAACTCCTTTTCTGTCAAATTTAAATTAGAATTAAATTCAATATATTTAAAAGGAAATTCGTAATTTATTTCGCTTTGTGAATCATTTCTGGAAGGAAGAAAGACATCTATCCGAGACTACGCCTTGGGAAAGGAGTTATCATGTTACTGCTGAGAATTCGCATTTTTATTTAACTTAAAACCAAATTAAACGAACTCAAAATACTTCTTGAACATTTTTCAAATATCATCACAACTTGATGATACATAAAATGCCATATTTCGTTTACAAATGTCGCCGCAAAGTGGTGCAAAATTATACATCATAACAATCCGTTTACAAGGTTAAAGTCAATCGAGGTAAATGTAGGTATACAGAATTTGTTTATTTATAATTTCATTGTAGGTAAAAGCGGGTTATATGACAATATAACAATAGTCAAATGTTTAAAATCGAGTTGCTTTAAGCACTTATCGTGTCAGAACTTCAAAAGTATAAAAGCATGGAAACTTCTAACCACCTAGATTCATACAACGAATAGCTCGGAAATGATCAAAGACACGGAACTATGTACATGATAGCAATTGGGTGTTTTAATGAAATCTACGTTTTTGTATAACAGCTTGTAATCTCTCTTATACTTGAACAGCCATAAATTTATACAAAATCCATTTTAAATGAGGGAAATAGAATGTTAGAGATGTAAAAGCTATTAGCCATATAGATATGTTAAACGTATCGAGTTTTAATTAAAGCCTTTACAGCCTCTTAAGCAAATCCAGAAAATGGAAAGTTTTCCATTTAACGGTAATTTGTGATAGGGAAATTTTAAAAATATTTTGTTCTGCGAATAAGATTATGACCTTAAACTAAAAGTTCGACGTTTATCAGAAATTACATTTTTATAGTATGCTTTTCACACATACACAAATACAGACAGACAGACAGACAGAGAGAGAGAGAGAGAGAGAGAGAGAGAGAGAGAGAGAGAGAGAGAGAGAGAGAGAGAGAGAGAGAGCGAAAAGGAGAAAGAGGTACTTATTCTTAAAAGATATTTCTCACAACCAGGAGGTGTTAACCAGATTTTTCCAGTGAAATATCTACACAAATTGTTCGGATGTAAAGATATAAGTAGATAAGATAGTCAAGAATTATCTCCATATAAGATATTCTTTTTATATGTTGTGGTTTGTGAAGGTGCTTTAGATTTATCTGCTTTACTGTCGAATTTGGGAACACGGAGATAAATAACTTATACAGAATTATTGGATCTAATACTAAAAGTATACTATGATTATTTTTAATTTCACCTTGTAGTATAGTATCTCCTCCAATATAAGTAAGTAGCAGAAAAAGTAACATTCAGTGAAACTCCGATTCAGCGAAACAAAGGGAGCAAAACTATTTCGTTAAATCGATGGTAACTATTTTGAGCATAGAAAGGAAGAAAAAAAATAGAATTCCAAATGTATATAACAATGTCATGATCATATTACACATTTACAAAGAGTTTTTCATAAAATTAGTAACTTTTTTCTGAACTGTTTACTCGTAATGATTGTTGGATAAGCATTATACGTGTTGGTGTTGATTCACTGCTTTGTTCCAAAGGCAGCCTAAAGAAAAGCTGTTTGTACTAGAACACAGACACACACACACACACACACACACACACACACACACACACACACACACACACACACACACACATTTATTTATATATAATATATATATATATTATATATATTTCTTACTAATGATTCTTTCAATCCCTCCTCCATGTTATTCTGTCTCCAATGGTTCTATATTTCTGTCCAATGCTTATTACAAAAAGATTTCTTTCACCGATACCTTACACAAATAAATCATGCTAACCAACACTAACAGTAAAGTTGCAGTAGACTTTCGCATGAATGTATTATACAGGCAGTTAATACTTGCTATGACGGTGCAATATGAATGTGAGTTGGTGTGCATTAACTGTGTATAATACCAACTGTCTACATATTTTGGAATTTAGGCCTGGGGCAAAAAAAAAAACCCCTTACCAATTGTCACAGCAACGTAGCCAAACTGAATTTTAGCGGTGTTTCTTTTTTCACTCATTCTAATTATTTCTTAATTTTCTCCCTCCGCCGTTTTGCTTAAGAATTTCAATTAACCGAGCTTTTATGTACATTTAAAATATAGTGCGTCCAGCATAAGCTCCTAATTTACACAAATGTTATGAAAAGTCGTAATGCGCTATTCCGAAACTTCGCATTTATAGAAACGTTATCCTGGTACACCTTTCATATACAATTCAGTGGCCAAAGAAATAATTTCGTTAACTTCATAACCTCCTATTTACTAGGCAATAATGTTGGTCAAGGCGCCTATTATTCAACTCGTACTTCATTCTCCAGGTTTCATAACATTTGCTTTGTTGTTGCTTTAATTACAAGGTAATATAATTATGTGCGCGCGAAGAAAAAACGTTTAAAAGGTTTTGCCCACAATACTTTTATTAGGACTGAATTTTCATCTAAAATCGCTCATAAATATAAACCAGTTATTTGCTAAAATTGATTTCTTCGATATATGCACAACCGGTTTAAACTTTTTGTTTTACCCGACTGCCGTTAGAGCCACTAGCTAGAGGTGTGGACATTTCAACTGCTGCTGATACGCCCTTCCAGTTGGCCTCTACAAATTTGCATGTTTACACCTACAAAATCCTGTTATAGACAGAATGTCCAGTAGAGCTCTACAGTGGTATGGACATGTACAACGGATGCCAGAAGATCGGTGGCCCAAACAAGTTCTAAAGTGGAAAGTACCAGGCTGTAGAAAGCATGGAAGAGACAGAAGAAGGTGGTACGAGGAAATATATGGGCATATGAAGAAAAGGGGGCTGGAAGAAGGACAATGGAATGACAGGAATCTCTGGAAAGCAGAAACAAAGGATGAATTGCTGTAAACTGAAAAAATACACCTTTATTACACCTGCAAAATTAAAAAAAAAAATACACATACAAAAATATTCCAGGCGCATCATCGTGTTCATATATATAATATATATACCGGCCAGTACCAAATAGAAACTTAAAACTACGTTAGAATTTCCCTGTGACAAAGAGGAGGGGGAAGCAAAATCTGGAAATTGTGGAAGCGTATATTTTTCTAAATCGACATCGTTTCCACGGGCGGTTTGCAGTGGTGTCAACCGAATCCTCTCATAATTATAATAATAATGAGAATGTTCACAAATTGTGTATCATTTCATATGTTTCGTGCATATTCACATAGGGAATCCCTTCTATTTTCGCACACTGTAATGTGTGCGAAAAATTGATCCATCATTGACTCATAGTCCAGTCTCAGTTACTAACTATACACAGACAGCCGAGCGGTTACAGACAAGTATGTAGGTATTAGACCTATAAAGGTTCGAATTTCAGACATTTTAATTTTTTTATTGTATAAATACGAAATGTGTAATACGCACATTGTAATATAACTTCCATTTGCTTAAGTTTACTTGATTTTATGGTATTTATACTCACATAAAAACTGGTACACTGTAGTCTGTATTTAAGCTAACTGAAATAAATGTCTTATTCCTATATGTAAAATCAAATAAAAATAGAAATTAACATAGTATAGGGTGTGTAAAGCCTCTGCTTCCATTACTGCTCTCATTCTTCATGAATGAGCTCGAGTATTTACACAACCAATATTACGGTAATTTACTAATAACATTGCATTTATTTTGAAAATGACAAGAATATGCTTTATGCGTTTGCTTAGAAATTAATTTATTTAAAATACTATTATTTATTTTCTGCAAAAAAGAAACATAAGCCATTGCTATTAAAGTAACAATAATAAAAGGAAACCTATGCACCAAGGATTCGAATATATGTTATTCCAGTTACGAGACACATGTATTTCACCACTTGGCTACCATGCTTATGGCCAAGCCGCAAAGCAATCCCTAACTATCACATAGCTTTGAAATGAAGCCGGAGTGGTATTAAAATGTATATTGGAAAAATTAATTATCTATTCACACTAGCCGCATGCAGACCAAAGTATGGAAGGGCAGAGTCTTCAAATCACAGCTGAGATTCAAATCATTAAACTTTTCATCTGACTTTACCTTTCAAAGCGTATATTATGAACGGAGCGTCAGCGAATGCTTCCGATGTTTTCCGAATCGCACTTTGTTTCTGGCAGCCGCTTACATTTTTTTTTTGTCTACGACTCTGTGTATGTATGACATTTTGTTAAAGTTAAGGGTATAACCTCAAAAATATTATAACTAAATTAAATATTTCTTTAATTATCGTTTTGTAAAAATACTTATGTCCTAAAGCAAATTTAAAAAATATGAATGTATAGTTACATCTAACATACGAGTGTCAAATTAAATTAGCTATTATGTTGCATATATATGTATATTGAAACATTAATAACTGGAAAACTGTCCATTTTATTTAATTAAAATTAAATAGTGTCGCGGCGAAAAGCACAGAAATTTCGGTGCCGAGAGATAAGCGCGGCATGTGTACACAAAGAGCCTGCAGATAAAGATAACAGGCGGACAGTGCTTGCACAAACAGATAAACATGGCGCTTGAAATAAGTGACTTGCCGGCCCAGATAGGGTTTCACGTAAGGAAGGTTCTAGTGATATCTCGATTGACAGAGAATAGTTGTTTTTCTTATTTGCTCCAGAAGTCTCTCGAATTTATCAATGAGGTATTTAAGAGAGCGACGACTCGCCAAGAGTCAGTCGTGAGTAGTAGTAAACAACTGTGAAATGTGTAACGAGAGCTGATCATAACGCTGTTTGTTATTGTCATCGACCTTGGAAGATTGTGTTGTTATGTGATGTAATGTTGTTACGTGAGAATTGAACAGTGTATCTCTACGGAAATAAAGAACATTTAGAATTTTGGCAAATTGGACTTTTAATTCTACGAACCCACAAAGCCACGATAGTTTTTACGTGCATAACACATTCAAAAACACTAAGCTAAAAAATATCCAACGTAAAATATAGAACTTCGAAAATTCAGTTCCAAAATTCCTTAAATATCAATTTTATCTGAACTAGAAATGCATTGCAAAATTATTGGAGGGGTTCTATTGTATATATAGCCTTTTGACCGATTTGTTGTCATCTCAGTTAGCAATCTCCTTAATATACAAGATTAAAATAGAACATATTACAAAGGCATAGGCAATTTATTCCAAAATGTTCAAAATTCCAATGTTGTTTTCTATGTATATCCTTACAGTTTCTTTATGGGTTACAGCCTCTAACAACAAACCAAACGCCTGCCTGCTAAAACGGGATTTAAAGTACGTTTAAGGAAGAAAAACATACACATTATACAAATTTCCCTTGAGTGGTGTCATTTTGCGGTAAAGTCTGCCAAGTTTCACACTGTTAGGCACGCAGAGTTATTCTCTCTCTGCACTAATTAGTGTTATAATGTTGGTGTATACTCTCTTATCACGCAATGTTGCCACCTTTACAATACAGACCTCTTTCTCTTGCAGTTATCTCCCTTTAACTTCTATTTACCTCTCCTTCTTTGCTGGTTTGTCTTCACGTTTGTCATTTAAATGACAAATAATTGAGGAAGAGTTTTGCACTTGTTTACCCAATGAAAGACTTTTGTTAACGAAGCAAAATATAAGGACGAAGATAATACAAGCGAAGTAAAACTTTAATTCCATATCATTTATTAGCATCTCTGGGTTTCGTTATATAAACTAAGAGAAAACAAAAATCTAAAATATTGTGAAGTATTGGCTATGGCACAAGATTCTCGAGAGTTTGACGCTGATTGACCTGACTTAAAACTGGATTAAATGACAATGAAATAAGTTAATGATGAGTATGATTAGAAAACAAAGAATACCCTAAGGTTTGTTTACCGTCTTGAAATCCGAGTGCTCCGTTTGGCAATTATTCTCATTGCTGTGTTGTGAATCGTTTAGTATTAATTATTTCTGGTATGTTTTTCAACAAAGAGCGAATACTTCGGTAAAGATACGGCCAAATAACCGAGCGCGACGGCTCAGGCGGTTTCGTCTGTCGCCCGCATTCGGGGGGCCCGGGTTCGATTCCCGTGGCCAACCTACCCGACTCATGGGCTTTTTCGGGGATTTTCCGGGTCACCAGGTGAATGCTGGGTAGGTTAATTACATCCCCCGAATTTCCTATCCCTCCATTTCGTCTCCTTTCACATCGTCTCTCATCTTGTGGTCCCTTTCAGGGTAGAAGTTTCGACGGGTGTCTCGGCGGTGCATGGCAGGATGATATACTCTGAATGAACCACTTCCTCCTCCGGTAGGTCGGTTGCCGGTCCCCGAACCGACTGCTGGGACCACTTCCCAACCACAGTAGGGGGGATGTCCGGTTTCCTGGGCATCTAAGTAAAATGTAGGGACCCTGCCCTCTACACTGAAGTGGTTCCTTGGGACGGCCGCCCTCCATCTCCTCTCGATTCATCCTTCCTTCCGAGCATGCCCCACTTGAGAGCATAGGTACAATGGTTAAGAGTGGTGGTAGTGTCAAATCTCCTATGTAGTAATCCTAATCCTAACCAGAGGACATCGTTAATAGCCAACAACGGATTTTTGTTTCTACCGTGACCTCTGGGAGGGAAGGATAAGGGGAGAGTACCAAAGGGAGACCAGATTTGGTGATGATGGGCGAAATCCCTATTTTTAGTTCGAGGCTGCCCACGGTCACCCGTCCTGGCGAAGGGGAGGGTGGAGGAGGGGACATTTGAGCAGTCCCTGAACAATGCCAGGGAAGAAAGTACGTATCAACTAAAGAAAGTCAAGAAAGATTCATAGGTTCGCCGAGTACCTTATCCGAAACCTACGAATGTGAATCACACACGTCGCGCCTGTTTGCCCGGCAAAGAACGCATAATTCGAGCACTGCAACTTTCTCTTTCTAATCCTTGCGGAGTAAGTGGCAACAAGAGTAATACTCCAGAAGCACCTTGATATGCATAAAGAAACTGTTTACGACACCCATCATTAAACATATTGTGGATTCATTAATATTTTTTGTTTTGTTTGTTGCATCACTGAAAACGTTTCTGAAAGTGTACAATAACTGTTCTGTTCCAGTAACCTTTCAGCAGCCTCCAGCAACAACATGGAAGGTGACCTCAAGTACGCCGCCGACTCCTGCAGCACCTCGCCAAGTGACCCCCATCATTGTTCCGGTCTCCAGAAGGAGTTCTGTTAGCACCATCAGACCTTCCACTGCTCCCGCTGCCATTAAGTGAGTAACACTTAAAATTATTTGTCTTATTCCTCAAAATTTACCAATGACTCAATTTCTATGGAAGTAATCGACGTATTGCTGAATATATATTTACTTACAATTAATGTTTACAGTGTTGCGCTGCTACCAGGTAGAATTTAACATGCAAAAATGCGGGTTTTCTTCATAAAACCGAACAGTTAATACAATATTACATGGGTTCTGGGTTGAAGAAATTGATTTTTAAACCTGTATATTTTCTGATGCTTTAAAATATCTTTACAACTGTGTGTAAATTACAAACACAGTATAATGCTTATAAGTGGCGTATTTTTTATTTGTAATAATATAAGCTGCACTTGCGTTTTCTCTTTAAAACTGTCATAATTTTCAATTTCAATTTTATTGCTCTTTATAACAAGTACAATAGTATACACAATTGAAAACTTGTTTAAGATCATAGTCCAGTTAAAAATAAATAAAGACAATCGATACAATTACAAGTAATAACAGTTTAAGTGCTAAAATCATACATAAAGATGATTGTAATACAAATACGTTGATAAAAGTAACTGTATGTCAATTATAATATCATTATCATTCAGAAATTCTTCCACGTCATAGTAAGCTTTTGATTTAAGAAAATTAGTTTATGTATATTTAAACTTAAGTTATGGAGTAATATTTCTAAAATTTATTGGTAATTTATTGAATAATTTACTGCCAATATAATCAACCTTTCTCTCATATAATATTAATCTATGTGATTGAGTTATCAAGTTCTGTTTTCTTCTAGTGTTGTAGTTATGAATAGCTGAATATTGAGGCAAAGAACTATTTCGTATATACAATTTGGTTTTTAATATAAATATACTGGGAAGGGTTAGTATTGAAAGAGTTTTGAATGCTTCCTTACAAGGACTATACATTGGCAGATTGGCTGTGTATCTGATGGCTCGTTTTTGTAATGTAAAGTGTTTTTTGAGATTGGCTTTAGATGTTGATCCCCACAGCTCTATGCCATATGTAATAATTAAATAAATGAAAGCGAAATAGACTGTCTTGTCAGTTTCAGCTGATACAAATTTTGATATATTACGTATAACAAAAAAGGGCTGATGATAATTTATTTTCAATTTTATTAATATGTTCATTCCATGTTAGTTTACTGTCAACTGTTAAACCGAGAACATCCACATTATCGATAAGTAGAGTAATATCATTGTCATATCATTATCATATACGAGGCTCAAAATGAGTGGTTTTAAATTTGAAAATTATTAATTCGATTTTTTCCATTAACACATAATTTTTAGAGTTATTAAAATATTGAGTTATACTATTTACAATTTCATTCATTTGTATTTCTAGGTTATTAAGGTCTTTATTCTGAGATCCCATGTCATCAGCATAGATATTTAAACTAACATCATTAGAAATTACATTGGCAATGTTATTTATGTACAATAAACAGTAGTGGTCCCAAAATGGAGCCCTGAGGAACTCCCGATACAATGTTTTTACTATGAGATGTAAAGATTCCCTGGGTAGTATTTAATTCTGTGAACTGAGCTTATTAGGTCATACGCAATACCTCTAAATCAGAGGTGATATATTTCAACTGTTATGGAGCAGATATGCATGAAGCTCCAAAACTTTGAAGACCGATTCCCCTGAGTTTAGTTTTCTCCTACTTAAGGGACATTTTCTGAGATGAGAATTAATAGACAAGCATGAAACTCTCAGGATTTATTTGTAAAATGATCATGCTATCGTTTCTATCAAGTTTAAAGACTTGCATAATCATTATTGAGATCAAGAAGAAGTTTGAATTAAATGAAACATTTTATATCACCTAAAATAAAACTCATAAAAGTAATCTGAGAGCACCAGTATGATATACAGCCGTCCAATTAAGTGGTGTAAATTAATTTATGTAGCTTAAATGGCTCCTGAGAAAATGTAATTTCCTGAACCACCTCAGGTGCGTGGAGTTCTTCCTGGTTCCGTCAGAGGAAAGCTTTTCCAACAACTTACCGGTGTGACCGGATAACCAAGCTTGGAATCATTGGCAATTTCTACTCAAATCTGTCGCCCGGCCAACTACCTGTAGCCTTCTGTGAAACCTTCACCTCATCCGTTCCTCCTAAGGATAGTAAACACAAAATATCCGCGTTGAATCGAGGTTCGAGGTATCTCCTATGTTCTCTGGTATACTCATATCCAACACAGAAAACGAAATATGTAATATAATTCGAAAATGCCTAAAACTAGAAAGAAATCTATGACACTGTGCATTTTGAGCTCTAAATTACACCTAAACTTAGTTTTTGCTCCCTATTCTGATTTTATAAAGTTTAAACGTTCCAAACTAAATCAGAGTGTAAAGTACCTCACAGATTATTCAAAATGGTTAAAGCCTTTGAAAAAAATTAATTAAAATTATACATATAGAGTAATTTGAAACAGACGTGAATTGGGCATATCTGGCTTTTAAGAATGTTCTTTAAGGGGGATGCAGAATATCAAATGAATATCTAATGAAATCTTCATATCGAATGTATACAGCTTCATATCCTAGGGTTTCCGCCTTGGAACTGTTACACTGACTAAATTTAATATTTGGACAGTGCCAATGTTTTATAGAAGATGACAAACCTTGAATAAGATATTTTGTTGGCTTTTACAATTTTCCTTGCAATTTCAATGTGACTCGTATGAAGGCAAGTAAATTCTGCACTCTAAACACAGGAGTCTGGGCGGTCCTTTTCTACAAATCCCCCTTTCTTTTTGGTAACCACCAGTTCAGAAGCTTCTTATTGCATGCGAGATGTCGACACTTCTATGTGAACTGGGTTTAGTATCTGTCAATGAAAGCCGAAGGAGAAGGGAGTGAACAAGTGAGGGCGCGATAATCAACAAAGAGGTAAACAAGGAAATGTCTTGCCTTGACGGGAATGAGGAAGTAACGAGGGTTGCCGACCTGGCCGGCGTGGCAGCACGAGACGTCGCGAACAGGGTGAGCAACCTGTCAGGCGTCCTTGGTTCGATATTAGGTCGATATTAACGGCAATATCGCTTGGCAACAATAGGAAGTATACTCTCGAACTAGATCAATGGGTCAGTTTTAAGTGTTTATTGAAGTACTGCAGTATTAAAATTCTTTGATAAAGCTTTCTCTTCCCTTGTACTATTCCAATGCAATTAGACAGACCTCTCATATATTTTCATACATTTTGTCGAAATAGGTCTTTTGTTTCCAGATTTAAAACATTATATCTTTGTGTCTAAGTCTCTCTTCTCACCACATATTTACCAACTATACTTAAAATTTTATAAAACTATATTTGTGCCATATTTATTCACACATTTTCATTTAATTTTTTTAAAGAAAGCGCAACAAGAAATTCGTGTTAGGAATATTCGTTTAGCATGATCAAATTCTCATAGACCTCCAGTCTAACTACCAAACAACAACAGAACCAGTGTTGTACGTATATCCTAAAGAGAGATATCAGTGCTTAATCAAAATAATAGCATGCAACGAAATATTATAGGTGGCTTCTTACTGTTATGACATCATAAAATATCACCCTTCTAATGGGAATTTCATAAGGGGACACGTCTACTTAAAATGTTCATTTCCATCTTTCATTGTAACAGTTTAGCTAATACTTAATTCTGAGAGTAATTGCTTTGGATTCACTGTCGTTGATGATATGCTATTAGAAGTATTGCATTCATTAATAATAATACTGTAAGATAGATTTTTCTTCAGTGCTCAAATTTGAAATAACTAGCATGAAAATTTCGTAATTTGATACCTAATGCAGATAGGGAACTTTTATTATTACTGTCGGTATATCTGTATGCCACGCTTTCACCAATGAACAGTGGTGTGGGGTGGACATACAGATTATCTCTATCAATTTACAAAACTACACAACCGGTCTAGTAAAAGTGAAAGTCTTTGTGCAGAACATGCATCCAATACCTTACGATGAGGAATGACAAAATGATTCTTTAAGATGTTCAAATTTTGAAGCAGCTTGAACTGTTGAAGGGTGAACTTTTAAAGGTGCATCTGTATTTATATGTATGCAACCCCAATTTTCGTTAAAAGGAGCGTCTTCATTTAGTATAACAATTCATTTGCTTACATTCAACCTTGTTTATTGTTTCTAAAGTGAAAATATACTGAAAATGAGCCCTTACTTGTTCTATGTTTAGATAATTTATTTAATGGAATGTAAAATAATATTTTATAAATAAGTGGCTAAATTTTACATGTAAAATCATACTTACAAACATCCGGATTTGTTTTTACATAGGGATGTCAGTTCCAGCAATGTGCAATCTTCGCAAGTTTTACTACATCAGACACCCTATCTCTCTCCAGCATAATTTCTGTGCTATATCAATTGCAGTTCATCGTTTATAATTGCTTATATTGCATATAAATGCAAGCTCGTTTCCTATCTGCAAAATATGTTAAATTGATATCTAATTTGTAACGTTTGTGAACGTAAGCATAGTAGCATCAACTTATTAAAATGAAGACAGAAAAAAGAAGGAAAGAAAGAAGGAAGGAAGGAAAAAAGAAGAAAGAAGAAAAGAAGAAAGTAAGAAGAAAATAAAGAAAGAAGGAAGGAAAAAGAAAGAAAGAGAAAAGGAAGGAAGAAAAGAAGAAAGAAAGAAAGAAATAAAGAAAGAAAGAAGGAACGAAAGAAGGAAAGAAAGAAAGAAGGAAGGACAGAAAGAAGGAAGGAAAGAAAGAAGGAAGGAAAGAAAGAAGGAAGGAGGGAAGGAAGGAAGGAGGGAAGGAAGGAAGGAGGGAAGGAAGGAGGGAAGGAAGGAAAGAGGGAAGGAAGGAAGGAGGGAAGGAAGGAGGGAGGGAAGGAATGAGGGAGGGAAGGCAGGAGAGAGGGAAGGAAGGAGGGAAGGAAGGAAGGAAAGAAAGAAAGAAAAATATCCGTTTTGATGTGTTGAATAAACCACTGTTCATGGCAAGGTGTCCTGCTCTTTGTAGGAGTAAGGTGGGAGATGACTACAAGATGTAATTAGATGTACTATGTATATTGAACCACAGGGAAAATTTAGTATACTAGCACAGCTAGCACAAGAGTTTAGGTTTTAGTTCCATATCTTGTACCGAGCGGGATGGCTCAAGCAGTTTTGTCTGTCACCCGCATTCGGGAGGCCCAGGTTCTAATCTCGTAGCATGCCTACCTCACCCATGACTTTTTTTCGAGAGCAAATGCTGGATAGGTTAATTACATCCTCCGAATTTGCCGTTCTTCCATTTCATCTGCATTATAATTTCACATCATCTTTCACCCGGTGGTTTCTTTCAGGGTAGAAGTTTCGGCAGGACAATCTCTGAGCCGGCCTGGTTGGAAGTTTCCGGACCACGGTGGCTGGAATAAAGGTTGTACTGGTCTGCCATGGAATTTCCAACTGGCCAATTGTAGCGACCCTGATCTCTGCACTATCGTAGCTCCTTGGGACGGCCATCTTCTTTCTCTTCTCACCTCATCCTTCCTCCCGGGGTGCTCCACTTGGGGACATAGGTACAATAGACCACTTTTGGACCTCCGTGCCCAATCCCCTCCGTAACATAGTCCAGTCCAGTTCCATGTCTTGATATGAAAGTCTAGCCGTAATCTTTCTCAGATAGCTCTTGAGTTGTAAACATTCCTTACAGCCACATTCTCGAAATTTTGAGTACAAGTTTAACTTAGGCCATGCCAGCAAAACTAAACAGCACACTATTGGAATTAGCACATATCAAATATAAATCTCGGAAGTTTAAGAAGCTTTGATATGTCTAATATTTAAAATCAGCTGCAAAATTTAAATAACATGACAAGATTTTAATACTCGCCAAAGTTGCTTTAGAGGGGACATATATAATATATAAACTCGAGGGTATACCAGGGCAATCCACACAAAGTGAAGACTGAAACCCCCCCCCCCTCTGGTGACCAGGGAGTTACTGAGCTGTCCCAAAAGGGCGCCCAACGCCTCCGTGGGGCTTTCCATGGGGCAAGACCTAGAGACTAACAAGCCCCCCCCCCCTATCTGGTCCTAGGGATTCAAGACGGGATGGAAGTGGATACGCCACTTACGCGCGCCAACCCCAAAGGGGAAGGCTACCGATTAGACCTCGGTGGGGCCGCCTGGTGATCTAGCACACCTTCTACTAGCTATGCAGGCTAGGACGCGGGAATATATGGCTTCCCTCAACCACGTCCGGAGACGTACCCGATCTCCCACGGGTATCGGGAACCACTGCCCCCTCGAGTCCAACCCAATCTGAACAACTCCTATTCAGGGAGGGGCTCGAATGTTCGGCCCGAGGTTCCTCTGGTAACGTCAGAGGTACCACGAGTGCTAGGGGTTCGCAGCTCCCGCATTACGGCAGCTGAAGGGGACGGATCCCCTCCACTACGGGACTCTAGAACGGACAGCATAGGGACAGCTAACCTTTTGGGGGGAATTATACTTAATAAAATTATTTTAAAAAATACATATAAAGATGCTAATGTTGAAGGTTCAATATATACATTTTATTTGTCATATGAATATCTTAAATAAAAAATAGGAACACTTTCCATGGCAAGTGATATTTGTGGTGAAAAACTGCATCTTGCAGTATATAGGCGCACGTGAATCTCTTTCTGCAAGTACTCTGTTCTTTTTTATTGATTTTGGGGGTGTCGAAGAGGCTTGTATTTCCGATGAAATTTCGATATTGAAAATTTGGGTGAATAGAATAAGTCTTCCAGGTGGTTTAATGATGGAGAAAGTAAAAAGAAATGGGATAGTATAGACGCGGCTAGTTTGCAATAATTATTTGCCAAATGCAAACCGCGCATTCCAACTTACCTAAATTAAATAAAAATCATGCATGGCTTTATATGTGGTAGCTGGAGAATACAAATTTAGGTAAACATTCTTATTACGTGCCAACAGTGCAATTACAATTATGGACCGAGTGAATTAAAAGCAGGGTATCCTGGTGTGTAAGACAATAGAGAACATCATAATGGTCGAGACATCCACGGGAAGCTCCCAAATCGATCCTTTTCCGCACACAACCCCCGCTCTCCGCCCCGAAACAATAAAATTCCCAGGGCCTTCAACCCTTTAGCCGACAGGAACGCGGAAGTTCACGCAAAATGCAACTATATTCCCTCAGTGGCCTACTTTATCATTCCAGAAGTCCCACGCAATATATCGGTTCCTACAAAGTAGGTCAACATCTGTCTGTCGCAGAGTATGTATTTAAAGACATGTGGACCTAATAACTACTGAGTAACTAGAAACTTGCCTTGTGAAAATCTTGAAGAAGAAAAAAACTACCAAAAATATCCTTTACACACAGAAATTATATTACCTTTTATTTTCCCAAATATTATTCTTATGGGTTTGATTAAAGTGCCATATATTTAAAGTACTTACATAACACTGAGAACATCCCTTCATTTTGAGAATTGTGTAAACAAAATTTCTGGGACACTTGCTTCAAAATTTCCTTTCCGGATTAACATTTGGCTTCATGTATCATCCATGTCCATCACCTGTGGTGCCGTTTGTAGCAAGAACAGACGTTGAACACTTAATATTATAGCAAGAAATAGTTTGTGTGACATAGCCCGTCTCGGTAGCGTAGATGGTAGCATGTATGCCTCACGTTCAAGAGGTCCCGAGTTCGAACCTCGGTCAGGGTGTTACCTAGATAAGGTTTTTCCCGGGGTTTCCCTTATCCTTCAAGACGAATGTCGTGTAACTCTAAGCTCCATGGAACCTGGACTCATTTGAGCATAATTTCAACCAATTCATTCACCGTCCGATATAACTTAACGTTGAGGCGGACGTAAATTACAAAAAAAAAAAAAAAAATCAAACATTATCGAGATATTTATTAATTAAATTTTCAAATATTTTACTTCTTTTTAAATGATACGTCGCTATTCCGTCTCCCCCCCCCCTCTCTCTCTCTCTCTCTCGCAACCAGTTAAGAGTGCAATTTCAAATCCAGGTTATAGCGAGTTAATTTTAAAATATTTGATGTCACTGAATTTCTCTTGCAGCTATTACGAAATGCAATAAAAGTATTTCTGGAAATGTTTGTACCTTTTGACAAGGAGTAAAAATAGTCTGTGCAAAAGTAATTAAATTACATTGTTTAAAAAGCTATACTTTATTTACCATGATTTTCCCTACACAGTAGTAATAACACTTTGATTATCTTTATTATCACTACCTATATACAGGAATAAACAGTATTGTGACTTTTTGAGTTCGTATTAGTTGAAAGTATTACTTGCAGAGATTTAAAATGCCCTTTATTTCAGTAAAAATACAATTTGTACACCCCTTACAGGCTCTAAAAATGAGTAACTTACACAACACGCAGTCTTGAACATCTCTCGCTGCTTCACCACACGTAAAGAAACGAAAGAGTGCACTTGCGGTACACTTCAAACAACTGCTCACACACAATTAACAACTCAACTCACAACTCAATTAACAACTGACTTACATTTTGCCACTTATTTATACTCGAGTCATTGTTTCTCTAAAGCTACCGAAGTGACACGGCCTTTCAGGACGGCAAGAGAAGGAAAGAATTATCCAGATATCACTCTGACTTTCCCCGCTGCTGTCTCTCTCTCGGTAAGCGCCTAGCGCTCGTCTACGCGCGGGCGGGTAGCAGTACAATAATGTCTCGGTGAAAGTATTGATGTGCCCTTTAGCTGCATATTTTTATGTTTGATTTGAATATTTACTAGATGTTGAGAATGTAATAAATGACTAATGTAGAAACGTTTCAAGTAATACCCAGGTAACGCGCCGAAGCCCGAATCAATAATCATATATGCATACAATAATATTTTAACCAAAATGTTGTCTAATAATTTTCGATAATAACTAATGCTACTTCTAGATATAATAAACTACACTGCACCTATGTGTTATATGCCTGTATGTTTCTCTCAAGAATGGACCAAAAAGTTGTTGTCATACCTCCTAAATTACCTCGTATTACAAGCATACTCTTTCTCATAATATTTGTTATTTACTAAAACAAGATATCGTTACTATGATTCGCGTAATTACTACGAGAAATAACACAGATATATAAAAGTATAAAGAACATAAATACAGGGGTGAAGTGCGTGAGAGACCACGAGAAAGAGTAAGACAGCAGAATCTACCAATTACTCTTTCAGAAGCTAATAATGAGGGGCATGAAATTTAAGATAAGAATTAGTTGAAAATTGGGAACTAAATTCTGGTAGGGATGATGTCTTAACATATTAAGAAGCACATAATATAGGCAACTGAAATGTTTATTAAAAAGATTTGGTATGAAAGTTCATAAAAACTGCTGAACTGCATCTGTAAAGCAAATATTTCCACCTTAGCATCACACAAATCCTATGATAAGTGCCACGGTGCTGAAAATGAATTTACGATCCCATTTGTTTTTTTTTTTTCCTTTCTTTTATATCTAAGCTACAGCTTCTGAGGTTCTGTTCTTGCTTACCTAGGGGCTAGATGAACTCCGGGTTGCGAGGTATCAAATTCAACAACTCCCTGAAGGAAATTTACAAAAACATTTAAAATGTCAGAAGATTGCTAAAACGAGAATAATTGAACTAAAGACATTAAGCATCAACTACAGTTTAAAAGCATGGAGATATTTGAACATGAGGGTTATTTTTTACTAAAATATTGTCTCCCTTGCCTCTTATCTCAGGTGTAGTTATACTGGTGGATGAATGAATAGTGAATGAATACTGTAAGGACACTTGACCTTGCTGATTATTGATACATGGCATTATTCCTCCTCCTCCTCCTCCTCCTCCTCCTCCTCCTCCTCCTCCTCCTCCTCCTCAGCTGTTATCAAGTATTGGTCTTTTTCATTATTTTAGCACTTCCTTTTATAAGTGAACAACCGAACATGGGGCAAGAATAATATTAATAATGACCTGAGTTCAACTCTCACGCTCTTTATAGAATAATGTTTATAACGCAGAGAAGGGAAAAACAACAAAAATAATAACCTTCTACATTTAATCGTAACACACAATCCCAGAGCGACAATGATCAAAAGTGAAAATTGTACACCTATCTGTACTTATCTGCACTGGTGCGTGTTTACTGTGAAATCCGATATTGAATGCTGCAATTCCTTTACCTTTAACGTCCGGCAGAGAAAGATAATATAAAGACTTATATAAGGGATATGTGATTTATTTTGTAGAACTTGGGACTAAGTCGTTAACTAGGAGGAAAGTATCTGGTTAACGATGTAAGTGTTAAAGCGAAGAGAGCTGATAGTAAATCGAAGACCTCTCGACGGCAGCCACATAGGGTGAAAGTAATTTGCAAGAACGGCCCAATTCCAGACCAGACAGACAGAAGAACAACGGGAACTTCCTCGAGGGAGGGGGTTTTATCCATCATTTTGCTTCCCACCCCTTTCGGCACCTGGCACCAATGCAACATTCAATAACAGAGCTCTCCCCTAAGGCTAGGTCACATCTCGTATCAAAAATGCTAACCTTATGCACGTAAGGTCTTGGGTTCGAAGGTCTTTTGAAAATAAAATGGAAAAAGTGTAGCATTACCTTAGACTATGTATTAACTAAGCAGACTCAAATAAGCAGACTGTCCAATTCTTAAAGTTATACTCATACGTTGACGCTCATGACACGCCGTTAATTATGGTTGTATGTTCTAGAGGATATAGTTTTGATAAAAATTAATTAATGAGAACTTGTGAGCCTGTACATACATATATACACTAAGCGCAGCACATATTGCAGAATATAAAGGTCTGTAGACGAATTTCGAATTCGAAACATGTTAGAAACCCACCGTTCTATTCGTATACTGCAGATATGCAGGTGAAAGCAGAACAGTAAACATAGATATCTGATTCATAACGAAAGGGATCCATTATTAATATAAATATTATTTTAGCAATTTATTACGGTATGTTACATTAGTATTCATATTATAAAAATTGTAATACTAAATGAAGTATACAATTAGGTTAGACCAATGTAACAATCAAAGCTAAGTGTTAGTACACTTGCGTACAAATAAACTTGCATCATGTGATGCCTACCTTTTTAGTATTTCTATTTTCGGAAGAGCAACATTCACCAAGTGCTCCAAGAAACTTCCAAATTCATTAGTATGAAAAATTGTATTCAGATGAGACACGACTTTCAAAGCGAGCGAAGTTCCAAGTAATAATTTTCTTTAAGATAAGAGAGAACAGTGACTCAAAGACCTAAAACTACTGTTTATTATGTGTTTCATATGGGAATAGTTCTGGCCTGTAGCGAATCAGCATTGCCACCTCATTACCCCCACTCTTTTTCTATTTCCCTCTCTAGCGCAAGTGCTAGACGTAAAGGAAGGCAAATTGAATTTTCCAAAGTTTTATAACAACACAGTTTCACAATTGCAACATGGATATACGCATATTATGCAATGCTTTAAATGTTATAATTGTAATTACAGTTTATTAGTTACCATATAGCTAGAATTTCACTTACGTTAAGAGGCAATTCGTCTTTGTTACTGTCTCCATCGTCAAAGCATTCTTATGATGATAGATTCCAAAATCTCGTCGTGTGCTATTTCTTTCCAAAAGTCTCTTCTTGTAGTTTATCTGCATGTCTTACGCAGTTTTCCCAGTCTTGTGGTTTTCATTATGAATTTCTTTGTGAATAAGTCGTTCAACGTCAGTCAATTTAAAAGTATTATTTCTACGTAAAATATGAAGCTATTAACAGTGAAGCAAACATATATATATATATAAGTATAACCATTTGTAACTTAAAACTTCACTTACTTTTATAAGAAATGATGATACTTTCCTTATAAATTGTCCGGGATCGCGATTTCATGTAATGTGACAAGTCACGTTCTGCCGATGCACCATTCTACAAACCAGTAGGAAGTGTACTGTTTGCTCTCGCTCGAATTTAACACTTTGGCTTAATCAAAGTAATTCTTCTATACCTTCACCTCAATCGTTTACATTTCAGTTCTGAGTAATTACAAATATACGTATAATGCCAACCAATAATGATATCCATTACAGTGATCGCGGTCTATTGTTATAATATAATAGAATTTTATTTATTTGTGCTAGAAAACTCTATGAGCTAAAAATATGAGGGTTTTGCGGTTGTCTTAGATACATTACTATCTTCATCGTGGATCAGCTTTTGCAAAATCTGAATTTTTGTCTTAGTACGAATAGTATTTATTATATATGGCTTCAGTTAGCGCTCGTCACATACCACTTAGGGGGAATACAATACGACAACACCGCAGGACTCCGATCCGTTGCTCACCAAGTAGCGTTCAAGGACAAACATCATCCCATTTGAAACACACAATAGTACTGTTACTATTGTACAGTCACACGTAGGCTCTTCTTGCATTGCAACACTGGTCACATTACAAGCAGACATTCCTAGTTCCCCTCTCCACTCAGATGTTCCAATTTGTGCTACAGCTGCCCTATACCGAGTGAATGGAGAAAATATACAAATCATATACTTCTGCTTATTATTTAAAACTTCACAAGAATTTCCTTTGTCACCACTGTATACCAATTTATGTAAATTATATTAATAATACTATTGGGATATACTTATATTTGTATTTAAAAGCGCCATATAAAACAAAACAAAAATAAATAAGAGTTTATTTCTTCTGTACATATAAATAAAATTATTATCAGAAAATATACTTTCAAAATCACATGAAGCGACAGGACAAAGCTTAAAATCGGACAATAAATTAATGCAATAGCCACTTCATTATAGAACGTTGAATGACTCCTTAACTTCCTGTGTCCAGTATCCCTTTCAAGAGGTTTGCTGTTTTCTTCTTCTTCTTTACATCATTGTTATCTTATCCATTTGCTGGCTTTACACTTTCGGTGACAGCATCAAGCAACTCCTAATTATTATCCGACTCAACGACATATTTGCTCGACCTATCTTTTGTTATCCTACTTGTCTGCTTGCGTTGTCTTGAACAAATGTTTAATAAATGAAAGAAACAAAGAGGATAAACAAAGACGACATTCTGTTTCTCATACAGCATTGCTAACATTACAAAGGTAACGTTATGACAACACATTACCCATGGATTTTATCAACGTTCAGAAAACTTGAAATGGTATTTGATAAAAAAGATGGAGAAACATGCACTTAATGTGTTCTTATCTTTAACGAACAAATTACACATAAATTATCTTTATTTAGTATTAAACATATATTTATTAAATAAAATTCAAGTCCTGGTTCAAATCCCGGCTATGGCATTGAATATTTCAGTCTAGCTCTACTCATTCAAACCTTAGCCTACACACGGTTAGTGTGGAGAAATTATTATTTACATATATTTACTCAGTTTTATTAAGCTTTCTTTTTTTGGTAATTTTACGTCCTCCAACGTTAAGTCATATTGGACGATGAATGGGATGGGTGAAATGATGCTCAAATGATCCCAGGGTCAATAGAGCTTAGAGCTACCCGACATGCGTCTTTTAGGATAAGGAAAAACCCTGGAAAAAACCTTATCCAGGTAACTCACCCTGACCAAGATTCGAACTCGGGACCTCTTGAACGTGAGACAGACACGCTACCACCACGTTACCGAGACGGGCTTTATTAAGTAATACAGTTTTATAAGAGATATACATTTGCATATTTATCAACACTACATATCATTTAGCTATTTATCTTTGAAAACTGATAGTTGTGATGCCTTAACGAACACCAATATTTTAACTTATCTTGCAAAATGCAGAAACGCCACATTACGCCAAAGGAAACAGTTTTTTTAATTCATGTGTTTTATGTTAATATATGGCACACAGCCTAATGAAATTCAACGAAGAGAAAATAATGGCATCCTAGCATTAACTTCTTTATTGCTTTGACCATCCAATACTGTTCGTGTTTGTTGGTGGAACTACACATCAATGTCACATGGAAAGTCCCCCCCCCCCCATTTATTGCCTTTAACTGCAATGGTCATATCGGCGGCCGTTCTCCTTTGGAACATCTCAAGGGTGTTAACTCGTATTCAGTGGGTTTTTTAATCATTAGATCACGCACACATTCACACTCTCATTCATACTTCCAGACTCTGGAGAAGATGGGGAATTATCTTGGTCGGAGAACAATCCCCACCCCCACCGCCAGGAATCGAATCCGGGACCCCTAGCACGGCAGGTAGGTGCTCAACCGACTAATTAGGGGATCAGCCAAGTTTGGTTTTTGTTGTCCTAAGGAAGGTCCTCAGACCAGCTCTAAAAGGGTGGTGTGCACTAAGCATGTAGGGTAGATAGCCTACTGTCCACCAATCCAAAACAGATCTTCTCCCAGTCAATCTCCGTGCAGACATCAACCTCCATAAGATCTGAAGCTTTCATGGCGATGAATATGTTGGAGACAAGCCAGCTGGAAAGACGATTTGAAATCGACGTTTTGGGAGCGTACATCACTTCCATTATCAGGATATTTTAAGAAATGTTATAACTGCAAAATGTATCACTGGATATAATACAATATAAACAAAGACAAAACACTCTTAATACTCGCATCACTGAACAAAAGACTGTTTTCAGATTAAACATCTGTTGAGACCAGTGAAAGACAAACTGGATTTCCAAGTTCCGGGAGTGTACCGCATTCCCTGTGAATGTGGGACACCATATATAGGACAAACCGGAAGGACCATGGCTACCAGAATAAACGAACATGAACGGAGCATTCGTTTAATGCAACCTGAGAAGTCTGGACTGGCATAGCATTGTTTGATAACGACCATAGAGCCAATTTTCGGGAGACGACCATCTTGGCAAAATGCAACAGTTACTGGGAGCGGAGAATTAAGGAGGCTTTTATCATTTCCTCCTAGATGAGCACGCTTAACCGTGATGCTGGATTGCAGTTCAGCTCCTCTTGGAAACCGGCCTTAAAAATGGAAGTCCGTCGAGTGAAGAAGCACAGATCTATACAGCTTGATCTTCAAGTTAAGTAGTTAAGTTTCTTTGACCCAATTGATTTTCTATACTCACGCCATCTCCTGACCTGGCATTTAATTTACCGAAAACAGTCATTTGTTTAGTGATGCGAGTATTTATAGTGTTTCGTCTTTGTTTATATTTGTGTTATATCCAGTAATACATTTTTGGTTATGTATCCCCTATGCCCAACGTGGTTCGGAGTCCACGGTAAAAGCTGTAGGTCCTCTCACCTCACTGCCATCTTCACTATCACCCTATCATTGGAGGTAATGGACACCGCCCTCTGGGTGCCTCCACCTGAGAAATGGGTCCGGTCATCACTTGGTGGGGTGAGATTACCCCGAAGGCCAAGGTTGCCATGTGGGGAGTGTTAGTAACTAACTAACGAACATTTTTGGTTATAATATTTATTAAAATGTCCTGATGATGGGAGAGATGTGCGCTCCCGAAAGGTCAATTGCTAATCGTCTTTTCACCTGGCTTGTTTCCCGAGAAGATCTTGAACATCAACCTCTATATTTTACGCTGACATGTCAGCATTCGATGGCCCTGTATGTCTATGCTGCCGCAAGGTTTTCGTTCCTAGAAATGACAGTAACTGGTTTTAGTAGACAGCAAGTCCAGGTTCTGTAGAAGATCTGTCGGTAAATTCATGAGACACCTTCGAACTCTCCTAAAAATAAACGCCGAATTTTGACAGAAATCTCTGAATCAGGTTTCGGGGTACCTCTTAAGACTTGTGCTTTCAAGTCATAATTAGAAACAAGGTCCTTTGTGTTCATGATGCAATGAGGTCCAATCGTTCTTTATTAGGGATGTTCATAACGTGTCTCTGAATCCCAAAAAATGTGTTCCTATGTATAGGTGCTGCCAAATTCAATGTACTCTGTGCTATGTCTTCAAGAACCTTTAAAACGTGTACTATATACTAGACTTTCATTAAAAACAGAAGAGTATTTAAGAAATTCCTCGTATATATTTAAAGGCAATGACCGAGTTCTGTCAGATTACGAAACGTGAACTGCAAAGTAATCAGCTTCTGAACGAAGGAAATGAAAGCAAAAACTCAATTAGAAATTTTAAAGTCTTGCTAAACTTTCTCCATCGCGGAACGAATTTCGACAGCCAAGAGTAGAGAAACTTCGAAGGTCGTTAAAGAAGTTCTTCGTTCGCGTTTTTAATTGGGCAGCGGTGGCACACAAATGAATTTGATTACAAGTTTGACAGGTCAATCATAATAAAACCTCTTTTACTTACGGAAACCTCTGCAAACAAATCGAGACTCTTCACATTTCTCCACAATTAGATTTCTGTGGCTAGACGGGGAATTGTTCCTCTGTCAATCTTGTTTCATAAATTTAAGTGAATTAAAGTCTCATTTTTCAGAATTCATAGAAATTGAAACACCGAATTACTTCGTGATGTAAGTGTGCTTATTAAATATAGCATTTCTCAAGATAATATACATAATATATCAACATATTTCATTAATCAGGTACATATACATAATTTATCATTGCAAATTTCACAACTACCTGAAAAAGCTTAGTTGTGGTTCAGTTTGTTACTACATGTATACTTGGTATATCTGCCTATAGTTACTGAGAAACTGATGCAGGTTCCTAAAGGTGGATACATTCATTTCCAATGTACTGTGCAACTGTCACTCAAATTTTAACTGACATCGGTTCCAACTATGATTATCAATGCAAACTGAAGAGAATAATTAGTCATCAGTTTCAGGAATGCTTATAATTTGTCTAATTATAGCCAAGCTGACGGTAAGAAAATCCCTAAGAGGATACGAATTCATGAATTTCCGACTCAAATGATAAAGAAGTCTACTAATTTAATATACTTTAGCCTCAAATATGGTAGAGTAAGCTATATTTCTTCAGAAATAAGTATTTGAAGTCTTTTGGAAGAGGAAAAATAAATCTGTTGTGTTATATTTATGTAACTATTGACTTAATAAACATAAAAGCTTGTAGAGATAGTTGACAATATAGTGAAATCTTTAAAAAGCGGATCGCTATATACCAGTTTTGAAATTACACTATTTATATAAATAGTAAAAAGGAGAAATGCTACCTGAACACTTAAAATTTTTTGTGTTTCAAAATTCAAACCAATAAAAACAAATAACTTGGAAATAGTTAATGAAACAAAATATTCAGATAAACTGTGTTTTAACGAGATTTGCATTTGTTGTGCAGTAAGTTTAGCTTTAACAGTTCTAAAAACTATATAATATTCATTCGAAGGAAATGAACTTCACAGACTGTTTGCAGCAATTTCAGGAATTAATACATTTCATTACTTACCCAAATACCTTAGTTGGAGATGGTGGAATTTCCTTGTAATTTGGAGTTTGTCAGACACCTATTTTGTATTTGCGTTGTGCTGTTCACTGACGCACAAGTAGACAACTGCACGTACACCATACAAATAGACGCAGAAACGTTTTCCTAAAATACATGTGTTTTAAGGAGATTACAAAACTGTTTCTGATGAAATCTCAATAGCGAATTTGTAGTTAGAAAATGCGTCCATACTACAGATAAGTGAAAGTGATAAGAAACCCTGGAAGTTTTTAAATGAAAGCCCACGTAGTATTAATAGTACACCTACATACCTCAGAAATGAAAAGTAATGATCAACAACATAGAAAGCAATTTTCCACGATCAACTTTACCTGGAAAAACTAATTCTTCGTAATTCCTGCTTTTTCTTAACAAGGTTTTTCTTCCATAACTTAAAATGATGGCAAAGCAAACGGATTCTTTTCAAAAGTCTAATGAATTGGAAACCACAAACTAAGATAAAAAGTTATAACAGAAATAACTTATGTTTCATAAATATATACAATTTATAACTAATGATTGTAAATCTTAATTCCAGCAGATGCTAAGAATTTGTAGAAGAAATGAACTGTTTTGAAATTAGAGCTTTTATAAATAGCTACACTCAAAAATTGTAACTTTGAGTGAATTTTCATATTTTTACTTTGCTAAAATGTAATAGGCAGAAAAAATTACTTGATACTTTTTAAGATTAGAAATTTTAATATTCTATAGATACAATTTTCTTTAAAGTTCTAAAGACAAATTTCTGAAACTTCGCACAGCTATTTTATATTCATATACCATCATAACAGTTTAGATATCCTTTGCGTGTTATTAGTGGTATTATTAGTAGTATTAAAACCTAACAAATTACAAACATTTTATTAATTAAGAAGAAAATATTTAAAATTATAATACCCTAGTGTTTTGTAGGTGTGTGTGTGTGTGTGTGTGTGTGTGTGTGTGTGTGTGTGTGTGTGTGTGTGTGTGTGTGTGTGTGTGTGTGTGTGTGTGTGTGTGTGTTTGTAACACTCTCTAAAACAACAGCTTGCAGGATTGTCATTGAAAGCTTTATCCCCTAATAAATAAAATCCTGATGGCGTTGGCCAATCATTAGGTAGCTTTGAATATCTTTAATTTTTCATGTAAATGAGTGTCACACTATCGTTCATCAGAGAAACACTTTGTACCAGCCTTTAAAAGCAAGGCTTATATTTATTTAATATAATTTGGAGAACCTTTACTAAGAATAAGTATATACATCACGTTGGAAAATATACACATCACGTACACAATATAAATACTGAGATAAACTTATTGCAGATACAATCGCCACAAAAAGTTTTCATTTCTATAGCATATATTCAAGTATGTATTTGTGTGTGCGTGTGTGTGCTCATGGAGCCCTACTAATATGATATACTGCCCCCACCCATATTATGATGGTAGGCTGTGTATTACATGTATCCATTTCTATGCAAATATTTATCGTTATTAACAATAATCGGGAAGAAAATTAAAATTTATACATATGATAACTGGAAGGTAGCGGTAAAACATTGCTTATGATCCGTTCTGAGGTTTTTTATGCTCCACTTTCTGTAGTTGTCACTAAAGCAATAGCAAAATAATCAAACACTAAGATAATAATTTTATTATCATTCAGCAGACATTCTACATCCATTGCCTTTCTCTGAAACATACTCACAAAAGAAAAGCGCCAGTCATTTTGAAGTTGCTACGCTGAAGTTTGCTGTCACGCTTTAATTTGTTTCTTTTTTCAGAGAGAGTATACGCAAACTACTCTCACCTATAACTGACAAGGTAATAACACCAAAAAGAAGAACGGACAAGTTTAGATGAAGTACGTTAGGTCAAGATTGCCTTCCTTCCATCACAATAGTTTTCTGTGACATTTCCCCTCACGCTATAACTTTCACTGCGTATTTCTATTCTTGTTCACAGACTTTGATAACACAACGCTGTCTTCATTTCCGTAAAATATCGTGTAAAGTTCCCCCCCCCCTTTTTGAGGGTAGCTTATTACAAGAAACTAATAGCTTTGTCATTCCCAAGATTCAAGTAAACTGGCCCAGCACTTATGTGGAAGGGGTGTGAAAGATCCCGGCGTCGATTACCAGCTGGTCTTCAGACATTTTTCAACTAGAAGGTTCCTCTATGTCAAGGGTATATAGGTGTGAATGTGAGTGTACTCGGGTGTATATTATTGGTTACTTAACCAACATTTCAAGGATTGCCGCGCGACACACTTCCGAGGACGTGTGCCAAGTTATATACTAACAAGCAACAGAAATATATAACACCTAGAAGTGCCTAAAAAGTTAAGAAATTAAACAAAATGCGTCTAACAAATACGATTATACTGATTATGCATTTTTATGATTATTGATATATGCATTACTAGAGGAGTTCATAGGAGCAATAAGAGACGAACAATGAAATCCCTCTCTGAGACCTGAAACTAATCAGAAAACATACAAAACTAGAATTTGACATATATAGGAAAGAAACACAGAAAAATTCATAAAATGAGATGGATATAAGTCACTGTTATCAACAGTTTAACCTACACGCTGGTTAATGTCCCCTTAAACAGGATGGAGTATATCAAAGAGTACAATGGTATAATTGACATTGCCGGATACAATGGATTGAATGCTAAATTGATCAAAAAGAAAATTGATAAATTCAAAAGACAACAAAAATGCAAACAAGTAGCTGCTCCTTCCCCTATCAGTGATAAACTTCATGCAGAAAATTTACATATCATTCCATAGCTACATAACTTTCCCAAAAAGTCTTCAAAGAACACAACATTACTTTGGCCCCACAGAACAAATTCAGTGTACAACACCTTTTTAATTCACATACTGAATGAAAATAGCCTAAAATGCCCTTTAAAGGCAAAGGCCTCGTATCAGATAGGGAAAGTTCATCTATTTCACGTTAGACGTTGGGCAAGCTTATTTTCACTTTTGTCTGTGCACTATTTGTTCATTGCCTAGTAATAACGCTATTTGGTAGATAGAGTCAACATGAAAAATTCAATGCCATGGCCGGGATTTGAACCAC
The DNA here is from genome assembly GCA_030765055.1 of Mantis religiosa. Lineage (NCBI taxonomy): Eukaryota > Metazoa > Arthropoda > Insecta > Mantodea > Mantidae > Mantis > Mantis religiosa. Next base: position 109,463,437 of record CM060952.1, read on the forward strand.
GGATCTCCTGGTTTCCGTCCAGTCGCTCTAACCCATTGAGCTACCATGGCCAACGTGGCGTCCTGACATTAAGTTCTCCATTTGACTCCTAATTTCTCCGGTAAACCACTAGGGGCTCTCGCATCCGAGATACAATGTTTGTGGCAACTTACTATCGTATGTACTTGAGTCACCGGCTTCATCATTAAACTCTTATTAGTTAGTTAATTGATGGAAGTTACTCATTTCTTCACACTAGCCGTATAATTTTTCATGTTGACTCTATCAAAAACCTTGGCCTATATACTTCCTTGTAGTCGTTTTCCCTTTCGAGGATCCCGCATGGTGGCCTTGTATGTCCACCTATTGTATTGTAGTCTCGCCACGTGACCTCCCCATTTCCATTTTAATCTTGTGGCTAATTATGTCTTTGGTCTGTGATTGCTGGTTCAACGCTGCATTTCACATTCCCTCTTTCAGAGATACTCCGAGGACTTAGTGCTGTATCTTCGATTGACATATTTGGATTTTGTTCTTCTGTTTTGCTGTTAGTGACCATGTCTCCATACAGTAAAACAGGGCCGACACAGGTTTCTAATGCGTGGAATTTTATTCTCTACTTAGGTTTCTGTTTAAGAGTATAAAAGTAAGACCCCAGAATACCTTCCAGGCTAGAGAGATTCTTCTTTGCATTTCCTTCTCCATTTTGTCCTGAAAGGTATACAAAAGAGAAACCCACAGAGGGCTTCAAAATCAGATGTGTACCGGATAAACTGCAAAGGCTGTGACAACTTTTGCGTTATAAAAACTACAGGGAATTTGAACAATAGGCTTAAAGAGCATTTTAGGAATATCAGGAACAAATAAATAGACAAATCGGCGGTAGCGTATCATTTTTGGAATGAAAATCATGATACAGAACAAGAAATCCATTTATTAAAAGTGTTCAGAGTTCAACTGCATTAACCAACTGAATTAACGTGAGAAAAGATATTCATAAAGAATTATGAAAGAAAACTGTTCAATTTCGACACCACCTTTGAAGATAACCACAATATCAAATTCATCAGAATACCAACGCCCCTGTCGTCTCCCAGGAGCTCACCAAACCAAAATTCTCTAGTCAATATTAGCTGAGGATGTTAGGAAGGTCCTAACGAAACGTGTTCTAGGTAAACACTAGCAATATATGGAGCATTGAGTACTGGTTCGACTCAAATTATATTAAAGCTAATGTGTTTCATTCACGTACTTTATCTATTCCACTCTTGTACGGAATATTCTTACAAATATTTATTCTTCTATTGAGTGTTAAATTAGATAAACGTTTACAACAATTGTATTACTGTTATCGTTTATAGATCAACGGAATACATAAGGTCTCAAATCCTTTAACAACGGATCGCTATGTTATGGCTTCAAGAATGTTTCTCTTTTGTGGCCAAAAGGAAGAAAGAGAGAGAAAGAGAATGACTAAGAAGTGAACAGCGATATCCCATTTTAAAACTGAAACAAATAATAAGGAATATCTGAAAATGGTTAATAAACAGAAATATTTGACATAAATTGCGTGTTTTAACGAGATCTTCATTTTTATGCTGTAAACGTTTGTCTTACTTTTTACGGTTTCCACTTATGAAAAAATCATTCATAATGAAGAGGGACATTTCCAGAAAAATCAAAATATACACTTCATTTGCGACATAAATGTCTTAAACATATGGTACTTCAATCAAAATCGTTAAAATTTTTCTTGAACTTCCTGGTGTCACATCGCAGGAAAATGTTGAATATAAATACCTATTGGTTTTAAACATATTTTTTGTTTTGATTTTATGATGTTCACACAAAATACTTCAACTTAACACTACTCAGTAATAGAGATGTAAAACAAGAATCGGTCTGAAATTTTAATGAGGTTTAGTAGAAACCGAAGTTTGATTTCGTGCATCTAATTAAAAATACGAGGGCTGTTCAATAAAGAATGATCACAATTTGTTTGACAACGTACCTTTACTCATCCTCATAATTTTGATGGTCCTTCTCAAAATAGTCTCCCCTGAATGCGATACACTTGTCCCAGCGGTTCTGTCAGTCTTCAAAGACATGTTGGAAACAATTTTTTGAGAGATCCCTCAAAATCGCCTCCGCAGCCTTCAACACTCTTTCTGATGATGGATAATGCCTCCCGCGAAGGCGTTTCTTCAAGTTAGGGAATAGACAAAAGTCACATGGGGCTAAATGTGGACTATAGGGAGGGTGAGGGATGCACTTCACGTTGATTTTTGCAAGATATTCAGCAACAACATTGACAATATGCGGCCACGCATTATCGTGGTGCAGCATCCAACATGCTTCACGGAAATATAGTCTTTTGCACCTGATATGTATGGACTTGCAATGTTTTCAGGACATCCCTGTAGTATTGTCCAGTTACTGATGTGTGTGCAGGTACAATATGCGGATAAACCATTCCATGAATATCAAAGAATGAGATGACCATAACCTTCCCAGCAGAAGCAGCCACTTGGTTATGAAGGAGATTTCCACACTAAGCTTTGCTGTTTGCTCTCAGGATCAAAATGATGTAGCCAAGTTCTATCAGCAGTGATTACGTTTGAAAGAAAATCCGGATCTTCCTCTAACATCAACTTTAACTGCATGCAGACCTGCATGCGAATGTCGTTTTGTTTGGGAATCTACAGGCTTGGAACCCATCGCGCCCAAACATGTCTCATATGTAATGTTTCTGTCACCAACGTGTGGGTGGCACCCAATGAAATGTTCAGTATTTCATAAAGTGATCTTAAGGTAATTCGTCGATCCTCTCAGCAGCAGTGTTGATGTTTTCTTCCTTAAGAGCAGTATCTGGAGCACCAGGTCCACCTTCCTTTAAAATTGATTGTCTCCCCTCTTTAAACATTTTAAACCACCTTCGAGCTGTGCTGTAGGGAAGAACAGACTCTCCATAGGTCTCAGCTGAAAATTTGTTGAGACGAAAGCAGAATTTCATAGGCGCATTTTGTTTCTCGCGTGTTACCTCCATTGCAGCGGAAGGCGATACTGAACAAGTCTGAACTTGCCTGGTTCTCTCAGGCGGGAAACAGGATAACCAGCAATGAAACTACTACGGCGTGTTAGCTAACAGAATATAATAAGTTTGAATTTTAGAGCGAAAAATTATGACCGTAAGAAAATTATGATCATTCTTTATTGGACAGCCCTCGTACAATCCATCAGCTCCAGAAAACATACACATTTCTTTCAAATACTCATTTGAATACTCATACGTCATTTGAATATCGATTAATCACATGACAATGAGGCGAGCAACACATGATCGTCAACATTTTATCAAATTATAACACCGGGACTCCAACGAATCTAGCTAAGAAACAATCATCAACGGAAAAAAAAAACATTTACTACTTTCTATAAATTTTTAAGTGTCCCAAGTAAGCCAACTTCTACAGGATGACATGAAAATAACTAATGTGTCCTATTATTTTGTAGAGAAAGGACTCCAAAAACTGAAGCACCAAAAGAGGTTCAGACTGATAAAAAACAACTGGAGCTGGACTCCAGCACTGAAGTAACACAAGTCCCAGATGCCACTCAACAAAAACCACCACTGCCTCCGCCAACCCCTGTGGACAAGATTGTCCTTGAACACTCTTCTCCAGGTAATGTTCTAACCATTCTGTATGTTTTATTTACTTTATAATAAATTAAAATAGTGCATAGTATTTCATCTACTACGTTTAACATATATGTGTTAAAGGTTTAAGGGTGCATATTAATAGTGATAACAGTGCAATGAACAATATTTCATAAATATTTGCATCAATATTAGTATAGTACGTTTTCAGGTTAGGTAGTGCCTCCAAGTAGGCGTGGGCCACATAAACTATACGAGTTTATTTTGCATAAGGGGGTGAAGTGGGAGACGTAATGCACAGTGGACGTTCTCATGATAACTAATGAACTGAGTTGGAATATTTTCTGCAAATCCAATAACCGCACCTTACCTAGGCCAGCAGGAGAAGTGAACACGTGAAACAAAAGCGATAGTCTATAGTAACGAAAGGAGTTCATTTCTTGTAGGTGTTACGACCATGCAAAAACATCAGATACTATAAGGTGTACGGTATTGGAAGTCATATGAGGTGGAGCTAGTGAGAGCTCGCCTGGAGCGGTTGTCCTACCATAGGCGTAGAGCGTTGCATAGTTCGGAACGCACAGCACACGCGTGAGCAACAGAGATTTCTCTTTTTCGTGCGCCGAAAATGTCTACTGGAATTTCGACATTCCGATATGCCTTGACATATGCGGCAAGAATTTTTGAGGCAGCCTGTACAAACGTCATTTTTCTACCACATATAGTTCTCAAGTTATGGCTTCGAGAATAAACACCTGACTCCTGTTTTTATGCTTCAACTTCCAATCTTGCGCTGTGTTATTCCTTTTCATTACGCATTACTGAGTAAGATATTATGAAGTTTCGTTAGGAACAGTATATATTTATAAATTACCTGACCATGGATCACTGTAGTCCAGGAACGCGCGCGCGTATTCTTTGAAGTTCGGTTCAAGACCAGTCCATAAGGCAAATTTGAGTGGAAGGTCCTTTGTGTAACTGTGACAATAAGTAGAAAATTCACATGTTTACATTGTGTTTTGTGAAATGTTAACAGTGTCACTTTCAAAATCTGGTACCAGTAACGCAGGTACTAAGGGTAAAATACTCTTAGACCGCTCCAAGACCAGAAATATTATTTTTAAAGTGTACAGCTTCTTTAAGAAATTGCATCTGAGAAAGTGCGTGAGCGGATCATTTTGTCACAAAGCCAGGAACTAACGTCAGAGAAGTGTGCAAAGTGGCTGTGCATACTGTGTCGCTTATTGTTAAACAGGCAAAACTTCTAGCTCTGAAGTTAGTGAACCGTTATTTATTTTATTTGAGCTAGCCACTCCTCTATGATGAGTATTTTCAGAAATCCACGTACGTTATTTTCAATAATTAAGCATCTTAATATTGAATGGCACAGTTTGTAATGTTATCACAATTATCCTTTGCTGCGTAAGTTTACGTTCTCATAATTTACCAGACGACAAATGTTACTTTCCTCGTCCCTCTCTCTAACGTCCGCTCTCTGGCACATCAGATGGTAGCAGTACAGCCACCGTGTGCACGCATTGGTTTAGCTCATATGCCTTCTACACTACGTAGTATAAACTATGTAACTGGTTTGTGAGAAAACTGATAGACGTAGAGATAAAACAACTAGCCCACCGAAATGGACACAAATTATCCATTGTTAGGATATCTGCACTGATGCCACAAAAGTCTGTATGCATAATATGTACACACATATTATATGTGCTATATACACATATTATATATTACTGTATATATATCATCTAGAAATGGAATAATATTGTATCGTATGCTGAAGTGTTTTCAATTTAGAGAAGTGAACACAGTCTACAAAAGGCGTTAATTATGCTGAATAAGAATTGTGAAGAACATAAATTTAAACTGCCTACACAAAATACATAACCAAAATATAAATATAAATTTGTGAAGAAGACCATGTAAGCCCGAAAATGGTGACTAATAATCAATGTTAAAGTACGCAGAATAATATTAAGATTACAAATCGACAAACAATTGAAGGGGATAGGATACCACTGCAAGAAAACATAGTTACACAAAAAGAACACTACATAGACATATAGCATTTTATAGATAAACAACCCGCAGGAAAACGGTACACTGTGCACTATTCTGTTACTGTATTTCATTGTAAGACTATGTTTTGTTTATTTCTCTTAGTATATTCAAAAGATAAACACTACGAAATAGTCGCTTGATTCATCTCCTTTCACCATAAAAGTCTAATTGATTTTTCTTTTAAATTAAACACGTTTAAAATGCCTACATTGTATGTACTAATAATATACATTTCCATTTATTAATCAGATGACAAGGCCGAGGTTCTAAAGGTTTTGTCCCTTATAGAGAAATCAGTAATGTGCTGTAATTCTAATATATGTGGTTGGCAATTGATTTCACCTACGTGCCGCCTACAGCATTAGTTGTAGATAAACACAAATGGGACTCGGAAAACAGGTCCTGCGAAGAAATCCACTCAGTTATCCGATTGTGGGTGAAATATATAACCTTGACGAAAATTCACGAGCAGCTGGTAGAGGTTTGCGAAGATGTTTGGTCAGCATGTGTTTTAATGGTGTCAAAGTGTGTGGACAGTAGATAGTGGGCAGCGGCGAGGTCGACCAAGCACAGCATTTGCTCATTTGAACACAGCTTGCGCGAAGCTCAATTAGGGTAACATATGATGGGAGAATTTGGTATGTAGTTCGAAGTGTTCGTCAAAGTGTTCGTATAGTAGCAGAAGGTTTGTTCCCAACGATTTCCACGAAATCTGCCCCCCTCCCTCCAAAGAAAACAACAAAGAGAAGCGAATGGAAACAAGGGAACAGTTTTCTCCAACACCGACCACGAGTGACGAGATATGGAAGCACCCTTCCTCTCCAAAGATAAAGAAGTTTAAGGTGACATCATCTGCCAAGAAGATGATGGTCACAGTGTTTTGGACTAGCGCGGGCGTCATATTCGTGGAGTTTTTGGAAAGAGGATCGCTGACCGATACTGCGACTCCTTAACTTGTTTGAGCTAAGCCAACAGGAAGAAACGTCCAAAACCACTCAAGGATGGCGTCATCTTCCTCTACAATGAGCGAGCTCACAAAGGCCAGAAGATGATCAGCAGTGTTCCTGGGACAACATTGGCCACCCTCACTACATCCCGAGTCTTGTTTCAAGCGACTTTCACCTTTTTCCTCGCTTGAAAGAGCACATAGAAAGCTCACGATTTAGACTAGGAGGTGAAACACTTCGCGACAAAGTGGCTGCACACACAAGGACGGAATTATTACCAACATGGAATATTTAAACTCATCCCACAAAGCGAAAAGTTCCTAAACGGATATAAAAGAAGACTATGTCAAAGTGTATCCTAAGGTGTGCACTCAGTTGATCCTATTGGTTATATGAAGTAAAATGCACACGCTTCGCTGTAAGCTTTGTATCATGTAGTTCTGTTCACCCGTCGTATATACGTTATAACTATTTCCATGGGTGCACATGTAGTGTACATTGTAGTAACACTTTCTTAATGCCTACTGTCTCGTTATTTCTGTCTGTAAATCTATTTATATTATTCGAAAGCAGTTTACCGTCTACTTTTGAGCTTGATGACCAAGGGGGTAAAGCGGGGCAGATGCTGGGGATTGTTTTTCATCACTAGCAGCCAAATATAAGAAATGTTCCTGTTGTAGGTGTTGGCGTGATGGTGGCGCGAATCCTGAAGCCTGCGGGACAGGGTCAGGAATTCTGTGTTCGTCAGGAACAGCAGCAGCAACAGGAACCTCAGTTCCAGACGCCTAAGGAGCGGGAGTGCTGGCAACTCTACCGCAAGATGCTCGAGAAGGGTGTCACCGTCTCCTATGACACTGTGCTCAGGTAGGTACATCCTCATTTTCTGTGACACTCCTGTAATCGAATTTACACAAGTTCCTTCTAAAACCTTATGGAGGGTGATTCAGATTGGAAGACGACTCGGATTAGTTTTCCAAAATCTGCTCGCTAGGGAACGGTGGTGTATTGTTGTGTTGGAACGACCTTTTTGGGCGAAGAAGCTAACCACCTGAGATAGTTAGGCGTATAATACAATTGTGTTTCTTCAGTATAAGTGAGAAATCGAGCTTCTTTTACGGAAACGAAGTATCCATTTCTGGCAATTTTCTATTTTTAAGTTCGTTTTTAATATATTCATAAGGAATGTGCATTGAAATTTCTCAAGAGATCTGTACAATAAGAAAGCACAGAGTTTCTGACATCCATAATCCTCCTTTTTATGACAGTTACTGAATCAGTGCTGCAAACGAAAAAAAATAAATACCGCTACAACAGCGGGCGAAGCAGATAAAAGTAAGGGGGGATTCACTTTTTTTACGTCCCCTAACATTATATCATACCGGACGATAAATCAATGATGCTCAGATAAGCCCAGTAAAATGGAATATAGTACCATGAAGTCTGTGTGGACGCTGTTGGAAAGAAGCAATTCATATGTGAAAATGTGTGTGAGATGTATGTAGATATGATATACAACAGTAAAAATGTGTTATTTTCACTTTCTTCTAGGGCAACAAGCCAGGTGAAAAGACGATTAGATATCAACGTTTCGGGAGTGTGCATCTCTCCCATCATCAAGATATTTATAAAATGTTATAACCACAAATGAAACATTGGATATAGCACCAACATAAACAAAGACAAAACACTGTCAAAATTCGCATTACTGAACAAAAGACTGTTTTCAGTCAATTAAATGCCAGATCAGAAGATGGCGTGCGTATAGAAAATTGTGTCAAAGAAACGTAACCGCTTAACTTGATTATAAAGCTGTATTGATCTTTGCTTCTTAAATCGACGGATTTCCATTTTTAAGGAGAGCTTAACTGAAATCCAGCATCATGATTAAGCGTGCTCCTTTCAGAGGAAATTGTCAAAGCCTCCTTAATTCTCCGCTCCCAGTAACTGTTGTATATTGCCAAGATGGTCGTCTCCCGAAAATTGGCTCTATGGTCGTTATCAAAACAATGTTCTGCTAGCCCAGACTTCTCAGGTTGCATTAAACGAATGCTCCGTTCATGTTCGATTATTCTGGTAGCGACGGTCCTTCCGGTTTGTCCTATATACGGTGTCCCACATTCACAGGGAATGCAGTACACTCCAAGAACTTGGAAGTCCAGTTTGTCTTTCACTGGTTTCAACAGATGTCACCTCCGAAGATTAAACATCTATTGAGACCAGTGAAAGACATACTGGACTTCCAAGTTCCGCAAGTGTACCGCATTCCCAGTGAATGTGAGACACCGTATATAGGAAAAACCGGAAAGACCATCGCTACCAGAATAAACGAATATGAACGGTGCATTCGTTTAATGCAACCTGAGAAGTCTGGGCTGGCAGAGCATTGTTTTGATAACGACCATAGAGCCAACTTTCAGGAGACAACCATCTTGGCAATATGCAACAGTTACTGGGAGCGGAGAATTAAGGAGGCTTTGGCGATTTCCCCTGAAAGGAGCACGATTAATCGTGATGCTGGATTTCAGTTCAACTCCTCGTGGAAACCGGCCCTAAAAATGGAAATCCGTTGATGTAAGAAGGAAATATCAATACAACTTTATAATCAACTTAAGTAGTTACGTTTCTTTGACACAATTTTCTATACTCACGCCATCTCCTGACCTGGCATTTAATTTACTGAAAACAGTCTTTTGTTCAGTAATGCGAATTTTGACAGTGTTTTGTTTTTATTTATGTTGGTGTTATATCCAGTGTTTCATTTGTGGTTATAACATTTTATAAATATCCTGATGATGGGAGAGATGTACACTCCCGAAACGTCGATATCTAATTATCTTATCACCTGGTTGGCTGCCCGAGAAGAAGGTGAACATATTCGTCGCCAGGAAAGCTTCAGGTCTTATATGTGTTATTTTGTTCTCGTGATTACATTGTGTACTGAAATTGAATGTTCCATCGTTTTTCTTTCTATTCCCATTCGTCTGCTGTGCCAATCCTATTCATCCTCCAGGTGCGGGCGATTAGGATTAGTTTCCACTCAGAAAACAATTAAACGTATAGAAAATTCTTCATAAAAAACTTAGTATTTAATATAATCTAGAACGTCCAGCCTCCGGTATAAGGTAAAAGATTCCATATTTACGTGACAAACAGGGTTTTTGTGAAATATGATCAAAATATTGATCCGATTACCCCTAGCTTACCATAACACATGCATAAGATCATCCGAAGCTCCTTGCCAGCGGAAGTGGACTTAAAGTATTGGAGATATATATTTAAAAAGCAAAGAGAAAAATCTTTAATTACTTTTATCCATACTATATCATTAATTTTAGAACGGTAAATCATTGTTCGGCATTCTATCATCGCGTTACGGAGACGACATGTATACTTATTTAAAACCTTTCCGAAATGATCCCCCATGTCTTACGCAACTTTATTTACAACAATCACAGGATGACAGTAATGTGCTCTACTCACTTCAAAGAACCAATGTGTACTGCATCCAACGAAACTACCATTAACAAATATAAAGCATTGCTTAGGCTGCATATTGAGCACTAAAGACAATAAATGACTGTGTTTCTTCACAAGTGTCTGCTCCATTGTCCAGGGATAACATGCTAGCCTCTGGTTCCGAGGTTAAGGGCCCGGCGAAGGAGCTGGATTTCATTTGGATGCAAAACTTTTTAGCAGGGCTTCGTTTGGAAGGAAAGTTAAGAATTACGGCACGTAGTAATTCTGATATAAAGAAGGTTTCTGGGCAAACTTAAGGACTTTTTTCGCGCCCAATATAGAATCGGACGTTAGAATCAAAACAATTAAAGAGTGTCCATAAATAAAAACTAAATAAATTCTTCTAGAGTATCAAACAATATTAATAACAGCATATTATCATTGAGTAGACATATCTGTATATTAATTTCCGCATTGTTTTTCTGTTTTCAGGGGAATGCTAACACCTACAGAGTACAGGTTGCGTCGTGGGGCCCTTCTGTCTAGCTGCTAAACCGGCAGGTCCGGTTCAACCCCAGGATTAGATTCTGGAAACGGTCATCCTCAACTTTGGTTTCAGCTACACCATAATACCCTAAATAGAATTTACACTTACCACAACATGTTTAACGTAAACATTGATAATCAACCAAACCACTGATCACTATACTTGCTGGTTACTGCACGAAGTTTCAAGAAGTAGAGCTGCATTTGAAGAAGGCCGCACTGCCAAAGCAACTGACCGTTTCATCAGGAGCCTGAATCATATTCTTCCCGAGGAAATATTCAAGCTGGACTTGTAACCTCCAGATAACGTACTGTTTTTAAAATAAAATTGTTGTTAAGCTGGACTTAGCAGCATATTTTCTAGTGCTGGGTTGCACGAGAGGATATTTGGCAAAGAACCCCTGAAGATGCAGGCCATCAGGTTCTTTCATATTGCAGTAGATATTTTAATCGATTGATATTAAGCTTTTGTAAAGCTCATGTAACCCAGCTAACTGAGTCGCTGCTCAGAAATAAGTAATTGTGTATTGCACCACTAGATATTTGAAATTTGATTTAGCTAGCAGTTTTTGAGAAAAACAGTCTTCATAGCCATGCCGTTTCATCATCAATAATCAGTTCCTTTGCCATTAAATGTTAATTTTTACTTAAGATTCGGATATGCTCTGACATTCAGTGTGATCCAACTCAGATCTACGTGACCAAGATGCCCAACGACTGATGGCATCTGTTATAGTGAATGAGAGTCCCTAGAATTTTGTGGAAATATCTCAATTTTATTGGAGTTAATAAAATAAAACTTAACTAAAATAGGTGTTAATATTCTTGAAACTTTGAGCTGGAAACGTCACTTTTCTGGAACATACTCTCATCACTTTAATTAGGCTGCAATTTCGGCTTTAAAAGTGAAGACGTAATGGGTGCTCTTGGTTTTATGATCATTGTGGACAAATAAACGACAAAGATTGCGTAAACTTTACATTAGTTTAGATACGCAGTATGAGATACTGTAATTTACAATAATATAAAATGTAAAATTCTACATTGTCATTAATTTAAACTGGACTTGGATCCTTTAAGAAAAATCCCCAATCCATGAAACCACGGTTCATTCCAGCTCTATGAAGGACCAGGAGAGATCGCTTACAATTTGTGATGAAATTGACTCAATAAATCTCCAAGATACTCAACTTTCAAACACACAAATTAAAGCATGAGGATAAGATCTCATAATAGTTTTTCGTTGGATTTAGGTAAGCAACAATATTCATAAAAACAGACCACAAGGTTATGCATAAAAAACACGCATCTACTGGCTGAACCCCTCTGGTTTAAAAATGTAGCTGTGTAATCAACCAATCAACAGCTTGTATATCACACGAGTGTTTTGTCTTACAGAAAGAAGTAAACAACTACTGGACTACAATCTGAAATCCCGAATGGGGAAAAATTGTGAACTATCTCACCATCCGGTTGGAAGGACAAAAAGAACTACAAAATGTAATTCTAACACGCCTGAAGTATAATCCCACGTCCCTTGCAATAACGTGTAGCATTTGATCATCGTCTCATAGAATCACAGGAAGCGTTTATGTTATTTAAAGGAACAGACCTGAACTACAATCCGATATTCAACTTAACAACAATGATGAATCGTATTTCTATCACCAGATAGAAGAAAGTTGCTTTATCCGTCAGACTTCCTGTTCTTCCATATTTTGAAGAAGAATCTTTTAATGTAAAATTTTAAGACGAATACAGTCGCCTTGCATGCAGTTTTATCTCTAGAGGAAAAACAGAGAAGATAACTCTGAGAACTTCTAGATTTAATACATAAGTATAAGGACGATGCAGCTAAGAAAGGGACGATGTTAAGTTTAAAATTCATACTCTCCTCCCTTTAATCCTCACAAATCACCTATCATTCAGAATCAATATAGAATATATACACGCATGAAGAAAACCGGATCTCCTCCAAATATTTTCAAGCCTTACCAAATAAATGTACTGAGCGCCAAAAGACTGAACGCGGCTCTTATGCCCACATTTACATCAAAATTCCTTTTACAAATATCTGTGAACTAAAATTTCAGAACTAATAAATATAATTACTCATAAAGTCTAAATACAACTTTACCCATTACATCAGCATGCCTTATTTTTGACATACTGGCTTTGAATGCATTGATTTAAAGAAATACTTCCTATGGAATATTACAGCTAAGTTTTAGGAACAAGGTTCTTAATTTGTAACTTCTGTGAGAGTCTTACTGCACATGATCAGAACAACAAAGCCGTTGCTGTTAGAATGACCACGAAAATTAATTTATTATGCTCTGTAAGAAACTAGTTTTGTTCCTAACTTTACGTAGAGTTGAGAGAAGAACATGTAGTGTACATGCGGCATATGCAATATTTTGGTTAGTTGGAGAGGTCTAAAGTTGCTTCAGACCTGATATGAGAAACACAGGTGAATTCGTCAAAGCCCAGCTATTCTAAGAATAATTGCTGCGTGCGTTAGGGCTGAAATTAGTTCAACATGGGGAAGCCTTCGTAAAATGCCCCGAGAGTTGCTACCCCAGCTTTTCTACGCACTGCCTGACGCCATTCTCCCCTCAGCACGCGATGTACCTCAATGACGAATCCGTTTGGCCCATTACCAGCGCTTTAATTGCACTGTGAGGGCTACAACCTCATGGCCTTTAATGCACATATCAGTAGAAGTTACGATTAAACGCATAGCTTGAACTTCGATGAAGGTAACATTGGTTTAGCTTTATAAATGCTGGTTTTTCTGAGAAATTCCAGAAAGCTCCTCCAGTAACAAAATCTTCTACCTACAAAGCCGATATAGTCAACATAAGAATATGTCTAAAATTTTATTTGTATATTATATCAAAATCAAATACGTAACATACAAAAACAATGGCACTACTGTCCATATCGGACCAATGCCTGCCAACCCGACTGTCGGCACCACGCCCACATACGCAAGGTAGAGGTGGGCGATTATCCAATCGATACGGGAAGGAGATTTGGACAGCATCTTGACACCCCCAACCGGAAAGTTCGCTTTAATTACCAGGGTCGCTTACCTGTCGCAAACTCCTCAGTTTCCTCATGATGCTGAGTGTGCTCCAGTCCTATACTCGAGACTTAAAAGTCCGCAGCCCCAGGGGCGGGATTGAACCCGAGCCGCATTCCGTGGCAAGGAACCAAAGCATAATGTCTTAGTCCACTACGCCACGGCGCAGGACTACTTTTTGCATACTGCGTTTATGAAGCATATGTTTCATTTGTGAATAAATTAGAGCGCATGAAAACATTGTTTTTCTTATAGTTCATTACTTTTTTACTGTTTAAACAAAACCTAGAAGCTTTTTCAGAAATTAGTAAGACTTAGTGTTTTGTAAAAATGTTTTATTTTCTCTAGAACAATTCCAACAACAGATCTATTATTGATGTTAAAAAAACTCACAATTCGCCTTTGGATTAATTATATGAGTCATTTCCTCTTTGCGTCTCTCTCTCTCTCTCTCTCTCTCTCTCTCTCTCTCTCTCTCTCTCTCTCTCTCTCTCTCTCTCTCTCTCTCTCTCTCTCTCTCTCTCTCTCTCTCTCTCTGCTTTTTCTCTCCCTCTATCGCACTGCTCTTGCCTCTCTCCCCCCCACACTTTCCATCTCAATCTGTTTCTGTCTCCTTGAGTCACATTTTCTCTCTCTATTTCACTTGTTTCCCCCAGCCCTTTAATTCTTTACTATCCCTTATCCTTTACTATCCCCCCTTTCTGATATGTCCATAGCGTGTACGACGATAAAATACAACCAGCTTTAGTCCACTTCATAGTCTGGGGGAAGCATGTCTGTCTCGTATTCAAGAAGTCCCGATTTCACAACCATATCCTAAAAATACAAATATCACTAGCTGTGAGTTTTATGGATACCTTGGGCTCACTTCAGCTTCACTTCCCCATTACAGCCATTGACCGTGCGATGTCATACTCGGTTAAAGGTCGTTAAAATTACTAACAAAATAAGGGAAAACCGGATTAACTAATTCAAATACATAAATAGCAATAAACAAACATATATAACTCCCTGAGCACAAATCTTATTCGGACTTTGCAAAATACTACAAAATGTTGGCACAATTTCCTATGAAGCGTTTACTGCATTGCATTCTTTACATACTCAAGATATGTATTTATTTTAATTTTGTGTGACATTATAACTTCTCTTTTGGAAATGGTTAAGATGCTATAGAGTTTTTAATTTAAGCGGAATTTAACACACAATCTTTAACAAGCTTCATAACAATAGATGAGGGCGACAGGGTGAAACAAAGATTCCTAAAAACTGGCGCCCTTTGCTTCTTAGTTAGCCATTGTCCATTCTTTGTTAACATAAGCCCTTAATGCAGCATCAAAACTACAAGAAAAAGCTTAGCCACAATTTCATTATATTGTCAAACATTACAAGTTTATATCGTACTTATTCTAATAGTTAATAAATGAAGAGGTGTTGATAGAATCTTCAAGTAAAATCTCAAGTTTTGAAGGGCTGGCCCCATAGCTCAGTCGGCAGAGCACCTGCCTACCGTGCTAGGGGTCCCGGGTTCGATTCCCGGCGGTGGGGGTGGGGACCTTTCTCCGACCAAGATAATTCCCCATCCTCCCCAGAGTCTGGAAGTATGAATTAGAGAGTGTGAATGTGTGCGTGATGTAATGATTAAAAACCAAAAAGATAACGAGTTAACACCTTCTGTATGTTCCAAAGGAGAACGGCCGCCGATATGACCATAGTAGTTAAAGGCGGGGTATAAATGGAAGCTTGCTGCAATTTTGGAAAAAAAAAGTGTCCTCAATTTTATCCAAATGTACAACATTTTTCAACATATTCTATATTGCCGCCCATTTAAAGGTGTATTACTCATAAACATAAATGCCAGACACAAACATTGCTTAAAAGTAGGAAAATAAGTTACACTTAAACTTAGGTGCAACATCTAATCTGTTTCAAGTATTGTATACGAAGTTATGGAAAAGGGTCCTTAAACTATTCAGTAAACTCGAAGCAAAAATTTCGTCCCTCATCATAATCTTTACTCTTTGTATATTCAATAAGTATTTTTATTTCTGTTACTGCTGGGAATGAATAGCATGGGTTCAAAGATCGGTGCCGAAAATTGAAATACTTATTCTTTTTTTTAAAGCGAACCAAAGCATAGACTTACAACTTGCATGTGTCGAGAAACGAATCTGGCTCTCAAGTTTGAAGCCATATATCTAATTTGTCACTGTGATGGATGTTATATACATATCTAACACTTAAACTTACAGTGCTGTACTTTGGAATCTTGATTTATTTTGACATAGGTATCTCTCTGTCGAAAGATTATGCAGTGGAGTTTGGACTTTGAACATTCTTGGGTTGCATAATTCATGTATTGTAAAATACTCGGACAATCTTAACTCAGCAATCACATTCTTCTTGTCTTCTATTCTCATCAATTTCAGAGTGTCAGTTTCAAAGTCCAAGAGCTTCTTATTCCATTCATCAGTTAACATGCATTACTACTGAGTTTTCAAGTTTTCGAGTTTTTTGCTACATTCTCGAAGCTTATGCTAGTGTTTACTTAGTATATGTTCGTATGAAACATAGTGTATCTGAAATGATGAGATCATTACTTCCGATAAATTGATGTTTCAAGTAATTGGCCAAATGTACATTAAATGATCAGATCTCGAATATTTAGTCCTTAAAGCAAACTAAATAATGAAAATAGGGACTAACGATACAGGTTTAAATAACCTAAACTAAAACTAAGCTCTGTGGCAAAACAGCCCATGCAGGGCCAAAACCGCATCCCACCTCTTAAGGTGGGTGCTAACAATGTGAACTCATGTGAATATGACTTATTTTTTGTTATAAAAGTTTTTCGAAATAATGCCCTATGTGTATTACCGAAATATTCGTAAATGAATGCCAGATAATGTCTTCTAATTTGTCGAGCATATGAGATTTGCTGCGTAAATGTTGTCCTTTCTCATGGCCCACGGATAATATTCACATGGATTAAGATCTGTGGAGTGAGGAGAGCAGTCACTTTTTGTCAGCAAAAACATGTTATAAATGTAGGGCAGTGATTTTCTTGAGATGTCATTTTAGAGCAGCCTTTTTTGAGTTAATTTCTCCTGGATTAGAACCTTATTTGCTGTCGGTGTTACGTTTTATCTAACTGGAACACAGTCTGTTTACATTTTTCTAGCAACCCATAAATTGTGGATTTGTTATCATCAAGATATCAAGGAATTTTAAACCATACTGAATTAGTCTGAACTAAACATGTCGTAATCTCCGTAGCCGTATCGTAGAACTAGTTCACTTAACCTAATACATTCTATGAGTCACACTCGACAGTCTCCAGTCGATCATTCAAGAGAAATCATTAAATTAAAATCATACAAACAGATGATTCTTAACCTCTGTAGTGTAGGTGGTAGTGTGTCTGCCTCACGTTCAAGAAGTCCCGAGTTCGAATGTCGACTAGGATGGGTTATCTGGGTATGGTTTCTTCCCAGGTTTATTGCTTATGCTGAAAGATGAATGTCGAGTAACTCTAAGCTAGACGAATCCTGAGTATCATTTCATGCATTTCATTTATCGTCCGAATTGACAACATTGGAGGAAGTAAAATAAAAAGAATGATGCTTGAATATGTTAACGGTTAGTCAAAGATAATGTAATTTCCAATATCCTTTAATAGAACAGGCTCAAAACAAACAAAATATGAATGAGGTAGGACTTCAAAATTTTCAGATACATAGGCAGGTGTTCAGAATTCGGGAATGGGAGGAAATTTCTTTGAATTCCGCACTATTTGGCTCAAATCTGTATTGATGCAATTCTAATATTTGAGGATCAAAACCTCCAACAATAGTTCATACAGAAAACATGTCAGAAACAGAGCGACAACTGTTTGAGATTTTATAACCCCCAGTCGAAAACTCCCAATCTTAGCACATTTGTCATTCCACACTCAACAGCAGAAGCCATAATTATACTTCAATCTGTTTTTATTAGGTTCTGCAGGAATTTATATTTTGAAAGGACCACTGAGGCCCCAGTGTTTTCAAACATTAAGTTTACCATTAATATTCTAATGCATCCGGTCTTGTGAAATATAGCTTTGTTTACATCCTGCCCTGGAAAAATACATTTGAAAGATGAAGAAATAATAGCAGAGAAAGAAATCACTAATGTGAGCGTGTTATCTTGGTATTTTTACACAAATTTATGAGCGTTGCTACTTTTCGGAGACCAAGTTTGTTATTGCAGGGTTAAGGGTCATAAGGAAACTGTTGAATGAAAATATTTATAGCCCAAGTGCATAGAGACGCGTTTGCTCTTCCACTCACAATGTCACCGCTGAAAAGAAAAAGAAAAAGAAAATTGGAATCGCGCCACTTAACTCCGACGATAACAAAACGTGAACTAAGATATTTGAATATTATGAAAGAAAACACATGCTATCTAACTCAACATTCGTATGATTGCGTTATACGTTTTAATCGCGAACTTAATAGTATTTATAGCTTGACTGTGCAAAACTTGACGTTTACACATCGAAGCTAGCAAATTTCGTAACACTGCTTAAAAATTCCAGCTATCAATCTTTTAATTTTATCTTCAGAAGTTAGCCAAATATTGTGAACGCGTGATTAAGAATTTTGGATCCATTTCAAATATCCTTTTGGTCAATTATTTATTAACTTTTAGTAATAAACATACCCTCAACTGTGATATCCTGAAAAGTTGGTGTGTCGCATTCTTTGCAGCCAGTGTAATCTACCCGTCTCGTTTGCTGTTTATAACAAAATTAACGCTATACACATTCGGCAAGTACAAAAAAAAATATTTGTGTATATAAAACGAAAACATGTTCTTTACGTCATGAAGTCTATCTTTAGGTGCATTCGCTACGTAGAGCAGATGTTCACCTCTCTTAAAACCTCTACTGTGCCTAGGCAAAATTCCAACCTACAAGAAAAGACTAGCAAAGTATTTCTATTTTGCTGAAATCGATACAAATTATAGTCTTTAAAGGTCTTCGGAACATCCATATTTTACATGAGTTACATAGCATATGAACTGATTTTATATATACAATAAATTAGGAATTTGAAGATCATTTTGTAATACATTACAAATGTGGTTGAAATCGAAAAAAATTAAGGACAGTTTACATGAAGAGACTACTTGGACGTTCAGGATGTTTAGAATTATTTGTCAAAATATCTGGAGTAACCGCTATGCATACATTACTAGCAATTTTCTTTTTTTACTACTTCATTGATACATATTTGCAAAATATTAAAGCAAACAGTGTTTTAATTTTTTAGTTATGGTGCAGCAAAAGTAACTATTGATAATTAGAAGACCTTCCAATGCTAGTCGCATTGTTGCGTTAACTTGGATATTTTCCCATGTACCTCTTTTTCTTTATCTGCCAATCGTTTTCATTATCTCACTATCACACTCTTTCTCACACTCACACCCTCTCTCGCTCTCTCTCCCTTTGTCGTCCTCAACGTCATGCATTGTTTTGAAAACTAGTAATAAAATTACCTTTTCTGGAGTATTGTTACAATTGTTGTATAAGTAACCGAATTAACAGTACAATAACTTGGGTCTGCTTTTTATGATATGGCAGTAGATGACAATATAAAATTTAATTATATATTCTCGGAATTGTGTCCATAGCAAAGCTTTTCAGGGGCTATTCTTATAAACTTTTGGTACGCAACAATTTTCTGGCATATTTAATAATGAACAAGGTACACCAGTATGTGGATTTATTCAACTAGGATCGGTGTAATATCTATTTCTAAGTAGGAACCAATGCATGTTTACCATGAAAAAAATAATCCCTTAGGTGTTCTTGAATGAGAAGCAAATAAACATCTAAATACGATTTTTTAACATAGATCCATAACCGAAAATTGAAAGTGACCTTTCGGTTTTAGTGTTATTCATATGCATAAATTGTGCAAAATCAAAGAATATACTTTGCAGCCAGAGAGCGTGAACTTACTGATAATGCATACGCCAATATGGTTTCAGCCAGTACATCATTTAAGGGTACTTTCATAAGCACAATAGCAAAATTATAATTAAAGCAATATAAGTTGATTAATAAATACCTGATATTAGGCCACTATTGCTATAATTTGAATAGAACAGGATGGCTAAAACTCAGTTTTGCTTTCATCAAAGCCGCTATGTAAATTTGAGGAACCAAATATGAGATAATTCACTTGTGGCAACATTGAGCCTTTTCTAATAGTTTGAGTATGATGTAGTAACCCATAGAAACACATGCCAGCTGGTCTGGTAGTGTAAAACTGTAACATTGTTGTGTACAATACAGGAAATTGTTAACATACTGTGTCATATATTAATGTCAATCAATATTATAATCATGCTGTGATGAGTATAAAAGTCAGAAAACTGAACATGAATTTAAAATAATCCTGCTGATAAGATACAGCAGTTTAAATAAGTATACAAATTAATTGACAGCAAGAACCTATATTATATGAGCAGTCCCTTAAATGTCCAAACACGATATCTAGTAATGTTTTCGCGTTTAGAGTATGATTTTATGGATAAAATTTATGATTTATTTTGTTGCCAAGATTTAATAAATTTTTAAAAGTATGTATATATGCATTGCTTAAAGGATTTTATAATACCATTTTTTCCACTGAAAATTTCAATTTCAAGCTAGTTTTCTGAGCTGAAGTTTGAGTTTAAACTCATTGCTACAGTAGTAGTAAATAGTTAATTTAAAATAATTGCAATGATAACGAACATAGTAATAATAACAAACTAACAACCAACGTACTTAAGTTCGTATTCGAATATTGATTATTCTTGGAAAACATAATATAAAGAGAGAAAAATCAAGCATTAATTAAATATACCGATTCAAAAGTAAAAATAAAAATTTAAGTATGAAAAGCATTTATTAGAACAACCAAGTGAAGAATATTTCACTAAGTGTCGGTTCGGAAATAAACATGTTTTGATAAAACACTTGTTAACTGAGATTTAGCGATGATTCATTCAAGTGCACCACTGCAGAGGTCCCTGGTGTAGCAACAAACGTTTTGTTTTTGTTGCACTGCTGAAATGCATGTTATGCGATAGCATAAAAAGAGCAGAGAATGCGTAAGCGTAAACAAAAAGTGTAACTGAAACTACCAAAACTTATAAATTTATATCATATGTATCGCAAATGACAATGCAAGAAGTACGGTAATATGCAAATAGTTGTAAATTGGACTAACGCGTCCACTTGCTATCATTAGTTGGGTAAAACTAAGCAAGTGCTGACGATACATTCTGGCTGGAAACTGATCCACAGATTGCCTTACCGCTTTTATGTTCACCTCGTTGTACGGTAGTAACCTACTAGCCCAATTTCAAAAAGGTTGTGTTTTAAATGTAGTAATATATATTTCATAATATATGTATGGTGTTCGGATTTTTATTGCAGATCACCATTGCTCCACTTGGGTAGTGTCAAAAGAGGTGGTATACCTAGGGAGGATATTTGTGTGCATCCCATGCGATATTTTGCGAAAGTATCCGTTATCCAGACTAGGCATTTTATTGGTTCAGATGGTAATCACTTTTCAAACATTTTTTTTTTTCTTCAGATTGTACCTTTAGTACAATCATTTTGCTCTTTCCGTTTACAGAAACTCAAGTTAACTGATATTTTGGCCAACTTTTTGCACGATTCTTGCACTGTGAATGTAAGGTGACATGATAATCAGTTTGAAGTTCAGAAGTGTTACTTGTGATATACGACTAGCCATAGAGAAGAGTTGCAGTAGAACAAATACTTATTCTAAAATGAACTGTTTGGGTTAATTTTTGCTTTTTATCTTCAAATGACTAATCTGAACTTTAAAATGATCCGCCATACGACACGTCAAACATAACAGGAGCTTTCAGTTAACATATTTGATATAATATGCCAAAATAGATTATTTGAAAAATATTCTCCGCAAAGAAACATACAGTTTTATTACATCTTGCAAGTAACTAACGAGCATATTTTTGTTTAAAATCACGGAAAATATATCATTAACCCTTCATACGAAGCTTGGAAACTCTTCTCTAGGAACTTAAAGAATTTTCCACAGATACAAATATCTTCGAATTATGGAAGTTTTTCAAATAATGAGTACTCTTTACAGCTCTAATCAAATATGCCTGTATGGACACGAAGGATGCATACTGTCTGCCCATGACAAGAAGGCAAGCTAGAGGAATGTGTAACTATCACTTTTGCGGTGTTAAATCTTGCCTTCCGAGTATGACAAAGATGCTAGGTTTGATTAAATTGCGCAAGTGTTGTCACACATTTCACCTACGCAATACCTATTACTGCAGTTACTGAAACGATCTTTCAACATGGATGACTCATATGCACTCTCTCTCATACTCATTTCCTAGTAAACAGATCCACTAACAGGGCAGATTAACAGTTCAAACCCCTCTCCACTTCATTCGTCTCTTGCCTTCTTGAGCTGGGCAGACAGTGGGTACATACTCCGATAACTTTTTGACAAAGACTCGTCGATATAAGCCATTTATATTGACTTAGACGTTCTTTAAAATGATGATGGTTTTATCAACATTGATTGACATTTTTATATCCTAGTAATATGTATAAACATTTGTGAAACATATATTGTAATAACGAAAAGCAATTTAGTATAATAAAATGAATATGTAAGGAAATGGTGATCTTCTGTGTGGCATTGCATTTATGTATTCCTTTTCCATTGCTGTGTTAAAGTAAGTTTATATTATTTATTAAACTTTTATGTGAATATTTTATTTATTTTACTGAATTCGGTAAGACTAAGAGAGTACAAAATGTAGTAGAGTAGAAAATACGATAAAAATACATAACATATGCAATGCAACAAAAAAACCTACCAAGGTAAAATGCACGCAAAACCCTTTTTCCATAAATATAATTGCATATTATAACTAATTAGAAAATGAAATTTACTCAACGCCAAAAATGTACACAATTATCTAGTAGAAACCATCAACTGGGATGTAACTTGTACACCCCCAATTCATTAGCAATGTATGTAACAAAATAATTATTGAGCACTCAAACTCGAACTGATTGTACATAGTATTACAATCCGTTAGTACACACATAAACAAGAAGGATGAACCTGTATAGTACCTGGGTAACTTATAGCCCAGTGGGAGCCATCGTCTGCAAACCGCACCTGCATTTTCGCAATCATTTTAGTGCGATTATTATTATTATTATTATTATTATTATTATTATTATTATTATTATTATTATTATTATTATTATTATTATTATTATTATTATTATTATTATTATTATTATTATTATTATTATTATTATTATTATTATTATTATTATTATTATTATTATTATTATTATTATTATTATTATTATTATTATTATTATTATTATTATTATTATTATTATTATTATTATTATTATTATTATTATTATTATTATTATTATTATTATTATTATTATTATTATTACTATTACTATTATTATTATTATTATTATTATTATTATTATTATTATTATTATTATTATTATTATTATTATTATTATTATTATTAATTTCGATTAAGGAAATAGCAAACTTAAGATCCCCCTCATCACTCAAGAAGAAGTGCTTGGCCCATTACAACTTTTGACTTAGATAAATGATTTCTCCTTGGCACTCAGAAACAGTGCAATCCGTTTTGAAAATTTCACGATAACATATGTAGATGTTCACATCTGTCAACATTTACATGTATTTAATGTTTTATGCAACAGATGTATCTCTAAATATTGCATAAAATATGAAATTCCAATACAAAATCCTCCAGATCTCAAGTTACACACGCGTTGATAAATACATTATTAGACGTGTTTTCAGTATTTTGGATACTCAGTGTTTTAGTATCCAGGTTGATACACATCTAAATGGGAATTACATATCACATTATCCCTAAGCTAAGATAGGTAATGCCTGCATTTGCCTTATGGATCCCTTCTGCTTCTCTTCAAATTATGTTTGAACAATACCATTGGACAATTCTACTGTTGTCAAGAAAGTTAATTCTTAAAACACAGACCTAACCTTTGAGCATAATCATGTCATACTCGTATGGCTATCAATAATTTCATATAACATTTAATTACGTACATTAGCTGCATAGTCTACCATAGGATCTATACCTTTACGTCACAATTGATATATAAGTGGCTACGGCTAGCATTTTTGGTAAGTTTATCAGCTGCCTTGCACTTTAAAGTAAAGTAGATGTTTTAAGGATGTAGTCCCAACTTTGCTGCTAGATATTGTCACAGGAAAATATGTTCTAAAGCATCTGCATAATCTAATAAGTATTTTAATGCGTCTTATAAAATTCTACGAAAGCTTAGGTATATTTCTGTTTATTTCATGTTATCGAAATAAACCTTTGCAGAAATGACTTTATTGTACAAAATAAGTTGTATATACAACAGGAGCAATTGAACGGAGAGAACAGTTCAAAAATAACAAGGTATTGAAAAGGACAAATCAATAATAACAAACATAACACATATGGCTGAAGCCAAAATGTTCACGTCGAAACTTTAGAAGATGCTAGAATTAATTACAAAGTTTGGTATTTACCTGACTTTTCGTTTTACAGTTATGCTGTTCAAATACAAACAAGGCCCTTCTAAACATGCCTTCTTTGGATTAATTTGATCTAAAAAGAGTCTTTACAGTGCAAGTTTTGGTTGGACTGCAATTCACTCTCTAACTTCTATGTATATAGCACAGAAAGTAGTTACAAAAACTTCCCAAATATTGAAAATGAAGTGCTTCTTGCAGTCCTGCGCATTTTCTTTTACCCGATGTTCCATTGTTCCGGAAGGTTTTACAGAGAGCGTATTCCCTGCCAAGCAACGTCGAAACTCCCACCAGCCAGGACAAAGATGAAATGAAAGATATGGAGAGACACGAAATTCGGGGGATGTATTTAACCTTCATAGTACCTATAATTCTGGGAAACTTTCGAAAAACAATCTAAAGATAAGGAAGGTTGATCGCAGAGATCTAAACCACGTTACCTCGGCGCCACCTCGCGCGGTTAAGACTGCCTGAACACAGTATACAATGAGAAAACTTTCATAGGAAGAAAATTAATTAGAATCAAACAAAATACAAAGAAGTAAGATAAGCGCGGGGGATTCGGACTAGGGTTTTTTTTTTTTCAAATGTGTTCCCTAGTAGTCCTCTACCTAGGGGACGGTAGTGTATTGCAGTACTGGAACTACCTTTGAGGGCGAAGAAGCTAACTACCTGAGACAGTTAAGTATGTAATACGATTGTGTTTCTTCAGTCAAAGTGAGAAATCAGCTTCTTTTTCCGGAAAGGGGATATTTAATTGCTCCATTTCTGGCATTTTGTTATTTTTTAAGTTAGTTTAAGATAAATTTAAGAATATGCACTGAAATTTATCCAGAGACTTGTACACTAAGAAAGCACAGGCATTATATACTGAAATTGAATGTTCCACCGTTTTTCTTTCTATTCCGATTCGTCTGCTATGTCAATCCTATTCATCCTCCAATTGCGGGCAATTAGGATTAGTTTTCGCTCTGAATAAAAATAAAAATGATAGTGTACAGAAAATTTTCATCAAAAAATAGCATTTAACATAATCTAGAATTTCCAGACTTCAATATAAGGTAAATACTTTCATATTTACGTGACTTTTGTGAATGATTTTCAAAAGATTGATCTGATTCAGTCGCACTTGCTTTACATTCACAAATCCACTACAAAGATAATTAAAATCAAATTGTAAGCAATGCCCATAAAGCATGTTTAGAATGATTAGAGGAGCCATCTGTACAATGGTATCATCAACCACAATATTATTAAACATAAGGACTACTATAGACTAAACCTCCATACTACGCCACCTATAAGAAATTAAATGACGAAAAGAATTTAAGCAAGCATTTGAAATGTCTTAAAGTACGCTTATAATTAAGATATGGGTAAAACTTGCACTAAACGATTCCTCACATAACTATGGTTTTGGTGGTGAAAAATGAAAGTTGAAAAATAAAAGTAACTAAAATGACCTATGGTGCTTCGCCTTAAAAATATTTGTATAAATCATCAGCTGAAATATGTGATAAAACTAACAGACTGGCTCATTCTTATATCCCAAGAGGAAACTTAATAAATACTGAGAATTTCGCTAACCAGAGTGAATAACAGCGGAAGAATAATTATTAATAAAAATGATATATAGTTCCAAACAAGTGTGAATTTCTCTTGGTTTATAATCCAATCTGCTCATGAATTAAATGTACGGGGACTTTGCTCTCTAGTCCTGTGTTTAGGAAGTAATTAATATTAAACTTGTTTTCGTCCTGTGATGACATTTACAAAACATATAAATCGCATGCCAAACTGTCGTGGATGCGTCAACAGGAAGTTTTGGAAAGATATACCCCAATTTATGATCTCGGGTGAATTCCAAACCTCGTACTAAAATGGGCGGGATGACCCCTAGGGTTGCAGGCGCAGCGTAAACAGAGTGACACATTTCCGTTCCCCACAGAAAACAGCGGAAGTCAAGTCATAGGAGTCAAAATATAATTTGGTTTTTACTCATATTTATGCAATTATAATGACTCAGCAACTCGTAACAGGAAGGATGTTACACATTAGCGATACAAACAGACAACCACAAGGAAGCAATTCGAGATGATGCATGTGATCAAAAAGTCTATTTCAGCTGCACGTTGTTGTTCACTTTGAAATTGTGAAAATACCAAAACAAAGCTAAAGCCTAGTTTACTTCTTCTACGACTTCTCATTTTTCCTATTATTCATTTACAAAATTTCATTGCATTTATTGCATCCCCCCCTAAAATTTGATAACCAAATTTTACTGGAGGTACACGATTTGACAACTGATAATGAAAGTCTCTTTTAAAACATAAGTAAATGCAGAAGTTATACATACATGTGCCCTCTCCTTATGCTTATAATACACACAGAATATTGTTTCTCGTGGTAACCAGTTTATGTACATAGTAGCAGTAAAGAAGATACAGTGTAATACACTATTTATTTTTAACATAGCTTCTACAAATAATCTTAAAATCATATTTTTATATTTGTTTCGCATTAATCAACATAAACTCTTGAAGAATTTGCTTCATTGCACATTTTTTTTTTTTTTTTTTTTTTTTTTTTTTTTGTAGGACAAGAGGGTTACAACAACTGCTATGTGACTTCCAATAGTTCTTTTAATCCTGTACAAACTATTTTTACAAACGTTTATTCTTAATTAACTTCAGATAAATCTAGATAACCATTTATAGAAATGATGTACTGCTAATTTTCTTGCAGGTGAGAGAGGGGTATGGGAATACAGTCTTTAAGTGACAGCCAAATATTTAAAAAAAATTGATTCAATTCTCTTGCATGTTCCGGGAAGAAAAATAACCACTCATTTGAGAAAAGTATGAGTACTCACAAATATAACAAGTAATATCAGGGACATTGTTCGCTCTACATAAAACGTATTTCTTATAAATTGTGTGTCTTCATGAAATCTGCTACATTTTTGAATAATGAGATTTTTTGTATCTCTTACACTTTACCAGTTATGCAAAAGCCATGCAGAAAAAAAGAGGATTTATGGGAACATACCCAGAAAATTAAAGTAAAGGTTTGATTTGTCGTGAAAGTACCTTAAACATATGTTACTGGCCAGTTTCCTAAAAGTCAAAATGTTATGCTAAGGCTTGCATAAATATTCGGCTTCATACACATTCGTGGGTAACTTTTATTTGCCATGGATATTTAAAAACAAAGACATAACGTTCAGCTACTACGAAACACATGTTGCTAATAGACCTGTTCGTAGACATTAAAAATTACACGGAAAATTGTGAAATGAGCAAATGAAAGCAAATTCTAAAGTCACATTATCATTAGTCTTCAAATTTTATTCGAGTATTATTTTTAAATAGTAAACTAAACAGTGTCTCATTATAATCTAAATGTGATTATAAAAATGTCCCTCCAATTGTGTATGCATTCTTTCAAATAAAAGAGTAACTGGAATAACTGAATGCCTTTTAAACATGTTTTACTAAGCTACCCTACTGAATACTTCACTAATCTCTACTTTAGTATATAGTTATTACTAGGACCCGGATTTTGATGAAAAGTCATCTTTTCTTTGAGTAGTCATAGACGATGCTTATTGGAAATTAAGTGCATTATGGATCAAATAAGTTAGATATATATGGTTTTTATTGGTCATCTAAATGTATTTTTCCACATTTTATAATAGTCATTTTTTAACATTTAGATGCATTTTCCGGTCATTTTATTTCTTTTTCGGGAATTTATTGGGCATTTTCATCTGTAGTCCTCATTCGGGAGGCCCGGGTTCGATTCCCGTGGTGGGCCTGACCCTGATCCATGGACTTTTTGTGTTTTTAAAAAATAATCTGTGATTAAAAGTTCATTTATGTCATAATCTTTTATGAAATAGTAACTTTGTAAGTGTGGTAAACATGTAACTAACACAGGTCAGCGTCCTAACAGTGGTGATGAATTTATGACGTATCAATTCGAGGAATCGCCGATTACATCATGCAATACGTCAGGGCTTCAGGAGCTAGACGTGTCGCAGTAAGGAGAGTAGTTTGTGAGGTGTGTAAATTTGTGTTGTGGAATTGAAATACCAAAACAAAAATAGTCAATTGCGTCCCGTTTGAAACAGTATGTTTCAGAGTTTGTCGGAAACATATATTTTATAAAATTGAAAAGACCTGATGAATTTTGAATTTATTTATTATTTAGTAGCAATAAGTGCATTATTTACTAAGAAAGTTAATTTTAAAATGTGGTTGCTCGAACCATATATAATATTATTTACTGTGACAGTTATTAATTTATTATTATGAAAGAAATTGTTAATTTTTCTTAGGTCATTTTTTTTTTACTTTTTTGTGCATCTTTATATTTTAAGGAAATTTAACAGCTCATTTTTAGAGTATTTTTAGGTCAACAACTTCCAGGCCCTAGTTATTACTTTAAATTTTGTTAAATAGCTACAACAAATCTATTAATTTCTTAACCCAAACTCAACATAGGTTGATAGTTTGACAAGCAAAATGATGGGTGCTAATAGAGAAAGCAATGAATTCTTACACGTGAGATCCTAAGCATATGTTCTCTAAGTTTGAACTTATTGTTAGCCACAAATATTAATGATATTTCATAGCTGTACTCCTTCAATCGTTATGGAGAACATGTGTGTCCTCAAATACACATAAAATGAGTTGTCTTTATGGAGGTTCCGTGTCCCTTAAATGGTTTTACAGCGTACAGAATGGACCTAATAAAAGAGGTGCAGAAGTTCTAGACACAAAATGCGAGCAGGAAATATAAACAATGTCAGTACATGTGTATAAGGCCACATGACCTTGAGTGTAATACACAGTACCAGTTAGTTACCTTGTTTACGGAAGTGACGCTATAGTTTTCAGACACAGTCGCCTCTTGCGAAAGTTTCTCAAGGTTTGCCAATGACATAGTATTCAAATAGCTTCCTAATTTAAGTTGCAAATAACACCTGGTGTATTTATATCGCTGCGTGTATAGGATGTTCAGCCACAACACTGTCACAAGTCACGAGCTCGGGCTTTCTAGTTCTACATATAATTCTAAACTCGGCTCAAATTAATAATAATAATAATAATAATAATAATAATAATAATAATAATAATAATAATAATAATAATAATAATAATAATAATAATAATAATAATAATAATAATAATAATAATAATAATAATAATAATAATAATAATAATAATAATAATAATAATAATAATAATAATAATAATAATAATAATAATAATAATAATAATAATAATAATAATAATAATAATAATAATAATAATAATAATAATAATAATAATAATAATAATAATAATAATAATAATAATAATAATAATAATAATAATAATAATAATAATAATAATAATAATAATAATAATAATAATAATAATAATAATAATAATAATAATAATAATAATAATAATAATAATAATAATAATAATAATAATAATAATAATAATAATAATAATAATAATAATAATAATAATAATAATAATAATAATAATAATAATAATAATAATAATAATAATAATAATAATAATAATAATAATAATAATAATAATAATAATAATAATAATAATAATAATAATAATAATAATAATAATAATAATAATAATAATAATAATAATAATAGTTGTTATTTGATTACGAATGCTCAACCCTTTGAAACCGTTTTGCAACAGATGAATGTTGAGTAATGTGAGAGAAAATTGGAGGACCAAAATTTGCGCTCTTTACAGAGTTCTCCACTTCACTACGCGCTTCTGAAAGTGTTTTATCTTATTATTTATTCAGGGGACTTGGAAATGTGCACGACCGGTGAAATCTCCATATCGATGTAATACTTCCTCTACACTAACCTCAGCAGGTGTCAGAGAAAGTAAAAATACTGGAACTTTATAAAAATGTGATCATACTTTACCTTTTCTCCGTGAGAAGTGGATTGTAAAAAGGACTTCAGTCAGCTGCAATTTCTAAATTATTAAACGAGATATACGAATTAATTATATTATAAGAAACGAAGTGTTGAAGAAGGAACTGAGAAAGACTTGTAATCAGTTAAATTAAAAAGATTAATTGAATAACCCTATTTAAACAATGAACTATACAAGGGCAGTATAGTAAGTATACTAGTTTCAAAATGTACGGTGTTGCTAAGGGAGGAATGCTATCACCATGTATTGTCCTTTGTTATACTTGTCAAAACAAATTTGGTGCTGATCCATGGATTAGTTTGATTTTACAGACATTTCAGTAAGTTCTTCAGCGTATTTTTGCTAAAATGTGAAGAGTGAAGTGCCGTTCACTGATTCGCTTTTTACTTCTGCATGGGAAAACTTGGGAGAAAACAAAAGCGAAACTGGATGCTATTTATGGAGACCTTTCACCTTCTATGACAACAGTTGGATATTGGTATAACGAATTTAAACGTGGTCGAATGTCCTTATCTGACGAGGAGCGCCCAGGAAGCCGAGGAAGTAATTGGAAAAGTACACGATATGATTCTAGCTGACGGTCAAATGAAAGTTCACGAAGTGGCGGAAGCCATAGGTGTATCAACGGGAACGGCAATTCCTGTTTTGCACGATAAGTTAGGGATGAGAAAGCTGTCGGCCCGATGGGTGCAGCCTTTGCTCACAGTAGACAGCAAGCTGATGCGGCTTTCAAATTCGAAGCCGTATAAGCGAAATGCGACCTGGATTCATTATTATACCCAGAAACCAAGCAACATTCAAAACAATGAGTTGCTTCCGGAGAATCTGCTCCAAAGATGCTAAGGGTGTCATACTGACTTCTTAGAAAAAGGAAGAGAGATTACTGGAGCACACTACAGTGAGTTGTTGACCCAATTCGACAAACACAATTAAGGAGACACGGCTCCATATGGCGAAAAAGTTTGCCTCACCACCATAACACCTCAGCAGTTTCACCCAGAGTTACCGCCACCAAACTGCCTGAATTGCGTTATAAACTGCCACCCACCATATTCTCCTGTTCTCAAACATGAAGAAATAGTTCGCAGGAACAAAATTTATATTAACCGAGGTCTTCACGGATACAGGAGTATTTTGTTGAGCTTGACAATTCTTATTTTTTGGAGGGGTTAAAATAATGGCAGGAGCGTTGGAAGAAGTGTATATCCCTAAAAGGAACTATGTTAAGAAATAAAGTATCTGTGTTTCAAAAAACTGGCGTCTTCATACCAAACCAAGTACTTATTGTACTTAAGACAAAGTACTTAAGACCAAGTACTTATTGAACCACCCTGCTAATGTGCAGGAAGGGAAATTCCTAAGCAGTTGACTTCAAGTTATCTACAGTCAAACCATTGTAAAAATAAATAATTAAATAAAGCGACCGTAAGTCGATGACGCGCAGATGAACATGGTCTGCTGAATGCTATCTGCAAACGCTAAATAATTATAGGAGAATGAGACTGCTTTGGTAGAACCCAGAAACAGTTCGACTTCATTTTTTTCGCCTGGTTATAAAATTCAAGCATGTTTTCATAATTGACATGGTACATTGTGGACAGGAGAATGAGATCGACAAGGCAGATCAAGAAAGCTAATTGAGATTGAGACTAAATAATTCAAGTGGACTGTTCATAAAGATGATGGAATATTTTCACTGTTCCTTACTACATACGACACCGCAGGCGGTAGTCACTGATAATACATGAAATGAAATTTTGTTTGGGAAAGGCATTTTGAGGTCAAAGATTATTGGAGGAGATAATTAAAGACAATTGAAGTAGTGGGACAAGTATTCCGAATAGTAAAGAACAGAAAAGTTAAACCCATATTAGAAGTAAAGATACAAGGAGGCAGAAGGAATGGAAGCCCTGGGTAATGTGCGAAGATAGAATGGAAAAGACTGGGAGACCTAGGAATAAGACAGTAGGGGAAATGAGAAGAACGATGATGAATACGAAGCAATGGAGAAGCTAATTGATGGGGCCTCCTCTATGCTGTAGAGGCAGAAGGGAAAGAGGAAAAAGAAGAAGAATAGCCATTTGAGGAGGCAAATTTTAATGTACGTCTCCAATATTTGTCAGTTATGAGGACGAGGAAAATCTGAGGCGGAGAGATGCTCTGGCGGGATTCGCACCACGAAACTCCAAACTGTGAGCCTCGTACGTGATGAGGTGTCATCGTGCTCAGTAATAAGCGTGTACTACCTCCTATAGGGCTACGGCCTCCTAAATGGATTAGCATTACTTAATGGTGAGCTAGATCATATGTGTAATCTAACCTGTTTGTTTAATTCATCTTGCACAACCCACCGAGCGGGATGGCTCAGGCGGTTTCGTCTCTGGCCCGCATTCGCGAGGCCCGGTTTCGATTCCCGTGGCCGACCTACCTGAACCATGGATTTTTCGGAGGTTTTCCCGGGTCGCTAGGCGAATACTGGGTAGGTTAATTACATCCCCCGAATTTCCTGTCCCTCCATTTCATCTCCATTATCATTTAATATCATCTCTCATCTGGTGGTCCCTTTCAGGGTAGAAGTGTCGGCGGTGCATGGCAGGATGATATGCTCTGAGTAAAACTACTTCCTCCTCCGGTAGGTCGGTTGCCGGCCTCAGCTCCTCTGCTGGGACCATTTCGGGATCGCCAGCCAGGGACTTTGAGGCTCGGATCGCCTGCCTGAGACCATTAGGGCTCGGCTGTTGGGCTCGTTGCCGTCCCGCTGCAGTGGAGCGGTTTCTTGTCCTGACCTGTCGGGGGAGGTCTCTATCCAAGTAAACTGTAGGGACCCTGCCCTCTGTACTGTCGTGGCTTCTTGGGCCGGCCGCCCTCTGTCTCCTTCGCCTCATCCTTCCTCCCGGGGGTGCCCCCACTTGGGGACATAGGAACCATGGGCCCAGCATAGTGGCCTAAGTACCGAATCCCCTCCATAATGAAATCCCAATCCCAATCTTGCACAACCCCTTTACTCTTAAATAAGAGTTAAATATTTCCATTTATATGTGTTGCTTTCTATAGGGCTCTCTATTTGCCGGGGCTGCACCGTGGTCGAGTGCTTAGACCGCTTGACTGTCACCAAGGCGGCCCTGGTTTCGATCCCAGGCAACTGCAAAGTGAGATTTATGGTGGATAACACGACGGGTTTTCTCCGGGATCTCCAATGTCCCCCCCCCCCATAATTGCTCCATCTTCATCTCATGCATCATCAGTCTCACCGCCTGCGATGTCGCATGTAGTAAAAGCGGGAGTTAAACACTACACATTTCATTTCTGTATTTGTTCTGGATGTTTGCTGACCCCACCCAATGGACACCAGCAATTTCTTTCAATAAACCAGTGTGTGTTTAGATCCTCGGAGGATTCCACACGGTGTATATCTACCCCAGTCTGTTGCTCTCAAATCTAAATAATGCATTCCTTGTTTCCATTATAGACTTCTCCCACGTCTACCATATTTGTCAGCTCTGTTGTCTGAAACTTTGTATCTGAGGGTTACACCAAGGATTTTCCGCTAACTGACTTGAATGTACTTCTGTAAAGATCCAAGTTTAGCAGCCGCAGAGGTTGGCCAAACGCATGTGTCAACGCTTTCAAATTTATTTTTCGTTCCAAGGTTTTGTGTAATAAAATGAATTTTAAAGACCTTTCCGCTCTAGTGCCATTCTTCTCTTTCTCTTTCATGCATTACGCGGAAAGGAAACTAGTTGACCAGATAGATGTACTCCTACGTACTAACCCTGACTAGTGAATGCCAACTGTTTTGAGTTTTGTGCATATCAACTGAAAGTAAGCACCCATTTTTGGCGCGATCGCTTAATTACGCTCGGTTTCTTGCAAACAGCACTCGTATTCTTCAAACCCTTATTCTGTGAACCTGTTAGCATTCATGATGATTACAATTGTTCTTATTTCATTCTTTCTTAAAGAAATTATACTCCAGTAAAATATCAATATAATGTAATATATATGAATATTTATTTATTTAAATGCGTTTGTCTTCTTCCGAATAAACACAAAAGTAACTGAATAAACAATGTTTTGAAATATGTACTTACAACCAAAATAATTACTTACATAAGTTAGGAAATAGTTCAATTTCTATTAACTTCAGAATCAAAGCAATTTCCCCCAGCTTAGTGCTCCTCAGGAAGCAAGCAGTATCAAGCAAATTCATTATTAGGTGCCACATATAGAAATATTTAAATGTCTTTGGCACATTGGATTTAAAACAAAGCAATATACACGAGGGCTGATCAACAAAGACTGAGACTGATTTTTTCCTGTAGCTTCCGTGATTGTTTCGTATCTGTAACATAAATATTTGAAAAGAGCGGATTTTTATGTATAATGTCGGTAGAAGGCAGCACTCTCGTATTGGTAGGTTGGCAGTAATACCCTATTTTGTAGACCATACGTGCATTTCGCATACCAGACAGTGGAGGTGACGCGAGAGGAGCAGTACAGCGCAATCAAATTCTTTTTTCGGAAATTAATTGTTCTTTCACACTAGCCGTGTGTAGGACGCACTATGAAAGGGTAGAGCCAGACAATGCCATAGCCGGGATTTGAACCATGGATCTTCTGGTTTCCGTCCAGCCGCTCTAACCATTTGAGCTATTATGGCCAACGTACCGACATGGCATTAAATTCTCCAACTGACTCGTGTTTCTCCCGGTAAATCACTAGGAGTTCTCATAAACACATGAGACAACTACCTTAATGGCTACTTACTATGCTGTAAGTACTTTAAGGCCCGGGCTTTATAGTTCGGATCACTATTAGGTACAATTAATGGAAATTAATTGTTCTTTCACACTAGCCGTGTGTAGGACACACTATGAAAGGGTAGAGCCAGACTGAAAAATTCAATGCCATAGCCGAGATTTGAACCACGAATTTTTTGGTTTCCGTTCCGGATTCGTGGTTCAAATCCCGGCTATGGCATTGAATTTTTCAGTCTGGCTCTACCCTTTCAAATTCTTTTTTTTCGTTTAAACCACACAACCACCGAAACGTATGAAAAGCTGAAGCAAGCGTACAGTGAAGATGCACTACCTCGTGCAACAGTGTTTAGGTGGTTCAAGGACTTCAAAGTAGGTCAAAGTAAAGTGGGCCTGGTGTTTCGGCTTCCGCTGTGACTGAAGTCAACATAAACGAAGCTGCTGTGATTGTCCGAGAGGATCGGCGTAACCTCAGTGAAGTGTTGAGAATTTCATATAGCAGTGTGTTTACGATTATGCACGACCATCTCCATATGACCCCAGTTTGTGCTCGTTGGGTGCCACATCTGTTGACTCCCGAACAAAAGGCTATGCGAATGGAGACAAGCCGTGAAGTGCTGCGTCTCTTTGCTGATGGAGGGGATGCATTTTTTAAATCGATTATCACCGATGATGAGTCATGGCTGCATCATTATGATCCTGTAGGAAAACAAGCCAGCACAGTTTAGAAATCACCAGGTTCTCTAACACTAAAAAAGGCAAAAGTTGTTCCATCTGCAGGGAAACTGATGGTGATCACATTTTTTGACTGTAATGGAATGATTTACCAGCATGCAGTTCCCTCTCACACTACTGTTACAGCAGCAGACTACACGTCTGTATTGGCTACACTGAGGAAGCACATTGCAAAGAAACGACCAGAGCTTTCTCCGACTGAGTGGCGACTTCATCATGACATGCACGGCCTCACGTCGCAAATCAAGTCATGCAGTTTCTGACTCGATTCAACATTACCTGTGTACCACATCCACCATATAGCCCCGATTTTATAACCTGTGACCTTTTTTATCCCCAACACTATAGACAAAGCTTAGGGGTATTCGATTTAAGAACACTAAAGCAGTGCTCAAGAAAATTGAGGCGATTCTCAAGGACCTGACAAAGAATGGTCTGCAGCACGTGTTTAAGGACTGACAGAGACGCTATAAAAATGCATTGAAGTAGGAGGGGACTACTTTGAAAAATATCACGTAAACATTGAATTGCAGTAATAAACATCTGAGGAAAAAAATCAGTTTTACTCTTTGTTGATCAGCTCTCCTATTTTCTACATCTTTATATTTCGAATAACTAAATTAATTTGAGGCAATAGGGCAGGAGTTAAACGCTGAGTGAAGTTCACTGGATACTTGGTGTTGATGTTGCTGATGATGTGCTCGAGGCAGTGTTGTAGTAACACTGGCAGTTGGTTCTGTTTTATAAGATAGTTTGAGAAATCTTGGAGTAGCCAAATCGTAGTTGAGATGTTAAAATGTGCTCCTGTGTAGATTGATGCCTCATAGATTGTGAATAACAATGTTCAACAACATACTTGTAACTGTGGACGACAGTTCGCTTTGAGAGATATCAAACCGTCTCGTTTTGCGCTCTTGAAGTATTATTTCCTTCACATATATGATAATAGCAATTTTTGAGTCACATGAAGCGACTTTCGTAACTTCTTTTACTGCCTGTTTGGCGAAATCGTTATCTTCAATTCCAAAATGTTGAGTACCCACATTATGGTTACTATTTCACTTTCATTGTGAAATAAAAGAAGCAGCTCGATTTCCTTTTTTTCCAGATTACTAAATGGTCATAAATTGTGAATTGCAAGGACTGAACGTTTTGAGTTGGAAAAAAATCAAGAAGGACTTCAGAGAACTTATTTCAGGATATATATATATATATATATATATATATATAAAGACAGCTTATTAAATTGTAAAAAGCTTACTTAAAAAAGCAAAAAGCAATATAGAAATCATGCAGCCTAAATAGGAGCAAAGATCAGGATAGATCATAGCACAATTAAGGTTTCTATTTTACTTTGAACCACCAGTAAAAATGTGTATGTGATGTGAACATTTGTCACATGTTTCATTGAACAATCGACGATAAATTATGTGTGTGCGTGTGTGTATGTGTGTGTCTGTGTGGTATCTCCTTTGGTGGATATAATTCGTTACATGTTTGGTGTGGGAGCAGTGATTACCAAGGCGGAATACTAAAGTAATGATAGATTTTGTAACCGCAGTATCAGGCAGCGTTAGGAGGCGGAGAATTAATCGAAATCAGATAATTAAAAGAAATATAATAAAATTTGTTATAATAATATTAAATTAGAATGGATAGGGTAATGATTAAAATAACAGTTGACTTAAAGAATAAGAAGGGAAGAATATAATTTAATATAACATACATATTAGCATCCAGGCAAGGAAAATAAAACATTCTTGTAAAAATCTATACACTTCGGAGAGACAGGAAGGGAGCACCATTATCTTCTTTGTGCTAGTAAAAGTTCAATGTCTCATAACTATAGTATACTTCCAGCCAGGAATGTCTTGGGACAAAGGGCTTCAAAGTGCAGCTGAGCATGAATGCTAAAGGGATTTACTTCGCTGACTTGATAACGATGTATACCGTTACAAACAACTCAGGGTAGGCGTTCTCCAACTCAGGATGGGCTGAACGTCGATGAGTTAAATGAGTTTTGCAAACCAATGCGAAAATTCGAAATAAATGAGAAATCAATAATAATGTAACATTTGAGAAGGGTGAGCTAGTTTGGTCATGTGATAAAGTTAGAGGGGGGGTCAGAATAAGGTTCGAACTGAATCATGAAGTAAGAAAATTTACTTAAAAGGTAATACTATGACAGGAAGGACGTGATCATGCGCGTTTAGAAGAGAAGCGAAGATTTATAAGTCTGAAATGTAGGGAAGTTAATAATAGCGCAACCAGCTTAAGTGGAAGCAGCTTTAGGAGTTTATTAGAGCAAAGTAGTCGCCGTATAAAGAAGAAATAGAAACCGCGCGGAAGTAACTTGAAACAAGTAATCCAGGTTTTAAGTAAAATTCAATTTATGTTAGAAATTTTACTAACAGGTGGTCAACGATCCAAGTCGATAAGCAAACTTAGTAGGAATTAAACCAAATAATTCTGCAACAAACAAAGTGTTATTAATACGACTGAGTAGCCAACAACCACCAAAATCCATTTCCTACAACCATTCACCTGAGGATAAGAGAACTCATAGCTGCAATTAGAACCCAATCAATTTAACACTGGTATGCGGGTTTGCCGCAATTTGTTCCATAGGAGAAAGTCTCGCTGGACGCTCTGTATGTCAGTCATGCAGTGACTGTGATTCAAACCCTATGGTAATACGAAAGCGTTCCTATCTGCCTTGTTTAAATTCTATCCTAAATGAGTGAACCGCCCGGATAAGCTTTTCACTGGGTTTACTTCATCTCGAGAACACAAATGTTAAGCAGCTCTCAGTTTTATGGAAACAGGACTCTTTTGGACATTCATTTCACTATTTTCACTTACCATTACTGCAGATTATGTTTTACAATGTTTTTTTTTTTTCAATCTAATATTTGAATGATATATATTGTACTCATCGACCCTATGGCTTGCTTTGTTTGGGAGCTGCGTTGTAGCAATTAGAGTAAGATTTTTAAGTGATGTTTCTGCAGCTATTAACTATTAACTAAATGAAACATTACACTTTTTTCTCCCACCACTATTTATAACCTATTGCCCTCCAATTGCTACATATGTATTACAACATATGTTATTGTTCTTTGTACTACACCTTTGGACAGCGATTGTTTCAACATCTGAGCATTAGAATAATAGACTGATCATATCAGCTGACTCCATATAACAAATTAATAACAGTGCACTTGATCCTAAAAGGTCGAAACCTCTTATCAGAAAACTGACAGGGCCTATCCAAATTTAAGAATACTGTCAGTTTGTGTGGAATTGCCGATTACGAACTCTGTGGCCATGCAAAATGCACCATCATTCCCAGAAATTGTAGATAAGGCAAGTTTTAAACGTGAACACGTAGGTACTCGTAATATATAGTATTGTATTTTTTTCTCAAAATTAGCAATAAGGTATGTGCAGTGTAGTGTTTAACGCCCTTTTTACTACATGCGGCACCGCAGGCGGTAACACTGATGATAAATGAGATTAAGATGGAGCACCGGCGGAAGGAGATGGCGGGGGAAAGGAGATGTCGCGGAGAAAATCCGCCGCAGTGTCGTGTTGCCTAACACAAATCTCACTTTGCGGTCACCTGGGATCGAACCCGGGCCGCCTTGGTCAGAGCCAAGCGGTCTAACCACTCGACCACGGTGCGGCCGCAATAAGCTATGTTATGTGGCAAGAGCACAAAATGTGTAGTTGTGGTAAGATGCCCTTGCGATAGAAAGGAAAGATATGGGGGTGGGGGAGGAGGGCTGAAAATCGTAAACTCTTAAGCATGTCCTTACATTTCTAAATTTGTATATGGAATACTTCGAAATATGTAATGCTACCTATATATTTATGTCATTAAAAGTGTGCATTTTATTTTTATACATTTCTCTTATAGTCATTGTTACTCTATTAGTTAATATTTCCTTCTCGTATAAGCGTATGTCAAGTTATATTAAATAAAAGGAATTTTGGATACTCATAGAAATTATTGAATGTATTTTTATGTGAATATTTTACGCATACGATGTTTTAATCAAAATCTTTGGAGGCATTTTTGAGTAAATAAAGATCTTTTTTTTTTTTTTTCAATGTAAAGGTAAGTAAGAGTTGGAGATTTTTCGAAAATATTTTTGTGTTGTATTGTTGAACACCCCAGGACGGAAGCATGAAGCGACAGAGGCTGCAGATTGTAATCAGAAAGATGCCAGAGATGTAAGTTCCTACAGTCAACATCAGGCTACCTAGTGAGGGTGGTGAACAACCAAGCTAGCCGTCCTCCACGATCCCGGAAGCACCTCCGAGATGTGAGAAGAAAACGAAATGAATGGGAAATGATGAAAAGAAAATGTACAGATGACAAACATATAGTAATATCCGCTTCAGTAGATCCCAGGCTCATTGGATTATAATTCCTCTCATTTCATCTACCATTTCTGCCGACACTTGCAGAATGAAAAAGAAAAAAAAAACAGGAGATAGATAGCCAGACAAATGTTTTCAGCTTATTTAAAATTAAGGATAATCATTATAAAAACTAAAAATAAGAAGTACATTTCCAATACAGGATAGACTCGGTTAGTAAATACTTTTGAATACCTTGGTCTAATATATTTAAACAGTGCCAAGCTGCACGAGTTCTGCGATTAAAGAAGATCTTTTTTTACTATTGCCTTTTAGGGATCGTTGGACCTCAAGATGTTAATTTTGGTGAAACATCGATAGAGAATTCTGGAGTAGAGTACTATACTACCTCTACCGATTACAGTTAACTGGCGGAGAAAGGAAAAAAAATGTGAATTGAAGTCACATTAATTTCTGTACTCTACGAAATATTCTTATCTCCTATCTACTTCATATTAATACAGATAATAAATACACCTTATTGCAGGCATAAATGTAATATATAGGTAGTAGTATAAACCAATAATCAAATGCTGGTCGCTGTGTGGTGGCTTTAAAAGAACTAGAAAAGTAACAGCAATTTATAGTTGAGAAGTTATCAAGTACTTGAAAATTTATCCAGTAACAAAGAATATTTCGGAAACTTTTAAAACCAAACCGTGTATTTGACATAAAATGACACATTTACCTTTACCAGATTTACATTTAAGTTGCGTCTGTTTCTTGCGGTTTACTAATTATACAAACCTAATCCAGAATAAACAGAATTTGAAAGGTTATTCACAGAAAATTCCAGATATACATAGTATTTGTCATAAAAGTAGCTTAAGAATGTGTAATTTTAATTAGTGCTTCTTGATAAAATAAATAGTAACAAAAATTTTTCATGTATAGGGTAGTTAGGAGTGAGGGGTTTCTTTAAAATCTTCATGTCGTTATCTTAGAAGGTCATGCACTTAAATACCAAAGTATATATATTCAATCGAATTTCGTTTTTTGAATTACAAAGTTCACGGACTGACCCAAGTAGGCGGCCTCAAAATATTTATTTTCCGTGAAATCTCAACAGTACTCTGTTTACTATAAATTGGTAGCAGAAAAATAAACATACACGCAAAACACATTCGCAAACGTTCCCTTTCTCTCTAATTAATGGGAGATAAATTAGAACTTTAGCCTGTCACCTTGGGACTACAGCCTACCTGCATAAACTCAGCAACCGGTTTATGCGTTTGTTATGACCTGAAAAAGAAACCCTTGTTTACATTACGCAAAGGAGTTTTAAAACCGCCTTTTTAAGAACTGCGTATACCTATACTTCTTAAATATTTTAATCATATAATAAAAACAACTCCTTATGTGGCATAAAGACGAGGTGCTTGTTTCACTAAGCTCTGGATTTGCCTATTTTATTTATTTGTTTACAGACACACACTATATGTGTGTGTTTCTTACTGCTGTAATATATCCTAACTTTATGGTGCCTATAATCACCCATTTCCATAATGTATTAATGTCCTTTTTGGTACCTTAAGTGCCCAATTTATTTATTTGTATTCATTTATTTGTGCTGAGAAACGTTATCAAGGTTTGTGCCTTTCATTACTTTTTTTAAACACAGTTATTTACTGTAACAATATGAGAACATCAATTACTGCTAGGCACCTCTGTTTGTCTCTTATATCTTAGCGTAGCCAAGTGTTATACTTGAGACACTGTTACACAGACACTCTGAGAAAATTGTCGGCATTGTCCATTGAACTCAACTGAACTCTCACAGTCAACTGTCCAATCTCAATCCGACTGACATACACAAGTCTCTTGTCTCCTATGGGAGATGATCAACTCCTTACATAGAGCCCCAAAATAAAGTAGACCTTCTTATTGAGAAACGGCCCGAGCCAATCTTCGGGAGCAGAAAGAGGGCACAAAGTGACTTTTGTTCTGCTTGAGCTATTTTTCAGCCAAATAGGTATCCGGCCGGATCAGTGTTCGGTAATCCCTCCGGGGCTACAGTGTCGTTATTAATAAGACCAACACGGTGTTAACCTTATTAATGTAAATAATGTTTTGCGCTCTGAGACACTGAACTCCCAATATGCCTTTAGAAGGTTACTAACATTGTGTGTGACCTTAGCGGCTACGTTGTTTCGTGTAATAAAAGAGTGGCTACTTGAAATATACAACTACAGAACGGCAAGAATAATTTCCTATATAAAACTATGCTTTACAGGATAAGTTTTCATTATTTTTATTTTCACAAACATTTCTCTAACGATCTTTATTGAAATGACTTAGGTTTAAGATATCTCCATTCTAAATGAAATGTATGTCTTGAATGTTTTAGGAGTATACTACGAAGTACTCTTAATTTTGAATGACGTTTGTATAAATGATAAACCATAAGATATAGTAGAATATCCTACTGCACTAAAATTTAAATGTCGTTAAGGCACACAATTTATGAAATTTCTGGGAATAAATAGCCTCTGAAGACTTCTTCATTCTGAATGGCCTTTATATAATTGGAAAACCGTACGATATATACAAAAACACTGCGAAAATGTACAGCATTCTTAAAAATAGACAATATATTTCAAATAATATTTCTTAGGGTTGTGGCATTTGCCTTTTTGGGATATAATTTTTCGAATTATTGTTTTGGTTGAATCATTTTTAATACTGCCACCATCCGCAATGTGTCATAATTCTTATTTTTTAAGTGGAGATACTTTTGTTATCTTCAATGTTGGACAAAAATAAGCATCCCTTAAAAAGATATACAAGATTTGCCTTACTATCTCTTACGTACATTTAGAACCGAGTGGCAAACATTTTAATTAGGAAACAATATTTCAAAACATACTGTTTTCATCGCTACAAGTAAATAGCCACTAAACAACATAAAAGTCCCATGTCCATGACTGTTGAAAAAACATTAAGTTGTCTTCGTATTGCTTCGTTCACCGGTGGAAGTGACTACAACCCACCAACACCTGGTAATCCCCATGGTGTCATAAAACCCACACAAGCGATCTTTTTCTGACTCTACCAGATACTCGCAAATCTGAATCTTTACTTATCCCGTAAGTAATAATCCAGCGGATTCAAACCCTGAGAAACTGTAGACCATTCAATTGGGCCATCACAACCTATCCACTTCGTCGAGACGAATTCCTGCAAAATAAGATTTTGTCGAATGCTCAACGGTACATCCCCAAGAACTCGTGAAATTCCCTGTCCAAGAAGGAAAAAGCGGAAAACTGAGGTACTGAATACACTTATACCTATTTTATCCGATGCCGAATATTCATAAACAGTTTCGATAAGGTAACAAAGGTTGGAAACAAAAGGAGTTACGTTTATATATTACGTTTCTTCTTCAAGATGAGTGTTCCTTTGAACTATAACAATTTAGTACTAACTAAATGCAGTAAGTAATCCACTTCTAGCCGATCGTTGTAGAGCATATTTCTTCGTATTTTTTTGTTTTTATTTTAAGTTTCGTCCGATATTGCGAAAATGGAATAGTATTATGATATAAAAGGCAATTAAAATTACACTGATAATGAAATTAGTATCATTATTTATGTAACTACTAACTTGGAACGTTCTCCTCGTTTTTGTGATTGAATTTTGACAAATATCCACATGTGAGTATAAATAATTAGAGGAAATGAAAAAGTTAAAGGCAATTTAAGGCAGGACCTTAGCAAACTCCAGCAAATCATACAGTTACCCTTAGTATTAACGCTGCCAGGTATGGTACACGCATCTTACGTGCCTGAATTGAGAACTATCGGCATTAATTGTGCTACCTACACCACAAACTTTATAGTGAATTCTTGGTTTCCTGAAAATCTACAGTTATCCTATATTCTGCATCGAAGAGATTTTTGTAAACACTGATTAAATTAAATAGATATAAATTTTCTGCCCTGTGAATGAATCACTTCAGGTTATTAATGAAAAAGTCACTTGTCTTAGTTTCGATGAACATATACACATAATAGTTTCATAAGAACAGGGGAAAAAAAAAAGAGAAATAATTACTTCAATTTATTTATCAACGATATTTCAGCTCCTGTTTGAAACAGGACTTGAAACTGGCCACTTTAATAATTAAATAACACACCACTACTCTGAACATGAACTGAACATAAGCTTATCACTTGTCAAACTTATCTTGATAT
Organism: Mantis religiosa; assembly: GCA_030765055.1. Classification (NCBI taxonomy): domain Eukaryota; kingdom Metazoa; phylum Arthropoda; class Insecta; order Mantodea; family Mantidae; genus Mantis; species Mantis religiosa. Next base: position 109,507,933 of record CM060952.1, read on the forward strand.
GTATTACTCGACAGAGCGTACTGACCTTCAGGTGACCAGCGCTGTGATCGTCTCTTATTGGTCGATTAGAAGAGTGAAATAGTAAGTTGATGTACAGTGAGTTACGAAACACAAAGCGTGCCTGCCGATGTATGACACATTGCTGTCCAGAAGACATGATTATATCACAACAGACTATACATATACTGGACTCGCCGTGTGTGTGTGAGATAAGCTGAGGTAAACATCTGTTTTGAACTTTTCCGACATGCCTTCTCGCGTTGCCATGTAGTAGATATATATGTTTATGTTGTATGCAAGCAATGGTGGTTTTACTCAGGTTTGACTGTGTCGAATGAATATTGAGTGAAAATAGCCGTGTGTAATTAAAGAATACATAACTCATGTTCCCTGTATCGTAAGGATAGTTTCATTGAACAGTCATGATTATAAAATATATATAATTATAAGATAACGCTGTGTGTCATTTTCATATCCACGGCAGGTTACCTGTCGTTCCTTGATACAAAGTTGGCGTAAGTCTAGATTCTGAGACTACGTTTGTCAGCGTCTGCCTTTTGATTCGAGTGTATATTTTTAAAGAAAAGCAGTACGCAGCACGTTTAGTTGAGGTGGAAGAAAATACTTGTGATCAATAATTATAATTGTCCGGAAACTCTGTCAAAATTTCATGTTGTATCGTTTCTGAACGCACGTAGATTTCACAATGTCGCTGAACCTTAAAAAAATTATGAAGCCTACAAACTTCCCTATAGCGTAAATGTTCCAAAGTCAATTAAAATTAAAATTCTACGCCCTTAAAATAAAACCAGAATTTGTTTATCGGTCGAGAACAACTAGGGTTATGGGAGGAACTTATTCCGTCAATTAAAAATCTGAAATAGTAATTGGCATGTAGGCCTGGAACTATACATATATTATTTATTGAAAAGAAGCATTTCTCTAACCAAAATAATACGGTTTAATTGCTCTGGTATAAATATACACATTTTGGGAGAAACATAAAAACATTCGGATTAAAACGAACTTTTCTAAGGTTTTCTTCCTAGTAAAACATACAAAGAGGAATTTCACATGCTAATGCAAAATCTTTTCAATTTCCGTCATAAGAACAAATTTACTTGTAAAATTATAATAAATCATAAATTATAATAAATCATAAATTATAACCATATAATTTGCAACTACATTATCAAGTGTGTCTCCAAATTAACATTTTCGTAAAATTCAGACGAATTTTCCTAATAATTAAGATGACATTCCTCTCCTCAGAAATGACGACACCTAGTGGTATTGGAAAAGCTATGAAACATGAGCTGTGTGAATGTTCAACCATATAGTTTCTCAGGGAATACGCATTACTCAAGTTCTCAACGTGTTTTACCAATTATGTCATGACTTTATGAGCTTGTTTTGATAAACAACCAGACTAACTCTAATATATTTCGAGAAAAAGCTCTGCGTCAATGATGCGTTTTTTCCAAATATTTCATCATACAAATGACGAAGTAATGTCAAATTTTCAGAAATCTGCACAGAATCAAGCGATTAAATGTGATCAATTGAAGCTCCTCCTTCAATGGATACAAACGATGTAAACGAAACACGCTTAAAATTTTGGTTATACAGCTGGAAGAACTAAAGTATATGCATGATGCACATTCTAAACATATTAATTTCCTCAAATATTATTAGAAAGGGATCCGATGAGCTATATGGCAAATTGTGTTCGTGGAGTGCAAACACTTAGTTGCTGGGCCACCACAAAGGAAGACAGAGAGATATTCAGACTTGTAAATGAAGAAAAAATTTGTATTTATGTGAAAACAATGGGTTATTTTGAAAGGGTAGTTTTTTACACAAGAAGGTACCAACTGGAAATAAGACAAACGTTCACGTGTATCACTTATCATTCAACATGAAGCACTTAAATTCTGGCTTGAAAGTTCAGCAACATCAGATCGATGGAAATGTAAAACATTCCGGTATTTAAAAGATCAATTATTTTCTTCAGAAAATGAGAAGATTCCATTATTACTCCTAACCCCGTGAAAAGTTACAACACATTTGTCTAGAGCAATATTTGCAAATGTGCTCTTCAGGCAGAGTTTTCTGTATGGATATTAGGTATTTTGGTTTCACGTTCTCTAACAAGTACAGATGTACATTTAGGAACTGAAATTAAAAACTGTCTCATAGCCTATGTCCGCAAGGAACGCTCTATACAGTTGTACATAAGTAAGACATACTTGAATGGAAAGTATTAAATATGTGGACGATACAGGAGAGTAATAAAGCAGATGTCACTTGTGAAGTTCCCACAGTTATTAAGCTTAAATACTTAGAAAATTATGCAACTTCAAGGATTTCAAGAAGTGTCTTCAAAGAGACTTGCGAACTATGCAAATGAAGTAAAATCTTAAGAGATTAAACTAAGGGAAGCACAATAGATCACAACTGATAGCAGTGCATAGGACATTCATTGTCTCTCTTTCCTTAAATTAAAAATGTTAAAAAAAATGGAATAAAGGAATTATAAATGGGTTCTAACTGCGCAAAACTACAGTAAATTTCTTTTTCACAAGAGAAACAAAGAAACTCCTAAAAGTAATGTTATTACGCCAAAGACAAACACATTTCAGAGAGTTCGCTGATTAGTGTCGGAGAGGGCAATGGAACCTACTTAATCACTACAAGCAAACGTTTATAAAGATAAAATGAAAACAAAATTGTTTTCTTGAACTTTATATTAAAGACCTTTTATGGAAAATAACTGTAACAGAATTAATTTAAAAGTGTTCCATACAGGCATATCTCAACAGATGCTATAAAATATAAGGATAAAGTATTTCCTAACCGACCGGGATGGCTCAGGCGGTTTAGTGGCCTGACCTACTTAATCACCTACCTCATCTTGAGTCGCCAAGCGAATGTTGGGTAGGTCCCACCATTTCATCTCCATTATCATTTCATATCATCTCTCATCTGGTGGTCTTTTCACGGTAGAAGTATCGGCGGTTGTGTCGGCGGTGCACGGCAAGATGATATGCCACTTCCTCCTCCGGTAGGACGATCTCCGGTCCCCGAGCCAGGTCTACTGTCCAGCAACGCAAAGAAGGCCCCTGGAAGGTATGTGCAGCCTTACACAGTGGGACAAGGACAGCGAATGTGTGTGGCAGAGAAAGCTTGCTACACAAGGAGCAGAACCGTTAAAAACATGCGACCTATTCACTCTGTACTCTAAGACCGAGAAGATTCATTCACAAAAGTAGAAGCCGTCAGAAAATTTTTGAATGGTCTGTAACTGTACTGACATGGGGTGTCATAAACCTGTCCAGAGAGGGTGTGGGAACCTTCGCCAACCCCCCTACGTCTCAGGCGTCGGAGACCATCTCTCCTGTGGAGGACAGTAGTGGAGCCGTTTCCGGACCACAGTCGAGTAAACTGCCGATTGTGTTGGCCTGCCGGGGAGTTTCCAACTGGTAAAGTTCCCTCTGCACTGTCGTGGCTCCTTGGGGTCGGCCGCCTCTGTCTTCTCTCACCTCATCCTTCCTCCCGAGGATGCCCCACTTGGGGAATAGGTACAAATGATCAAGACCGGTCACAGTTAATAGCTCTGTTAGGCTCTGGATATGCCCTGACATTCAGGTATCCATCTAAATACCAAGGTACTTTACATTTCTCTTAAATGTTGGTACTACTACTAGTACTATTATTACTATTACTGGTGGTGGCGGCGGCGGCGGTGGCGGTGGTTGTAACAACGACTATCACATATCCCTGGATCATTCCAACTGTGATTAACTTACTTTTGAAAGCCCTGTGTTGGGGAGTGGTTCCCCCCCCCCCCCCTTCAGATGCTGCATATTATTGCAGTTAGCTTTGGTAACTGGCACTGCTCCAGGGGCATAACTCGTGCAAATGTTTACAAACCTTGGTGTTTATACTTTTGGAAAGTAGCCACATGCTTCGCTCCTACTAAACACTCCACAATAAGTTCAGGACAGTAAACAAGATTCGGCGTATGTGGGTGTCGCCGTGCCCAATTAGACAGTAAGCCTTACTTAAACCATGTAATTACTTAATTGAATTTATTCAACATTTATCTATGATGTCGGAGTGAAATGTGAGAATTAACTTTAAAATAGCTTTTCAAATTGCCCTAAACGTTCTACGGCATAGTTTCAGACACAATCATTTTTATTTTTACTCAAAAGATGGATGAATTTAAACTTTTACCACTGAAATAGTCAAATATTATGTTATAATAACATTAAAGAGTACAGCTAACAAGTTTCTAGCTCAAGTTCCTTTTTCTGTGGTAGTATAATTACGACAATAAAATACCAAGCCTGGTTTTAGATAAGACACTTGAAATCATTTAAGCCAGTTATGCAAATAAACCAACCGAGATAAAAGCAACAATTCGGTGTCAAAATCTTGTATTACATTCACTTGACCTTCAGTACCCAACCTTAAGAAATTTATTCTTCTGTTTACTTTATGTTAATCGGTACAAAAATTTCACAAAAGTATATATCACAAATTTCGTTTACTTGCGGGAAAGTTGCAGTAGGCTTAAGTATATGATAGCCTTGAACTTGAATAAACTACACACGTCATAACAAAGAACAAAGGAATAGTGCTTACTTACTGTTTCAGAAAATGTGTAAGTGTTGGAATAGTCATACCAACAGTGTTTTAACTAGATCTTTATGATATAAATACTTTATCCTTTAGGATGCATCAACAATACGAGATTAATTTAGAGGAAACGGAATATTAAAATATGTTAACTAAAATTTAATACATACACTTTATTAGTCATACACATATACTAGGCATATATTTTAGTACATACAAAATAGACACTCGCACGCACGCACGCACACAAGCTTCCGTAGAAATTTCTATACAAATTGGCACACAATGCTTCCTTCATCACCATAGCTAATAGTAGTGAACGTAAACAAATCATTAATAATTTTCAATTAATTCTCAGACTCCTCTCAGTGATAACTTATTTTCCTCTTTTCTCTTTGTGCTCTCATTTCATCTTAAGCCAAATTTGCTGAATGTCCTCCTACAAAGGACGACAACTCAAGTTTTGAGCAGTTGTTTTTACATAGTAGCTGATTCGCAGTTGGCAGACTTAGCAATTACACCTAAAGGTCGTAGAGATGAGCGCTCGCATGGGATACAAGTTAGCTGCACATGGAGTATGAATTACGTCAGATGTACAGCACGGCCATCAAATATGCAAACAACGGCCACTAGAAGCAACACAGTGAATAAGTGTATGCAGGTCATGGGGTAGAATAACGCGACTGTTTTGTTTCCTCTCGCTGTCCCTGACACTGTCTGGCTGTACATACCTGCAGTTGTTTACATGCGCGAAGGATAAGAGAACAGTCCATGTGCAGTACACCTATGGAAAAACACACACGTCTCCGACATTAAGTTACGCCAAGCAGAGACAGAATTCTTCTACAGGTGCAGCAGAAATTAAATCGCGTTCTCCAGAAGAATATCGGATAGTCCACTCTGTGCAAAATTCGGAATGAACTACAAGTTCGTGAGAAAATTGCAATGCACCAAAGGGAATCAATACCACCTCCTTTTGGTTTAAATTTGCCCCAGTCACATTATGCGATGTAGAGAGAAACCTTTCCCAAAAGCAGAGTATATCTGGAGGAGAATAGAAGTTTCCGTTTCGTTTCCGTTTGAAACCTTCAAAGTGTACATTGCTGTTAACTGTAACAAGGCATATGCACAGACATAATGCATATTGTCACAACGAATAGCTTTTTATTTACTATGCACATTGAAAATATTAATTATTTATTTCTTTATATTCATATATTAGAGAAAATATAAGTTCGCTTTGTATAACTTGTGAATAAATGTACAACTTTCTCTATGAAACTGTGTCCGTTGTGTGATTACGTTTGATAGATCAGCGCTGCCCGTGACTTTGGTTGTATGAGTACGTGCGCGACTGCATGGCACTCAACCTCCTCCCCTATGTTTACGAGACGAAGATAGCGTATAACCGATCACCACTAACTTTTTTTTTTTTTTTTTTTTTTGCTAATCTTCCAGGTCCTAATTATAACATATAAACTATGTTTTCTCAATTTTACGCATGTTACTAATGTGATTTAATGGATTAGATACTACCTAAGGATCTTTTTAGTAATTTTATAGTAAAATTACTATCGTCACTTTTCACTTCCGCAGGAATATAAGTTATTGTAAATTTTATATCGATATTTTGCCATAATTGCATGCTTTAAAATCGCTGAATCCAAAAATAAGAAAAGGAAAAAATAATTTATTTTTGAGAAAATAAAGAACAACCAAAATATGTAGTTTTGGGTAGATGGACTTTCTTGACCTTTTTTGGTTCTTATCTAAGTTTTCGTTATGAGATATTCACACGTACGCAAGCGCGCGTACACACAGAGGGATTTTTCCCTTCTAATGAAATTCAATACCTCCTCCACTGTTTATCAGTAGGTTCTAGGCAGTTAAAACTATTATTATAACAATTCTGATTTTTAGGCCCTCAAAATAAATTTTAAACATCTAAAATACTTTCTAAACTTATCAAAATAGGCGCCTGCATATAAACATATATTTCCCACGAGTTAAGCATGACTTTATATATCTAAAATACTTTTCACTTAATCAAATTACGATAACTTTAAAGTGCAATTGACCAGAAGCATTAAAATTACACAGAGTACCCTTCTATTACGACTAGGAACGTTTCTATTAGGTCTTAAAAGTACTAGAACTAATAAGGACCATCCATCCAAAATAAACTTCTCAAAACACAATATATATTTAAAACAGCAATGTTAAGAAATGTTTGAAGTGCATTTGAAGAAGCGACAGAGAAAGCTTGAAAACACGTGCATATTAATAGATTTATAGGTTTATTCGGACATGGATAACTTAAGAGGTAGGATTACACCGTTGAAAGACTTTTTGAAGGTACATAAATTTGATGCATTTAAGTCGCAAAAACAATGAGAAACCTGGTACTTCTTGCTCTTTGGAAGGAATTTCTGCCGTAATACAGTCACCGTTTAATACCAAAGAATGACAAAGAGAGCCAGAGGGGACGAATGCTCTTTATCTCTTTCTATAAAACGAATGAATTTACCTGCTGAAGTAAACCAGCGTTTCTCCGGGAATGTATAATTCCTACAGCATTCCTGATAGGAGGTGTTCGAACCGTGATATCCGTGCTCTTTCATTGCTGCATGAAAAAAATTATTAATACAACAAAATTATACAATAGTCACTTCTAAACGCCAAGGTCTCAATGGTCAAAACAGGCATTTTAAGCGCCTCAAAACCCTTTCTATGCCTTTATATTTTAAATAAAACCTCAATATATTTTCTTACTGCTACCCGATTTACTTTTCTCTTTAAATATGTTCCTCCTTCGTCCACTCTTATAAAGCATTTTCATTACATAGGTTTGCTTTCATTGCTTTTAATCCTCTTTATATCCACATTTAAAATACTTCAAATGATGTTCTTTCTCTCACACTATACACAAAGCACTTCACTAATATTTTCCTTAATCCTTTCTCCAATGTTTCAAAAACCACTTCATCAATTAAAAGTTTCTTTGACATTGTATCCTCTATTTGACCTCTTGACAACAATTCAAGACGTTACGTATGTTGCATTCCATATGACTAAAGCTGCATATTGCTCCACGGTTTCTTTTGGATGTTGCCAAAAATATGACATATGTAGTGATATTTAAAGATGTCTTGTTCTTTAGAAATAGCAGAAAACTAAAAGTTTAGGGTAAAAAGATTCTAAAGATATATTAATACTTTGTAATGTGGCCCCTTCATTACATTACGGAGGTTACTCAAAATCTATTTGATGAGTGCAATAAAACTGACGTAAGGTAGGCCGAAGAGTGTTTCATGATGAGACAGTTAATTTGGCCATCAGTTTAGCCTACTTGTTACTAAACTCCCGTCAACTGTTCCCGATTGCTTGTCCACAGGGCAGTCGGCCAAATGCAGTCTCCCGGTACAGTTGTTGCAACTTGACAATGTACACTTTAACCTTTGTAGTATATTGCATCCTAAAACAGAAAAGTCTAATTTAGTACCTCACTGGCTTTCTCCAATCACTATCCTTTATTTTGATGTATAACTTTTGCAGAAATAAGTTTGATATACATTCTATTGTGAGTACTAAGATTACAAAGGCTGAAATTATAGCCAATATCAAACAATTACAGAAGTACTGAAGGTTTCAAATCAACAACAACCAATAACTCTGAAATGACTTACAAAGAGAAGTTATTTGAAATAAATTTAAAGAAATCTACATTTTTGTGCAATTAATTGTATCTATCTCTTATAGCTTTCCAGTTATACAAAATTATAAAAAAAAACGTTCTTAATGCAGAGAACCTTAGACATTTTCAGAACATTTAGCTTATGCACTTTGTTACTCATGTAAATGTCTTAACCACAGGACATTTTAATTCAAAAAGTAATAGCTATTTTTGAGAAAGTAAATAAGGACGAATACTTTATAGCAATCTTCTTAAGAATATTCGTGTCTCATTTTTTGAAAGATGAACTTAAACTCCAGTTTGGTAGGTATCCTACTTTTTCTTTTGAGTTATTCTATTTACCTGCAGAAAGATGTTAAGCATAAGGACGAACCTACGGAAGGATGGATGCCACGAGGCTTAATACACAGACCTTTAGATATTTTCCTAAAAGTTAAAACTGCATTTTTAAAGTATGAATAAAACTAAAAGGTGTTTTTGGGGAAGATAGTGGATTTGAAAATATAGTATCTACCTACGGACCACTTTTCCCTATACGCGAGCAGAATGTACATGCAGGTGGCCACTCCCAAATTATCACGTAATGACAAATCACTAAACAAATAATTTCCTTTTTAAAGAAGATTCAATTTGATCGAATATTTCTACATATAGCTGACTCCATTGTTCTCAAAATTGTTGCATTTCATGCAATTCTTTTTCTATTAACATATGCCGCCCATAAATTATTTCCTCGTTCAAACTAATATTACTTTGAAACTATGTGCTTTTTAAAATAAATTTTATTCCTTCTAGGTGGAGAATTTCTACTGAAGTATTTAAAAATAAATAGTTCATTAATCTATTAAAACAATTAAAGTAAATTCAAGTGTGTTATTCTGATTCTTTTCCAGAACCAGAGAAATGAATTACATTGACAAATAGATCTTCATTGTTCCGAACTTAAACCTGTGAAAGTCAAAAAAACTATTCAAAAACCCACGTAAGGTGCAGAGAGCATAAAAAAAATGTTTCCAGACGTTAAATTTTTCTTTAAACAATACCTATTTGGTAAACGCTGACATAAAACCTGTGTCCAGCCTGAAACTCCTGTCAAGAAATGACAACCATTTCCTTTCAGTCGATTAACGTTAGATATAGAATGAGTTAGAAAACGCAACAATTAGAACTGTTGCGCATAATTTTCATGCATTCTTTACAAAGAATTTTTAGAGAAACGCAACAGGTCTCCGTGATCCACATACGATACAATAAAATTGTATAACGTTTCATAACATACATTTGTAAAACATGGTTTAAAATTTTAAAGGAAACTGCACATACCTGCGGAAGGAAAGCACTCGAGAAACCTAGGATTACATGTGAAGGAAGGTACAGGTAAATTGCAGAAAGCAAAGGATGGACAATCAGCTTAGCAGATTGGCGGAAGTCGGAACAGAATTTAACACCATCATAGTGGCACTATAAGCTAGAACAAGAGAAACAAGGAGAAGGAGGAGGAGGAAGAGGAATAAGAAGAAAACTGCACATGCTCTGAATGTTAACTCAAATAGAAGGTAAGTTAAGCGGGAAAGTTCTAAAATAAACAGTAAAGTACTTTAAATTTGCAGAATCTGTGTATTTGCAATTACATCAGAATTGCACTTGAATTTTTCTACACATCCACGAATAGCAAAACATGGGTACAGACACAAGTTAAAAGATCGCGTCCCTGGATATGAGGGGTAGGTCAAATGATGCGCTGAAGTATGACTGAGGTATATACACTAATGAAACCAATAAAACTGTCCGACTGTTGCAATAAACAAACTAGTCTTACATACGCTTATTCTTCTACTTTCCTCATGTTAATAGAGATAAACATTTGCAGATATTATCATAGGTAATTTAACGAGTGGTTTTGCAATAACCGATAAATTCACGACCGACGAAATCGCGAGGAAATTTATCTAGATAAGTTCAAATCCACGAGTTTCATTGCTAGAGACTATTTCGCGAATAAAACAAATAGTTAAAAGCATTCAAACAATACCTGATTGTATTGTTAAAAGAAATCAAGCAAGTTATTAATTTTTGATCCCCTAAATGACATAGGCTTACATTATTAGCACATGTGTGAAACTTAACCTCACAAGTCACGGACTAAATAGTTCTTACAGGCCGTGCACAAGTTAACACTGGTGAAAGCAACTTTGGACTTAAGGCCGTCAAGTGGCGGCGCTAATTCATTATAAGAAAATAATAAAGTAACACAGCCTCTTCATGTGTCGTTATACACATCAGTACAGGACCATGTGATAATTGTACAATTTTCGATTTAGAAATCAGCAATTGGTCACTATTTGACAAATCCTAGCACTTGATTAGTCTATACGAGAATAATGACGTATGTGTGAAATAGTCTTGTTAATTTTCTCGTAGGTGAAAAGAGAACATATGAATATTATAGGCTTTAAGTGATAGTCAAACCTTTAAAGAACTGTTCGCTAAGCGATGCCTTTGAAATTTTGTTCTCTTTGCATAGCCAAGAGATGAAAATATTAATTACGATTTCCCACTTGAGAACATCTCTAAAACACTCATTCCATAAAATAGTACATTGCGTTCTAAATACTGTAAGTGATACTTATCAGGTCGAGAATGCATGTTGGGAATACGAAACCAAGCATTCGAGATCTGACAACTAACTTACAGTTCGTGGTTAGCCAATTACCTTTGCATTACCTGAAAAAAACTGTAAAAAGTAATAATAAATCAAAATTTCTTTTCCATATTTTATTGCACATTAGGAAAAAGTAATTGAAATGTGAAAAAATAAAAAGCTTATTAATATAAAGCTTCTTATTTACTCTTTTGTTAATGAATTAAGTAACACAATCTTGGTTGTTAGGTTATTTGTTTATGTGGCCGAACTAAATCTTTCCAGTTTTGATGGTTATTATAGGTATTCCACCTCAAGATGTTTTGAAGAAATAAAAAAATGCATCGCTTTTTAATGATAACAAACGGCTGATCCCGTAACTCATTCGGTGGCGCACCTGTCTGACGTGCTAGGGGTCCCGGGTTCGATTCCTGGCGGCGGGGGTGGAAATTTTTCTCCAACCAAAATAATTCCTCATCTTCCCCAGAGTCTGGAAGTATGAATGAGAGTGCGAATGTGTGCGTGATCTAATGATTAAAACCCAACGTATACGAGTTAATACCTTCGATATGTACCAAAGGAGAAAGGCCGCCGATATGACCATTGTAATTACAGGGGAGGTATAAGTGAAACAAATAAAAAAATAATAACAAACTTATCCAACTGCACATTTAATATTTCAATCAATAAATAATTCATAGGTTTCCTTATTTTACTAAGGATTCATTAATAACGTATATTTTTAGTTTACTATGCTGTTGGGTATTGCATAATTTCCTATTGGTACCGTAAGTATTTTGCCGCTGGGTATTACGTCACTTCCTACTGGTACCGTGAGTATTGACCAGTAAAACTAGAACCGTAAGTATTAATAACCTGTTTCATCCTTGTTGCCATGACAATTGACAAATGAATTGTAAATTTAGCTTGCGTGTTAACAATGATTAACTTACAAATCAAATATTGCAAAAAAGCAGTTGATATAAGGTGTATATTCTAAAAAGATTTTGAATTTTTCTGCAGTAAAATTTTGTCTATCTGTTACGGGTTACCGATATTCAAAGGTCATCCAGAATGAAGAGGACCTCTGAGGATATCCCCAGAAAATTGAGTGTATACGTTTCATTTGTCTTAAGACATTTTAAACATACTGTCGCCGAGGCATTGTTATACCGCTAACGCAAGCTGCAGCCGGCGCGTGGGCGAGCTGTGAACGCTTGCCGAGAGAGACAGAAGCGGGGAGAGAAAGAGACAGAGATAGTTTCATCTTTCTCTCTGCATCATGATTATTATTGAACGACCGACTACATTCTAGAACAATGGCTGGAGCTATAAAAGCCGTCAAAGTGTTAGTTGCTAGTCAGTTGCTAGTGAGCTGTTAATTGTGTGTGTGCAGCTATTTGAAGTGTGCCGCAAGTGATTTCTTCCGTTTGTTCTCATGTGATGAAGCAACGAGAGACCTTGAAGACCACGTTTATGTATGTTACGTCATTCTGCTGCTGTCAGGGCTGTACAAAGCGTATTTTTACTTGTAATAAAGATCATTTTAAATTTCTCCAAACAAGACTTTTAATTCTACGAACCCACGCCCACAAAATGGACTGCCACAATACCTATGGCGCTAGAGCCATTTTCGTGAGCATCAAACTTTTCGAGAAAAAAATGTTCTATGTAAAAGAGATCTGGAGTGGGGGTATTTTCTTAAAACTCTTCACATCGCATTCTTATAAATAACTTGAACTGAAATACCCACTTTGGTATTTACACGAAGTTTCATTTTTGAGTTATGCGGTTCACACATACACGGACCTTGTCTTTAAAAAATATTTTCTCTTAAAACGTATTTCTGGTGGAATTCAATACTTCCCCTACTTATTGCACATAGAAGAGAAAATGATTATAAATGGGCAACGACCCTCTAGTACACAAGTACAGTGAGCCTAAGCAATTGGCTGTCAATGTTTCGGTGAATGATCTTCGATGAAATATGGGTTCAGTATTCGCTGTCATGACACTGCTGACTATGCAGTGGTTTGCATACGATGAAATCAGGCCGTTCAAACCTTGGTTGCTGATGAACAACTTGGTCTTTAAATTAAATGAGTAAGTTGCAGAATACTGAGTTCTTAAATGTATGGCCAACATTCTAGTCCTCGAGCACCCTCATCCGTTTGTAGTGGATGCTGTAGACTTGTAGGTATATGGTATGTAAATCCGCAGTTCACTTGTCGCTAAACAGAGTCGTCATTCACACCAACTTTCGGCGACGTTTCTTGCTTTGGTACTACATCACCTGCTGGGATCTTCCATGATTCTTGTTTGTCGTTACTATCTTACCACGGAATTTTTCGACGACAGCTGGTATTTTAGTGTCACTTAATACTAGTTATCTTAATACTGCTGTTTAACGCGGCTCAATCATAATCCATTCCATATGACCTAAAGTAATTCTCCATGACACTCTTCCTCTGTGATGAGTGTCTTTTACGCTATAGTTTAGTTAACCCATGTGCAAGTCGGACACTTCCTTAGACGAACCCTTATAATCGTTTTACAACCCCGGCCCTCCTTCTCGCAGTCCGTTCTGCAAGGTTGCCACCTTTTTCGATACGTCATGGGTATCGTACGAGGTTTCGTCTAAATAAATTATCTTATGTCCATTACTGCGAAACTTCCTTCGTTTTGATATATCGCCAAGCTACAATTCTACTTAATTCCATAATAACCCTTATCTTATTCAAAGTGTGGTGTTTGAAACCCAGCTCCTTTAGGAGGCTGCGCAAAGTGCAGTGCCCATAAGGAAAATCACAAATTTCTTGCAAATTTGCAACCAATTCGTCTAAGGTGGACGCTCTCCCTTTTGCATAGAATCTATAAATTGCTCGACGAATTAAATCGCATATGAAATTAGCTACTTTAGAGAAACGTTTCCTTTTGTTTTCACACTTGATCAGCGTCTTTGGTATTCCTTTCATCACACTTACTGTATTTCTTAGAATACCCAGAATTTATCATCAGGTTCATTGCACGACCCCTTATCAAGATTATTTTTCAGCACATATTTATGTGTTCAAAACAAGTGCTTGGATTTGCTTAGAAACAGTTCCCGTTATAACTTTGTTTTTTGAGGCTTTTCCAGTAATACAACTCGGCTCAGCAACACTTCCCAATTTATTCACACTATTGTCACCACTTTGATTATTTTCACTTGACTGAAAGTTATCTACTACTTCATTTGCATTTACCACTGTATTTCCCTACCACGGTCTCCACATTGTGACACACAACGAATTTCTACACGTAATGAAACAGATCAATTGGAAGTTGGAACTTTGGCAACTGAGACTCCACGTGGAGTAACCATCGACTGTCATTTCAAGAAAACCAGGGTTGCTATTGGTCCTCAACGACAGTGTTCCATTTCTGAAGTGTGGAGATAGATTTATGACGGTCATTAGTGGGCGGTAGGGTGAGTTTCCTTTGAGTCCGAACTGCACACACGTTGACTAGACAAGACTTTACCAATAGTGCGCTGTACACAACAAAGCACAACAGAAAGTGTTACGAGTTCTTCCCGCAAACCGCATGCGCATCAGACATGCATAATTTCAGTATGGTTTTATCTCACACTGTATATGTTCTCATATTAAAGATATTTTCTTATGTTTGAAAATTTTAAGGATATTTATTTAAACATTGCGTTCTTTATAATTTTATCCTGCCATTAATAGACCTGGTCAAACCCTGCTAAAGAGACTCAGGCGGTTTCTTTGTTTTCAACTGTGGCTAAGTTTAAGACATTTCCTCTGAAAACTAATGTAGTCATTGCGTTGTTGAAACGTTAAATTCAAATAGAAGTCTCCATTAAACATAGATTATTATCATGATAAAGTGAAAGACAAAATCAAAGTCAGTTGAGAATTAAACATTAATAAACCCTTATTTTTTAAAACTAGAATGTAAAAAAGAAAAGAAACGTGTTTTAAAACGGTCACCTATTTGTATTTATTCCTCATCTTTCTTCTACATACAATTTAACCTCGAGTCTAGGTCTCAATACACATAACCCCTGGTTTTCCTCTCCCTTGTATCCCTCGTTCTAGTTTTCCAGCCCTTAATTGTTATTTATTCATCAGTCTTAACCATTTCTCTCTAACTTTCCCCAGATATTCACCTATATTTCTTACATTCTTTCGTCCTTTTACCAATGACATTTTCTTTATTATTAATACCTCCCCCCATCCCTAAAACTGTCCCACTTTTGTTGCCAAATTTGTTCTCTCCATATCTTTGTTTGTTTGCAATAAAGTATACAATGTAAATCTGTATCCTCTTCTCCACACATTGGGCATTTCCCTGTATCCTTTTCATATCTAATACCCAGGCAAATCCTTCTCGCCCTAACTTATTACACACATCTATGTACTTCTCCCTCCCCCACACTGTCTTTATTTCCCTGCATATCCTCAATGATCTTTTCACCCTTACACTGGTAAATATATATTTAGAACAAAGAAAAGGTTTTTGCGGAAATTTCCTCATTTGAATCTTTATACGAGGGCTGTTGAATAAAGAATGATCACAATCTTTTTTTTTCTTTTTTTTTTTTTTTTTGACAACGTACCTTTACTCATTTTTAGTCACTCTCAAAATAGTCTCCCCTGAATGCGATGCACTTGTCCCAGCGTTTCTGCCAGTCTTCAAAGACATGCTGGAAACCATTTTTAAGATATCCTTCAAAATTGCCTGCGCAGCCTTCACCACTGCTTCTGATGATGGATAATGCCTCCCACGAAGGCGTTTCTTCTAGCTAGGGAATAGAAAAAAGTCACATGGGACTAAATTCGCACTATAGGGAGGGTGAGGGATGCACTTCACGTTGATTTTTGAAAGATATTTAGCAACAACATTGGCAATATGCGGCCGCGCATTAATCGTGGTGCAGCATCCAGCCTGCGTCATGGAAATGTGGTCTTTTGCGCCTGATATGGACTTGCAATGTTTTCAGAACATCGTGTAGTATTGTGCAGTTACTGATGTGCGTGCAGGTAAAACATGCTGATAAACCATTCCATGAATATCAAAGAATGAGATGACCATAACTTTCCCAGCAGAAGCAACCACTTTTGCTTTTTGGGGAGTTGGTGATGAAGGAGATTTCCACACTGAGCTTTGCTTTTTGCTCTCAGGATCAAAATGATCTATCCAAGTTTCATCAGCAGTGATTGTGTTTGAAAGAAACTCCGTATCTTCCTCTAACATCAACTTTAACTGAATGTTACCTCCATTGCAGAGGTAGGCGATACTGAACTTGTCTGAACTTGCCTGGTTCTCACAGGCGGGAACCAGGAGTATCAACAATGAAACTACTACGGCATGTTTCTTTTACATTAAGTAACAGAATATAATAATATTGAATTTTGTTGCGAAAAATTATGACCGTAAAATACTATGATCATTCTTTATTGAACAGTCCTGTTTTTGTTTTTTAGTTGTGGTCCCTGTATTTCTTATTAAAAATCACATGCTTTGGATTTTGGAGCCATAGATAGTGTGCATTTTGAGTATTTTACAAATAGCATTGCTAGACCTCTTCATTCTCGTCAAAGTTTATACGACTACGAAATCTTACAAAATGGGCAGTTATTCGTTTCAACAAGAATTTAAAATGACATAATATACACAACTGGAAGTGTATATGACATTGGGCATTTAAAAATATTCCCTTCATACTTGTTTGGTGATTCCAATACTTTAACTGAGGCATTTTAAAACGTTAATGATCTTCTTTTGATTCTCAAGAGGTCATTTAAAGATGATGTAGTATCAATGTAGCCTAATAATCAACAGCTGACTGTCGCCTCGGCTCCGTCGATTATTCCGTGCGTCTACAACAAAATTTATATTAAAAGAATTTCTGGTAAACCGTGAGTGAATACGAAAAGGATAGAAATATAATATTTTTATGACCCTCAGAAGACACATTATTGTAATGCGCACATAAGGTCGTGTGATTAAGCCCGCTTATATACAACAAACATGTCAGATTTTAGATTACTTAATTCGTCCATAACAATAATTATTTCTCCAGTTGGGAGAACCTAAGGACCGCTGCTACACATGATGACCACGTGTTGGTTGGCAGCTGGCTCTATACATTCGCCTACATTTCCATGGTTTTCTCTGTCGTTAATAAGGCACATCCGGGGACTATTCTGTAGAGGTCAACGAATGATTTGTGCTGAACCCACGTGCTTCAGGATGCGGTTCATTACAGTACTCCAGCTGTTACCACTGGCTCAACATCAGTGATGGATAGTACAAGCACATGATGAGAAGAAAATGCCTACTTTCTTTCTAAAATTCCCAGTAACCTAGAACTTTGATGTTCTCCAATATCTACTTATTATATGTAGAGAATTTATTGCAAGTTTTTTCTATCCAGAAATTGATAAAGAATTTTCAAAAGAAATACATGTAAAAGCGTCAGCCGTTTCGGTTTACACCATTTTTATGGTAATTGTGTATACTCGAAAAATGAAATGAAAGCTTCCTTAAACAGGTTTCTACTACGATAAAAGAGAACGTAAAACCATTTAGGATGGAAAACAGGTGCGTTAAATATCAAATTTAAGGAGCCCAAAAAGCTTATACAGCATTGATATGTTAAATATAATTTTATAAAGTTAATTTACACCAGCTACACCATCTGAGTGAGTAATCATAAAAATGTTTGACAACTACTCATTTTCTATACAAGAAATATCTCACTTTTAATAACTTGACTATGTCTTCTTTAAAAAATATATTGATGATGTTCCGAAACTGTAAAGGCTACTAATGGAGAAATACTGGTTCTGCTGAGTCTCAAAGGGAATCTGCCGCCTTTAAGTCTCATATGAGAAGATGCTTAATAATTGCACAGACCACATGCATTATGGAAAACTCTACGGATATGGAACCTTCCTTGCCGTTAATTCGTAGTCTCAAATCAGTGAATGACCAAATTAATGTTTTAGCATATTACAGAAGACATCACATTTTTTACTTCCAAATCTTTCCAGTAAGGTTCTGCTTGCTTTAAGTTTTCTCAAAACTGAATAAATGCGTTACTTCTTTCCTTGACCAAT
This sequence comes from Mantis religiosa, assembly GCA_030765055.1. NCBI lineage: Eukaryota > Metazoa > Arthropoda > Insecta > Mantodea > Mantidae > Mantis > Mantis religiosa. The sequence continues at coordinate 109,526,042 of CM060952.1, forward strand.
TTAGTTATACAATCAATTTGCAACATTTGTTACAAGTTAATATATTCTATACATTCCTTTTTATATGAAACTCTGAAAAATGACATGAATTGACCCTGTTTATTTGCAAAACACACGATTTGACCTGGCAAGTAAATTGAGGCAGAAGAATATGTGAATGTGTACACTGCACCCTTCACGTATGATGGCTTCCATTTCTGTTTGCACCATGCTAAAATATGCACAACAGTACTAACCACTTTTATTGTGCATACAATTGGTTACCAGTGGTTGCTTACCAAAAATAAAATCGCCATTAGGACGAGAATGTCAAACGAAGAGTCCAAAGTGCATTTGGAAGAGTGTAACTGCACTTATACGAACTGGCATGTTTAGGATGCTCACATACTGAAAGAGCGAAGTCCATTACTTTTTCGATCAGCTGAGGAATGACTTCATCAGTATCAAAGGATGTGAACCGACAGCGGAAAGTGATAAAGGTGCTTCCCCTTGAACCAGAGGCTATCTGCATCTAACAGAAGAAAAAGCTGGTGAAGTAAAGAAAGTTTATCAAAACTCATCATCGCTCAAAGAAACAAAGCTTGACAGATGAAGGGCGAGGCCTTCTTTGAAGAACTGTTGCCATGTTGCTTAACATGTAACATTTTAATAATATTACGTTTTACAGAGTAACATATCATTAATTTAATCTTCCTCAGCACAAATCTGAACTTTCTAGAAAACTTTGCTTTAGATGAAAGCGATGAAGGCTTTATTTCACTATATTTTAATGCCGGACTGTTTCATGAGCTATTTTAGAATAATAAATTTTCGTACAGATTTCCTTGGTAAAGTTCTCTTTCCATAAATCATTAGCAGCAATAATTGGAATCTACTTGAGCGATTTTTGTGTACGTGCTATCTTGCACGACAAGGTATAAAAAGTCTTCCAAACGCTATGGAACTAAGAACTGCATATATTGAGTAAGAACTTGTAAACTCTGCACATCAAACTTTGATAACAGATTAATAAAGATAGCATAATACCACCTTCTGTCAATAGATACCATTTGCACTCTCAGTGATCCCAGTTCAAGGTTTTATCATCGTCCACAACAGTAGACTTTTGGACGCCCAAGTTTTCTCATAATTGTTTTCGCAGTTTTCTAAGAGCAGTTACGTATACAGCTTTAGTTCAACATTTTGAAGTTAATTGTTGATTGTTAATTGAATGTTCCCGCTGCCAGTTTTCTTCCTCTTACTTGCTTCACTTCCTTTTATGGTTATAATTTATAATTTTCTTTGATATTCTTTTCCTTGTCCATACTTTTAATGCCTATGTGTTCTTCACTTTTATTTATATTTTTTCTTATAAGACGAATTATAAATATGTGATTTTTCTCTGATAGTTTCATTTCTTATATGGTACTTTCTATTACATCCTTTTAACTTTCTTTAAAATCTGTTTTCTACTAGTCGTGTTTTGCTTTTATACTTATCTGTAATAATCTAGGATTCACTTACACTTGTTACGAGTTGACTAAACCCTTATAGAACTTTAATAATTATTTATTATATTTAAAGAGATTGAAAATGACTAAGTAAATTCCGAAATGACGTGTACAGTCAACAAAACACCGTAGATAATTGTTTCAGAAGTAATGTGTGATAGTTTTTGAGAAATGTGCACTTAATATGTACAGATGTTTTCCTAGTAGGCACAGTGCCTGTAAGTCATTCTTCGCTCACAACAGCACAGGCATGACAAAAGTCACGGTGTTTTCAAACCCACAATCTGTCGGGAAATCGTCCAAAATGAAATTATGATGCATATGTATTCTCTAAGAAGATGCTTAGATTACATACGTAGAGTTACCTATAACGACACTTTCTTGATCTGTGAAGAACAGATATGTCAAAATAATCTGTTAACACTTTTTAAAGGTTCTCCACTATTTAGCAAACACACAGTTACAGCCATTTGTGGTGTCTTATGTGGTAAGAGCGGACTCTTAACACAACTAAACACAATTACAATACCGTAGTCTAAATCTTTTGAAGCAGTCATTCAGCCGATCGGTCCACATGTATAAACTGGGCAGTACTAAACACTTTAAAATGTTGGTCTTGTACATTACTTATATTCGTTTACATCATAGTAAAACCTGAGATCTTTGTCCTTATTACCTCACACAGGGATCACATTTTATTACATTTCCATTGCCACTCGACACTGCCACTAAAGTTTCAAATTTTTCTTTACCACACTAATGTTTCAAATTGTTCTTCGAATATACTGTTTATGTAATCTTAACATTAAAACAGGGGTATTGTTAGGCTATAAATCGTGTGTAATTGGCCTAATTCAGGCACTGGCAAAGTAGGTAATTACCCGAGAACAAGCAAGTAATTCTGTCATTACCACCTTTACCAAAGATGTCAACGTTTCTTTCAATTTCATCATACATTTACCTTTCAGTTCCTACATTTCATCTTTTCATATTCCTTTTATTAAACATATTTTCACATTTGTGGAATTGATAAACCCTTAGCAAACTCTACTGATTTTAAAATCTCAACTAGAATACAATCCATACGAGTGTTTTAGTACAATTACTTTATAATTACCATTCATTTTCCTTTAAAACTGTACATATAAAGAAAGTAAAATTACCTTAACAACACATTACTACATATATTACATATCTCTATCCTTTCCATCTCTATAAAATTACTTCTTGCAAATCTATTAGTTAGTTTTACAAACGTTAATGCAACAGTTGTTTACACGAATGTAAGATGTGTATAATCTATGTATGTATATTCCCTTTTGCTTGTGCGCTAAATATTCATTCTTATCAAAGATTATACACCATAAAAATAGATGCATAAATAACTTAGTTTTTCAGTGTATTAGAGCTAAATTTATCGCAGTGTGCTGTGTATTCACTTCACAAGAAGCTGACAGAAATGCAGGAATCTATTGGCTGTCTAATCGAGCACTTTGAAGCATAAACTGAAGGCATAGTATTTCACAAACCATTTTGGATACAAAATTTTAAGAGACGAAAATGAATGTTAGAAATGCTTGTCCTCTATGTCACTAATACAAGGAAGTTTATAACTTATTTTTCACTTGTAAAGAAGAGTTTTCAAGTAACCATTTCCGTATGTTCTAAATACTTTAATCTGAATCTCTTGAAGTTCAATTGCAATTTAAGAGGAAACACCTGCTTTTCTCTTGTAAGTTAAGCGTTTCCCACTGTCAGATCAGTCTGATTAGGTATTCTAGCTCTTTCTGTTCCACCGGAAACTTCTGTTTTACGTCCTGTCACAATAAACTCCGGATTTTAGCTGTTTCTGTTGTATTGAAGCTGTGTTGTTTTCAACCTGTCTAAATAAACAGCAAAAACCTCTAGGAACTTGGCTACGGATGAGCAGCCTTGGTCCGACTTCTGTAATTTGCCACAAATTCGTATACATCCGACCGTGAACTTCCGAACCGACTATTTTAGTGGTTTTCACTTCGCAACCCTGAGTGGCCAGACTGCAGCCTTCCCAACAGAGGACGCGATGTGAATACCAGGGACATCGCTTTGTTAATACTTCTTGTATTATATGTCAAAATATAATTCGCTAAATTAAAGAATCATGGTTTTGCACTCACAGACTTGCTCTTCCCACTTTTATACAAAACCCTTATCACCATCTTCACTTCATGGTCTAGGCGGTTTGTCTGTTCTGATTTTCCAATTATGACTATCACTTTTTTGGTATTTCCACATCTCTTCGTCCTATAGATTTACACTTATTTACAATGACTTTACCCACCCGTTGTAGATGTGTCCATTTCCCCTGTTTCTTACCGATACTTTAATTTTTATAGGAGCCGTTCTTCAGCAATCTTTCACATTTCTTTAAAATCTTGTTCTTTTTTTACGATGTTTCCTTTCTTTTTCTCAATCTAAGTTTCATTGCCGTGGAGTAACACAGAAATCGCTATTGTTTCATAAAATTTTAATTTTGTTTCTTTTCTAACCTTGTTTTTTAAAGTTCCCTGCATAGTTCCATATATATATTGAAATTTGTTCGTTTTATTTTTTACACGCCCTGTCTTCATTAAATTAAATTCGCACCCTAAATAATTGAAACTGAAACCTAGTTTCAATATTATATTTTAATAACAATCTTTGAATTCACTGGCTATCTGCCATATTGGGCTATAACTTCTGGTTTATTAACGAATATTTTAAGGCTGTTGTATTGTCTTTCAACTCCTATAAATCTGTGTGCAGACAATTGTAAATCTGATTCATTATTTTAAATTAATAATATTAATTAATATTAATTAATAAATATTGATTATTTTAAACTAATAATCATATTCATATAGCATGAGCTTCGAAACAAACCATTTTTGCAAACCCTATTCTTCTATCCAAATTTATGGAGATTTTCTAATTGCATAATCTTGTAGGTATAAAGGAATTAGGGAAATACTCTTTTAAAAGAGTTAATTTAGAGTTATAATCATTTTGACTGTCTTATTACTGGTATATACATATAACTGATTCCAGTGGTGCGTTTTGGTTGTTCTTTGTTTTGAATGTTGGTTACCACTTTGCCAAGATGTCTGCTTTCTTATTGTCACTCAATTCAGAATGTGCAGGAAGCCATTATAAAACATATGTCTATCTTTCCTTGTTTAACATACACTGACTCTCATAAATAATTGGACAGACTTTGCATTTCACTATGGAGTGCTCTATAAAGCAGGATCGATTTACTCTATCAATCTCAAGGTACTTTTTGTGTTAAGCAAAAATCATTTGCTATGAATATCCATTTTGTAGATTGAAAATGTGGCTAAACTAAGAGCTTCCCCATTCAACCTTGTTTACATCATTAGTTTACGACACAAAAAGAATCGGACAGCACAAATTAAATGCAATACAAACGAGTAGGTGAAATCTGTCACTAGACAAAACATCATAAAAGAAGTACCTCAAATGTACACCAAGAAGAAGGCAAGAGCATAGTATGGGACCCAGAGGTAAGCAGAGTATCTTTGAACAGAAACAGTTAGTGATCTATCACTATAAAAAGAACAAAACATGCCGGGAAATAGCAGAGATTGTGAATCTTAGCAAAAGTACAGCTAGTGACATAATTCACTGGTATAAGTATGAAGACAGAATTGAATCTCGAACAAAGCCAGGGTGACCAAAACTTCTTAACGATTGGCAGGAGTCTTACCTATATTATGCCGAAGATAAAACGGAATCCGCGTATAAGTGCTCCGGTGATTTGTGCTGAGATTCAGGAAGAACTGGGACTGACAACCCTGAAACGGTCAGGAGGGCCATGGGAAAACAAGATTTTAATGGTCGCGTAGCCAGAAAAAAGCCATACATTTCCATCAAGAAACGATTACAATTTTCCAAAGACGTTCTTAACAAGACAACCGATTGGTAGGACCAAGTTATTTTTTGTGACAAAAGAAAATACAACTTTGCTGGTCCCGATGGCAGGGTGCTTGTGTGAAGGAAACCAAAAATGGAGCTGGAAGAGGGCAACTTACTAGGCACAGTCACACACGGCGGAGGGAGTGTGGGGCTGTATTTCTTCTACGGGAGTGGTAAAGCTGGTGTTCATAGTCACAAACACGAACAAGGAAGTCTGTCTTAGACTATTACAGCAAAATATAAAACAAAGTGCAGAAATTATGGGTATTTTGGACAGCTTCTCATTTTATCAGGATAACGATCTGAAGCATACGTCCCACATTGTGCAGCTATGGTTAATTTACAACAGTCTTCATGTACTGCATCCACACTCTCAGTCCCTGGATCTTAATGCCATAGAAGCCTTATGGGATAAACTGTGAAGGTCGTGTGGAAGACCCCATCACTTCCAAGCAGCACTTGAAGGAGAGGTTGCAAGAGGAATGAAGCAAATTTCCTACAGCCTACCTGAAAAACCTGGTTTACAGCATGCCAAATAGAATGCGAGAAGTAGTGAAAAGAAGAGAGTCACAACGTATTAAACCATATTTTGTTTCACACTCAAGTTGTTATGTCCGAATAATTTTGAGGGCCAAACAATACCATATTTCTTTTCAAGTCTTAAAAAAGAACATGTTATATAATTTTAATGTGAAATAACACTTATTTTCTTACAAGAAAAAACCATGTAACTGCCGATTATCATTTACTTCAATAAAATAGCACCTCAAATGCCGATTTTCACTTTCAAAACTTAGTACTCTGCTTTGTTCGATTATTTATGGGAGTCACCGTATAAAAAGCAGGTTAAAAATGTATTTTATCCAATCCATTTGACAAGAAGATTTCACTAAAAATACGCATTTTGAGGTCCTTGAATTAAAAAAAAATAAAAACACATTTTTATGAAAAGGTCTGTGAGTGCCCACGTGACTATGAATAGCATAGCCCGAAAACAAAAGTTTGGTTAAACATAAAATTGGTATTTAGGTACAACATCTGCCAAGGAAATGACACGACGATTTTCAAGAAAATCCCACTCCAAACTATTCTTTATATGGAACAGTTAGGACAGATTTATTTTCTCAAAAATGGCTCTAACAATTCTTATTAAATGCCATACATTTCAGATAGTTTCAGAATAAATGACATATAAAATGTATACATTGAATTTTCTGACAATAGCCTCTACATCCTGGACGACTTTTGCAAGATTGGTAAATGATAAGAATTAGAATCGAACTATATAAAAAGTATATTTTGCTAAAACGTATAACAAATTATTCTTTTTTTGGCATTTCCTATTATTATTTTGAATTCTGAAATACTTATACTTCTCTCAAATAGCAAGTCGGCAATCTCCTTTAAAAAATCTCCTGGACATACAAAGAAAATGGAAATTCAAAGCCTTCAACATAGCAACCAGCTTCAAAATATTTCACTATCTGTTAAGGTCTATCATATTCCTCTATTCTCATACCGAGCGGGATGGCTCAGGTAATTTCGTCTGTGGCCGGCAATCGGGAGGCTCGGGTTCGATTTCAGTGACCGACCTACTTGATCCATGGGGTTTTTCGGAGGTTTTCTCGGGTCACCAGGCGAATGCTGGGTAGGTTAATTACATCCCCCGTAATTTCTGTCCTCCATTTTACTTCCATTATCATTTCACATTTGGAATGAAATGCAGCGCTATGGAATACAGAGTTGGTGATACCAATTTTTAAGAAAGGCGATAGAGAAAAATGTGACAACTACAGAGGAATTAGTTTGCTGTGCTCAGTGTATAACATATATGTTAAAATAGTTGCAAGAAGAATAAGTACAATAACGGAAGCACGGCTTCATGAGGCCCAAAACGGATTTAGAAAAGGAAGATCATGCACGGATAGTATATTTATAATTCAACAACTAATTGAAATATAAACATAATTTAATGATGACACATCTATGCTTTTTGTTGACTATGTTAAAACCTTCCATTCGGTTTTAAGGGATAAACTTTGGATAGCGATGGGAAATTGTGGAATACCAGCATACTTAACAGGGACTGTACAAGGTATGTATAAAAACACTACAATAGCAATACCTAATAAAGAATGGAAGGAAAACAAGCAGTGGACGTAAATAAAGGAGTACGACAAGGATTCCCTCTATCGCCTATATTCTTTAATATCTATATTGATAATATGGTACAAGAATGGCAGAAAAGTATAAAACAAAATGTACTGAATGGAAACATAATTTTAAATACAGTATTATTTGCTGATGATCAAGTGATATATCCCACTCAGAAGATGACATACAAAGAGCAGTATATAGTTTAAACAACATAGCGGAAACATATAACCTTTCAATCTCAAAACACGAAACTAAAGTAATGGTTTTTAGAGGAAAGAACAACATAAGAGCAAAAATAGTTATAAACAATAAAATAATAGAACGGGTTAATAGTTTTAACTATCTAGGCTACACAGCAGCAGTAGAAAATGACAACAAGGACATGGAGGTGAAATTAAACACATTCAATCAAATGTGTGGGACTATAATAAGAACACTGAACAGGAGAACACGAAAGGAAACACATATGAAATTTTATAAGATAATGGCAGTCCCAACGTTAACATACAGTTCCGAAATATGTACACTGGGAAAGAACCAAAGCAAACAGCTAGAATCGGCAGAGATGAGATTTTTGAGTAGCGTGGCAGGTTATAAAAGAATAGACCACGTAAGACACGAAAAAATAAGAGAAGAGCTTGGGATTTGTAATTTAAACAGTAAAATAATAAAGAACAAAAATGAATAGAAAAATCATATTTTAAGAATGGATGTGGAATGACATCCAAGAAGAGTTTTAGATTATATGCCGAAGGGAAAGGGAGATGTGGGACGCCCAGCTCTACGCTGGAAGGATCAGCAGGCGCATGAGAACGGACGGGTCACAGGGCCCAATACTTGAAGATGATGATAATCATCATTTCACATCATCTCTGATCTAGTGGACTCTTTCAGGGCAGAAGTGTCGGCAGGAGTCTCGGCGTTGTATAGCAGGATGACATGCTCTGAGTAAAGACTTCTTGCTCCGGCCTCTGAACCCCGTCTGGTGGGACCGTTTCCGCACCACAGTAGGTTGGGATGCAGGTTGTACTGTGCTGCCGGGAGATTTCGAACTGGTAAAGTACAGGGATCTTACCCTCTGTACTCTCGTGACTCCTTATGACTCCACTCTGTCTCCTCTCGCCTCATCCTTCCTCTCGGAGGTGCTCCACTTGGGACATAGGTACGATAGACGGAGTTTGGACCTCCGTACCGATTCCCCTCCGTAGCGTAGTCCCGTCCAGTCTTCTATTGTTGTACGTCTACGGAAATCGAATTGATCTCGATTAATATGAAGTAAATAGATGAATAAAGGTTTTAAAGAATAATTTGTGCGAGATCGTTAGAGAAAATCATGTGAATGCGCACATCCCAGAGTTTCACTAAACAGAGATTTTCTCTTTTTTTTTTTTTTTTTTTTTTCCACTTTTGGGCCCTGCGTTAATACTGTTTCTTAAATTACACCTCAACAGTTAATAAAATAACAATATTTTGCACTTTTTGTAGCCAAACAAACAGATATTTAAGATATATATTGCATCAATTTTTCCAACAATGTAGTGCTATATCTAACAATTTTGAAAAAGGAGAAAAGCTTACATATAACCTCCTGCACCAGCTCTACCATTATCTAACGGTTAACTTTCAGTCTTCTTCAGGTTCTTTAATTGGCAGTATTTCTAATGCTAACTTTTTAATATTGTGATTTATTTTTTATTTTTTTTATTTTTTGAAGATTTCGCAAAGTTCGGAATTGTATTCTATTTCAAAGCTTTTTATTATGATTGTAAATACCGGCGAATGTGTGAAATGAAGCTCATATGAGTCTGTAGTCTTCAGAATTTATAGTTACTCATCATTCGTCTTCTCAGGATAAGGGAAACCCCCAAGGAAAGCCTTATTTGGTTAATTCATTCAACCAGATACCGAGATTTGAACTCGCGCCCTCTTGAACGTGACAGACACGCTCTGCCCCACACCACAAAGACGGACCAGTTTGCCTGACTTTTTATTTTGAATTATGCTGCTTTATGCCACACAAACACACACGTACACAGGCGCGTGCGTCAATTTTTTCTAAATTGCATGTTTAGTTTCAGGGAACCTCAAAATAGTTTTATAAACTTTTTTATATATAGTAAATCGACATAAAGTTTCATCATAAAAAACACAGACTCGGGATTGTTTTCTTTAACAAGTCACGTATGTTTTATTTTTTCGCCGCTGTGAAACCTGTTATATGATGCAATGCCAAGCCAGTCTTCACTCATTCACTGAGCAGCAGAAATTTAAAATTAACATCTGAATCCCGCTCCAGAGCAGTGTCGCTTCTAGGAGTGAGTATGTGGTGTTTAAGGGCCCGTCGACAACAAGGTCATTTGGGCCCCCCGCTTCTAGGAGTTTTGTTTTTAACCATTACTTGCCACATATCTGAACATGTACCGTAGGAACAAATTTTGCATTTGTTCACTACAAGCGTTTACGTTTAGTGCATTCATACGCAACATCAAAAGAAATTTCGTGGAAATGGTAGAAAAGATTGTCCTCATTACACATTCCAACAGTATAAAAATGTTAATGTTTTTTATAATTATTCAATTCATTTTCCAGGCATTCGATGATCACCATTTCATTCTATGGGTGGAATTTAATTTCTCTACACGCTGTTTTTCTATCTTGTTATGTTTCTTTTAAAGTTTTTCCTTTTCTGGATGTGGATTATTACTATTACTACTTAAAAATTATATTTCACTACTAATTTACATTTAAATTATATTTACTGTCGTTTATTTTTAATATTCTCACACAAACTTATTTTTCTAGTTATTTCGTGCTATCCTGGCAAACATTTGCTGAATTGCAGGAGGTCGAAATGATAGTCGAATGTTTTAAAGGCGGCCACTCATTTCATAATGCTACAAAAAACAACAGAACGGCAGCAGCACTTAAAGGAAAAAGTATTGAACATTTTAAACTAAAAGCAACGAATATATCACAATCGTTTGATGGTATAATGCAAGTTATTGATTATAAATTTGTTTTAGAGGTCTACATATTTTGTGTAATACATTTTTGACTATTTCATATGGTTTGTCATTAAACTAAACTGCCCGCCTCGGTAGCGTAGATGGTAGCGTGTCTGCTACACGTTCAACAGGTCCCGAGTTCGAATCTCGGGTCAGGGTGAGTTACCTAGATAAGGTTTTTTCCGGGGCTTCCCCTTATCCTTCAAGACGAATGTCGGGTAACTCTAAGCTCCATGGACCCTGGACTCATTTGAGCATCATTTCACCCAATTCATTCACCGTCCGATATGACTTAAGGTTGGAGGACGTAAATTACAAAAAAAAAATAAAATAAAATAAAAAAAATTAAACTAAACATACAAAATTATTTCGGAATGAAAAAAGCTTCAAAAGCTGTTCTAGAACAATCAAGATATACATTTTATTCATCACTAAATAAGCATTTTAATTTTTTGGTATTTCAATGAGAACTCAAACGCATTTTGATAAACTAAAATAAAACTAAACGGTTTCCTTCAGAGGATATTTTGGAGGACTTTCCTTAGATCATGCTGAACTGAATATCCCTTTTATATTTAGCAAAATTTTTGTTTTTGATTTACATTGTTCACAGGCAGATACCATAAATATACACAAGTACGTACGGCTTTTCATAAACGTACTTTTATGGATACAGGGAACCTCGAAACGTGTATTTTGGTGAAATGTAAGCAACGAATGTTTGTTTGTAATGCAATATTTCCTCTGCTGTATAGGTTACGGAGAAAGTAATAAGGGTTTTAAGAGTAATAAGGCTTTAAAAGACAGATAAAAAAGAATACTGGTGGCTATACAAAATAATGTGAATGTGACCATCAGAACTTTTAAAAATATTATTAAAAACATAGGTCTGTAACGTATAACGAAAATATTTTCTATTGTAACTAGCTGGAAAAAATATGATAAAATTGCAAACATGTTTTTTGAAGTAGCAATTTGAGGAGCGAGTAGCTTCACCCCCCCCCCCCCCCAAGAAACTGTTGGTATACCTTTGCTAACTTTAAGATATTGGCAAATGGTTTTAAAAAAGCCCTTGGTATTTCTGAATCCTTGAATGTATGAGGCCGCATGTGGACGAGCGCGGGATCACGTTGGCAACAACAAATTGAGTTTAAAATGTAATTATTTAGTGAGAGCGAGCACGCCTTCCTTAATGTGGTCACGTGAACCGCAAGTGATCGGATCGGACCGAGCCGGTCCGTTTTAACCGCGGCGCGGTCCCAACTCACGAGCAGTGTGCAAGTGGAAGTTGAACAGTGCAAACCTAACTGACATACAGACAGACAAATATGTTGCTGAGGACATTGGCAGTTGTAGTGCTTCTAGTGCTGTACCTTCAGGACGCCCTGGGGGTACTCACTCTAGGCATGAAGCTACTTGGTAGAGCTAGGGTCACCGGCAGAGGATACACCATGAAGGCAGATTCTCTCAAACAATGCATGGCGTATTGTCACAAGAAACCAAAGGAATGCGATGCCATTAATTACAATGTCTTGGACCAAAAATGTAGGTTGTTCAGACCTTGTGTCCAGCTGGACATCGCCCACAACTCGACCAACTTCTACTTCTACAGCAGGAGACGTCAAGGTGAACCTTTCTTTGTTTGTTTGTTTACGTTAGCTGTTAGCGCTCTGTACCATCTGTAATGTCAATCTGGAAAAACAATTCATTTTAATTTTATATTTTTTCTTGTATGTACGAAAGTTACTCTATCACCAAAAACTAACAATGCATGTATTTTTAACTAAAATTGAATAGGCTACAACACTCATAACACTCGTAATAAACAACATTTCTATTAAGCCAACTTTGATGCACAGGTTAGAAAATATCATAGATTATACTGACCACTATATGAAAAATATAAAAAGATTTTTTGTTTCATTATTTTGTGAAAATTGACTACTTCATTTTTCTTTTCTATTTTGGGCAAGGCATTGAAAATCTATATGCACATAATAGAAGTATAACTAGAATAAACCGTTCTTGGATTTTGAAAAAGTTGTTACATTTGTGGAGTTTTAATGTTTGACATTTCAAATAAAGAAAATGAATGTTCCCTAAAATGTCAATAGTAGTACCTTTTATCGTATCGTGTAGTCTGCAACACTGTTTATATATTTTCTAAGACGTAATTTGTTTATAAAATACTAAGTGCATGGTTAACCTAAGGTTATTATTTATTTATATTAATATTAATATACAGCATAATTGTTGTCTGGGTAAAAATGTAGTTCTGAAAGCAATGCATGATAAACTTTTATTTAACTGTATTTTATTACTAATATATTAATTATTTTATTTGTATAACACTCTTTAATTTTTGTGGTAATATAGGGAGCAACTTCAGAAACTGCTCGTTGAACTGTCCTATTTAACGCTGGATCTAATCACTCTTAACTTGAAAGGCACATTCACTAACACATACTCTTCTAGGCTCTGTGGAGGTGGAAATTATAATTATTTTCCCTCTTCTATCGGGAATCGACCCCTGAAACTCCTAGATTGAGAAGCTAGAATGCTAACCATAGGAGCAGTTAATATTATTCTATTCCTCTTTTATTGAGTAATGTTTTTTCTCTCATTTTTTAAAACTAAAGTTTAACCAAGTTAGAGTGAAAGAAAAGTTAAATTTTAAGAGTGTTGCAGTTTCAAGACATTTAGTTTTGCCTATATACGGTATTCCCTTTCTCTGTACAGCAATTGCAAGATAAATAGTATCTGCATGTAATTAATTTTTTGTATGGTTTATATGTTTATTGAGGATGAATAGAGCTTATGTACAATTACATTTCTTCCACTTTCTTAAAATGAGTTTGAGCTTAATTTTGGAAGTGAGAGAAAGAGAGAGGGAGAAAGAGAGAGGGAGAAAGAGAGAGGGAGAGAGTAGTAAAGACAGAGGAAGAGGGAAGAGGGAAACTCCACCATAAAAAAGAGGAAAAGAAAAAGCGAATGAAGTTGCATCTGTGCTAATACATTTTTTATCTACAGATTTATCTCCAACTTGTACGAGTTGTCTAACTTGAAAGCCAAATCCTTTAATACACTTTTGATGAATGAAAATAAAGCTACTAGCACTATTTCCATCATGCCAATTTCAAGAATGGCATTAATACTTCTGTTCATTATAATCACATTAAAGTGACAGGGTTCATAGATGCATATTTTAAAATTATTTTTATTTTATTTCCAAGTGAGTGTTTTATGCAGTTTCATTTATTACTTGGTTGTATCCACACGCAGATGACACTTTTGCCCTAGGAATAGAATGAGGCCTTTTGTGGGATATGCATCATCAAAACTGCTTTTGTTGCTACCTTGTTTTGACTCTGTTTACCTTGAAGGACTCGCAGCCTTTTGTGACAGTGCAACCAAATGATGCAAAAACATACCAAGGCAAAACTAGTACTTTCATGTCAGCACTATTACTTAACACTGCTGGTCAAACCATTCATTTATACCCTTTGTATCCCTTAAGATACATTTTGTTTTCAATCAAATACAGTATACAATATTTATTTGTAGGATTTTAAGAGATTAAGCAATTTCAACAACCGTCTAAAGAGAAACTGTAGTCCTTATAAAACTCATTTCAAATTTACCGAAATTTTGCACCTACCCTTTCTCTGAGAATGAGAAACACGAAATTTTCATGCCTCATTTAAAAAAAATACGAAAGACTATATTTTGTAATTTTGAACCTCGGACAGTTTTAAAACTCCTTATTCTTGCGTTTGAAATTCAGCGTCTCTTTAAAAATGTCCATAAAACTGCTTATGAAAATACTGCATGAATTCAATTTACGTAGAAGTCAGTTTTAAGAAAGCCGAAAAAGGTATAGAGGCACATAAAAGAACATGTAATTCTGAGAAAGATTTACTGAAATATCGTAGAAGACAAATACAAAGGAAGTATGAAATTTTAACTTGCTTTAAAAAACCTTCAGAAGCTAAAAAATTATTTTGAAATTATATCGTTAATAAATACAAAAACTCACATGACCAAATATGATTTAAGTCACCATGCCTTAGATTGTAAGCTGAGCTGTAATGGAATAGAACCTGGTCCTTAAAGGCTTGAGTGTGAATCTGGAAAATGCAGATAAAAAGATAATGGAAAACATAAGTTCACCTTCCACAATCCGCGTACAAAATATGCCGTCTTTATCGGCGTAAACAAGCGAGTAGCTAATTGCAAAATCTGTAACCAAATCACTCCACATCATGGCCACGCCGTGGATCAGTGGTTAGACCGCTTGGCTCTCACCAAGGCAGCCCGGGTTCGATCCCAGGCGACCGCAAAGTGAGATTTGTGGTGGACAACACGGAGTTGGGGCGGGTTTTCTCCGGGACCTCCGGTTTCCCCCGCCATCTCATTCCACCGGTGCTCCATCTTCATCTCATGCATCATCAGCGTCACCGCAGGTGCTGTATGTAGTAAAAGCGGGCGTTAAACACTACACATTTCATTTCTCCACATCATGATATTCATGATGGACAATGCAGCTGTATTCTAGCGTAGCTGACGATTGTATTCCTGCAACACATGCGTATAATTGAAATTCCTTTGTTATGGCATCCTGCTAACTTGCCCGCCTTTGTAGCGTAACTGGTAGCGTGTTTGCCTCAGACTAAAGAGGTCCTGAGTTCTTATTTCGGACGGGCTGAGTCATGTGGATAAAGGTTTTCTCCGGAGTTTTCTCTTATCCTGAAAAATGAACGTGGAGTAGTACTAACTTCTATGAACCCTGGGCTCATTCGAGCATCATTTCATTCATCGTCCGATATGACTTAACGCTGGAGGAAAAAAAAAAATAATAATATAAAAAAAAAGTGCAAACTTTCTTGGCTTTTTATTTAAATTTAGGAGTTTAGGAGTTTTAAAATTATTTATCTCATTACGTTCACCAAGCACATAACACATTTTTATGCCATTAATATATTACCTACACATCTACTTTTTTGTGCATTTCTTTGAGCTCCTGAAATGTATTTGACAAAATGTTTAAACATTACTACATTTTTATATTAAATATGTATGTGGCATTAATATCAAGTTTATTTCAACCACCGGATTCTTTTTTTATAAACGCAAACAATTTCTTCAGAAACTGCGATTAAAACTGACAATAGCCGTAAAAGCAAACTGACAACAAAAGAGATTAAAACAGAAAGTAACAAACTCAGACCAATGCATAAAATACTTCCAGTTGAATTTCCTCTTAATTTGAAATTAAACTCAGAATTGTTAGGTAAATACCTACTCTCCAAAATATTATTTTTAACTTTTAAATGTGTAAAGCAATCCATATCTTAACGTTTGCAACAGTGAAATAATATTAACAACGCGTGGAGTTTGCCAAACATAATTTGATCTTAAAATAATTAGGAAATTCTAAATGGCATCCCCACAACAAAGAAGCATATATTTTACTTCACTTATGGTAGATCTCTGAACTGCAGGACTGTTTCCGAGAAGGAGCTGCATTTAAAACAAATAAGTAACTCAAGCCCGGATGCAGCGCCGTGGGCGAGTGGTTAGACCACTTAATTTTCACCAAAGTGGCCCGGGCTCGATCCCAGGCGACCGTATGGGTTTTGTGGTGCCCAAAGCGGCGGCGGGTTTCCTCCGGGATCTCCGGTTTCCCCCGGCATCTCATTCCCCCGATGTTCCATCTTTATCATGTGTCACCGCCTGCGGTGCTGTATGTAGTAAAAGCAGGCGTTAAACACTACCAAAAAAAACCGGGAACGAACTCTGGACACTAAAAGTACATGGTTAGCTACTGCGTAGAACACTGGTGTATTGTGTTTACATGTTTAACGGCTGCAATGTTGTATTAAACGACTGTTTAAAATTCAACTGAGCATTTTCGCCTTGTAATGTGTGAAAACGTTTTTCTCTGTTATTTATTAGCAAATACAGCTGGCATACTGCGCCTTTCTTTTAGGCGTAAACAAGTCTCCTGTTGTTTGTGGTATGCTAATAAAATACTTCTGTAATTATTGTTTTGAACAACTTGTTTTGGTCAGACCAGGGAGTGGTGTTTCTTGCATAGGAACCGCTCCAAGATACATAGATTAACGAAGTAATAAACATAATCATGTCTCCGGTCTTTGTTCCTTTGTGCATCGTCTATCACCCTTCTATCCTCTCCGTATCGTAATGGTTTACCAATCCGAAACATTAGAATATCTTCCCCACGTGGAGTAATCACTTCATATAAGCTCGTTTCACTTATAAAAAAGACTAGAAGATTTCATATAAGATGGCGTCTTCACAGAAAGTTCTCTATAGACCAATAGTCAGTAAGGTGGCTGTTAATAAGAGGAAAGAGTAGGTAAAACCCCGCGGTGTCAAATTTTTCGTTGAATGCTATTAAATGTACAGCGTTTATATCTACCGCAATACTTCACTAATCTCGATGAAAGGGTATCAGAATCCCGAGTACCTCTTGTCTTGTGAGGGAGTTTCTGCGTATGCGCAATTGGTATGACATATTAACTAAGAGACCGAGTAATGTCTACCCACCACAAGAAGGCAAGTGGGGCATGAATAGGGAAAGGGGTTTGAACCGTTTATCTTTTCTGGTAGTTGATCTATTTACTACGAAATGGGTGTATGAGAGTGCATATGAGTCACCTATACTGCCAGATCTAATGCTCGTTTCAGTAACTGCAGTGATATACCTATCAAGAGGTCCTGAGTTCGAATCTCGGTCAGGGTGTGTTGCCAAGGTTTTTGCCGGGGTTTTCCCTTATCCTGAAAGACGAATGTCGGGTAACTCTAAGCTCTACGGACCCTGGGCCCATTTGAGCATCATTTCACCCATTCCATTCATCGTCCGATATGACTTAACGTTGGAGGACGTAAATTACCACAAAAAAGTGATATACCTATATGCAAGGCTAAGTTATGTGACAACACTGTGTATTTTACATGAACTGAAAATTATGTATTATCCATATCATATCGGGAAGGCGAGTATAAACACAGGAAAAGTGATACCGTTACACATTCCTCTACCTTGTCTTCTTGTGGTGGGCAGACAGTATGTACGGCTCTTGCACACTTCAAGTTCATTAGAGGGCCAAGCTTTTTTTCGCACTAAAATGTTACGTTCAACTGCCTAGGTGGCTATTTGCAGCAGTGCCCTTTCACATTTTCAGGATGTCTGACTAAACTATTATGAAGACCCTAGTTTATATTCAAGAGCCGCCACTGCCTACAGTTATTGTCTTCTCCAGTAGGCAAATAAAGTAATGCATTCCGCATATACGCGGGGCAAAATACCAAGCTTGTAGTTAAGTATAGCATTTTCCAAGCATGCAACAATATTTTTAAGAAAATGGCCTATCGTAAACTACCATTTACATGGAAGTTTTTCGCTATTTTTTGAGTTTAACAAAAAAGTTTTTTAATTTTCTTTAAGATGCCATTTGTTTAATATATTTACTGACAGATAAAATGTACCTATGTCTCAATTCTTTCCGATTAACCTGAGTTCTCTTCATTAGGAGTGACTGTTGCTTAATTGGTAGACCATATGGGACGAACACTGACACTGTTGCCGAGGACGCCAAGTCACTGACTTGTGAAAGAAACTTTTTCAAGATTTTTCAACAGTTTGTAGAAGCAAACAAACAATAGTTACAGGGTGAAATAACACTCTACTCAATTTGTGCCAAATGGTAAAATGATAATTTTTCAAGTGGGAACGATGCTCAGAAATGCATGAACCGTGAAGTTAGTTGTTTTTCCTGCCCTAATGTTTATGCAACCCATTAGGTTTAAACGCAAAGCACCCGTTTGATTACCACCGCGGTTATCACTTATCCAATGCGATAGAAATGATACGTGGCAAAATTGCTGAAAATCTTAGCCTTCATCGTTAACACATTATCTTGCGTATGAAATTTTGTTACTATCTAGCTGTTCGGATTAAAGTATTTTTTTTTTTTTTTTTTTTTTTTTTTTTAATCTTTGTCTACTAAGTTTAAGTACCATGTCTGGTATTTATCTTACATTTCATTTTTGAGTAATGATGTTCATGAACTCACCGCGCAAACATTTTTTTTCTAAACGTGACCGTTTTTTATTCGGTTAAATAAATATATTGTTAGGTGGAATACAATACTCCTTCTGCTAACTACAGGTACTTGCACAATGGACCAAAAGTTTCATCATGTAGGAAAATAAGAAGAAGCGCGGTGATGTAGTAAAGGTTACTTTTGAACATTTTAATACTTTCCTTTGGCTTCTGTCAGCTCAGTGCACAGAATTCGGTCAATCGATGTGGATGTCTGTTCTATTAGATTTTTTTCGGAACTTTGGCCATTGTAATTTTCATTCACTATCAATTCCACTAACGTTGGACACAGCTTGTTGCTAACATAAAGCAATCAAGTCAGCTCCCAATCCCTAAGAGAATATAGCGCAAGAATGGTATATGTACACATAATTACTCTACTGTAATCTATAAGAGTGATTACCATGACATAGCTTATCCACACATAATTAAGCTTTATAGCACTAGAGCTCCAAGAATGATGCGGTCTCCTTATTAGTAGGATCACGTTCAGTAAGCATACAGTTTCTGTTTACAAAGATGCAGGAGAAACAAAGCCACTCATGTTTGACAAGAGATGAGGGCACCATGCTGTAAACTCATTGCACGTGAACACTTGACAGTACGCATTCGCCTTCTGTTTATATAAACAGCTGTTACATCCTTACCATGAGCTAACAGAAGCAGCTGATTCAGCTAGATGCAATTCGTTTTGTAACAGTTAGAGGTTATTTCATCAAAACAAAGTTCAAGAAGTCTTGGTGTTACTTGAAGGGAACACAAGGTTATGTCATTCATGAAGTGATCCCATGCTACAAATATGTAACTTTTTGTAGCAAAGTATTGTGAGCTTTAACAAATAAAATGTACTTTAGGTAAGTAACACATCAGTTATCGACTATTATTTTGATTGTAGTCGATACATGAAAGTGGAACAAAAAATTTCAATATAAACTTGTTTTATAGGAATTCATTAGGCCTCTAAAACTAAATACCAAAAAAGCTCATTTTAAAAATTATACATCAAAGTAAACTTCAGATATAGAACAAAGCTATCGCTACGAAAATGATTTGCCATAACTAAAATATATTTATATTCAACGATAAAAAACAAAACTTTATGGGTTACTTGCAGAAAACGTACTGTAGCTATACATGCCACTGCCTGGCATTTTAACTAAAATCTTTAAAGCTATTTTTAAGAAAATAAAATAGTGCGTGGAAAACTTACTGAATCTCTGATCAATATCCTTTGCTGGTGCCTAACTTTAAGTATTAACATTTAATACCTCTCCAACCTTTCATTTTAGATTACACAGTTCACAGAAGCACACGTGTAATACTTATTTCTTCAAGGTCTCAGGATGTGTACTTTTTCATGAATTTTGAATATCAAGATTTTTAGAACAATGCAATTACTGTTTTAAGATACGAGGAGCAAAGGTCCTAACTAGCAAAACAGGCTTGTTGATCTTTGAAACCACTTACTTGTTTGACAAGTTATCTTTCCCAGCACACCCAACCTTGTTTGGCAACTGTTTTGGTCGCATTTTATCTCATTCGCAAAATCTTTTTATTGCTTTGTTTATCAACATCCATTGCCTTACTCAAAGACAAGCCCCTTTTGTTTATCTGCATTAATCATTAAAAGAGCTATTCTTATACATCCTTTAAATCGAGTGAAATGAGTTCAGGGAAAATCGTACTATCATTAAGAGTAATCTTTTTAAACTTTGATCCTACATATGTACTTTTGACTTATCTTTATCTGCAATCCACAAACTGACACTCAGAATTTACTGATAGCGTACAGAGTGGAGTAAAATAGCAGTTTTAACCTGTTAAAGGTGACTCGTGACAGATATGCTTAAACTTCTACACTTTCATATCCAAAATTACGAAGTATTCACTTGTAGATGCAGTTAACTGTACACATAAAGTGAACTATATATGTACAAACTGCAAACATAGTTTTCTTGACAACCTGCAGAAATGCTCCTCAGATGTGAATTACCAATTTATCGTTGGTTTTAATATACCTACGACAGGAATACCTTTCCTCGTTCTTTGTGAACTTCTCTTCATCCATCTGTATGAAAAGACGTATAATCGTAATACAGTGACCAGAATCAATAAAAATAAATTTCATGTAAAACCCAGGTTAAATGATTTTTTTCTTTCATTCAATATACGTCATATAGTCACACTGCATAGACGCCTCCCTGTATCATCTCTTTGGATAGCTTGCTGATAGACGACCTAGTCACCTTCAGTCCATTCTAATTATTATTATTCGTTTAATCGAAAAGTAGATATTTTTGTGGTTGTGGGATTTTACTGTTCTACAGCTTGTGTAAAACGTTGTGTCATTTCCCCCTCTTGAAGCAAAGATGTACAATAGCACTAACCAGCCCACTTGCATAATAAGAGAAGTGGGAGTCAATGTTCCATTTGCTGTGACTGTGAAACGTATTGTGCGCTTTATGAGACTACCTACGAGTTCTGATAACACTTCCAATCACTTGCTCCAAAGCCGCATTCATCACTTCTTTCCTCTCACACATATGGAATGTCACGACGTTCTACACCAACCGTATATGTACTCACCGAGATGCTGTACTTAGTTGTTTTATTCTATGTCTTGTTTCTGTTTTTATCCTTAGACAGAACTTTGAATCTGGTACTGAATAATCGATTTATTTGGCAAAAGAGCTTTTTTTATGTAATTTACGTCCTCCAACGTAATCATATCGGACGTTGAATAAAATGGGTGAAATGATGCTCATATGAGTCCGAGGTCCTCGGAGCTTAGAGTTAGCCGACATTCGTCTTTCACGATTAGGGAAACCCCGGAAAAACCCTATCCAGGTAGCTCACCCTGACCGAGATTCGAACTCGGGACTTCTTGAACGGGAGGAAGACACACCACCATCTACGCTACCGAGGCGGGCTTAGCAAAAGATGGAAAGCCAAACCAGGTTGTCTCGAGAAGTAAAGCAACACGCGCTCTCATAATGCTAACCGCCTGAGACATGTCGCACGGTTTGAGATTTTAAGTTTTGCATTTCCTGCCAGTCTCTAAAATTTGCAGCTACTTTGGTCTAAAACTTTTAGGCAACCGATGTTTCATAAAAGGCAAATTGTTGAGAAAAAAAAATAACGGAAGGAGAAAATGTCAAATTCAATCACATTAGCTGCTTTAAAAATTTTGCAAGTGCCTTGTTAGGGAGTTTCCCAGTTTTGAAACATATGTATAACAGTGATGGTGATGGTGATAAAGCGGCATGGTTTAAAAGTTCGCTTTATTTCTAAAGCACAAATTATTGTGCTTTTCAAATTTAAATCTATGCACTTAGTGCATTTTTAACTAGCCTAACTTATATGACGTAACTGAGCTGGAAGAGGGGACAACAAGGAAAAGCAAAACAGCAAATCGAGCGTTAAAAATAAGCGCTGAAAACCCTTCCGAAGGGATAAAAATACATTAATATTGAATTAGCAAGAACTTGCTATCGATGAAGTGGTGAAATTAACATCAGAGTTTACCAGTGTTCTCCGGTTCAAGTATTTAAAGCGCACGCAAAGAAAAATCCACATTTGGCGAGGTTAGACCTCCTGGCAAGAAGAGGCCAAATGCCAGACAAGTGTCAGACAAGTGCTGGATATTGTTTGTGACGAATTTGCGAGGTCAGCAACCCGCCGAAAGTTTCACCAGTTCTTTGTTAACAATGAACCTCCCACCGAAAATGATCCAGGAAACCTCCCTCCACGAACTGCTCCTGGAGATTGGGTTTGACGTTAGCCGAAAAAGTAACCATATTATTGGACAGAGATGATATTTCATGGCGGAGAAAATGTTGCGTAAAATAAAAGTACGGCGAAAATGCGAAAAAATGTGCTATTTGGATGAGGCATGGGTTCATAAGGGGCACATGACAAGGAAAGCAGGCATTTCAGTCGGGTTTAATGGTGGAAAACGCTTGTTATACTTCAAATACTGCGTATTTATAAAAAGTAAAAGTGATTGCAAGTTAGCATTGTGCTAATGGCTGGTGACAAAATGAGCGTGGAGCTACTCCATAGTACTTTAGTGGTATGATTAAATTTAATAAGTTCCAGATGCTCTCAAACTCTTTTGGTCTATTTAAACCAAATGTAATACATGTCGACAAATTTTCTACAAATTATTGCATATAAACTTTCAACTCCCTATGTGCAGCTCCCATGCTTAGAGATACACCAACGCTAACAGTAGAAAATTTAACTAGAAATAAACAGTTATATTATTACGTACTGTCAAACCTTTATTGTATTTTCAAATTGAACTTACTTTTTGGATGATAAACACAGATTCATCTTTACTGGCTTTATTGAAGTTGTATAACTGTCTACTAACACTAAATGCGATTGATTCATTAATGCTGAAAGCTAGACATTGCAGTACTGTAGAGAAAGCTTCTGTTGACAGTTGCTGTTCATTTTCTCTACCCATCACCGTCTAATGTATCTAATGGGTAACATAGACTTGCGCACACTTTTGTCTAAATATTCTGTATAACGATGGAAGCTCGAGAAAACTTCCCAGGGTTTCATCCGCCTATACATGTAACGTCCTTGTCTGGAGAACAAAAGCAGGAATAATTCAATGCTCGGCTGGAAACCAGAAAGCATTTCTCTTTGAAGGTCAATCCTTAGTGAGCTACATATTCGAAGCCTTGGCCTTCACGTGACATCCATGAGTTATACCACTGCAGGGCCGCGTGCTTTTCGAGTAATTAAATAAACGCCTATATGTGTGCTGGTTCCGTCAAAGTTCAACTGGACAGAGCAATTGAGACAAAACGCTGCATCACGCTCACGATCACCAGAGGTCAGGCCCCACACAAATGGTGCATTTGTCCTGCACGAGCTACCTCCGTGGTGCATTCGACCAACCCATTAATGCCATTCATTGCATCAATCGATCTAAGAACAGTTTCAATGCCAATCACAGCCTTCTATCTGCAAAAACTGACGTGGATAGCCGAGAAGAAATTTAATGTATGGCTCACTCGTAACTTCACTTCAAAGGACATTTTCTGTCGCCCTTTATTATCCTCGGGCCCAAGAAATATTAAGATGGAAACCACTTGTGCTGTTACAACTGACATCAGCTTGTGTTTCTTGGAGTACCTGCATAGAAAATTGAAATTAGACAAAGAAAAGAAAAAGTGCTCTCATTAAAGCCGCAAGCTGCACTCGTTTTATTTTGTTTCCATGACCTCCCTTATTTTCTCCTCCTACAAGACATTTATTTGTTTGAAATATCGAAGCTTATAGTAAAATATGTGTACGGTATATTGATAAAAATTAAATAATATTGTAGGTTAAGTACATTGTCAACTTGAAGCAATTCCATGGGGAAAAGAAACAAAGAAAGATTCATGTGAATGTTTAAAAGTACAGAAGGTTTTGTCTTTTATTATTCGAAATTGTGTACGCAATTAAAGCAAATCGCAGCTCATAGGTAGTAAACATGCAGGAATGGAATATTTTCTTAAAATATGCTCTTCTTTGTTCATTTTTGAGGTAAATTTCATATAATATTTTAAAAGTAGTAATAACCTATAAGATTAAGCAAATATAGATGTTATTAACCAAGAACAAAACAGTAGAAAATCTTTTATATTTCAATATTTTCCTTTACTACATAACCACGATGATACAAAACAAGAAGTAAATAACTATAAACATTTATCCTTTATAAATAAATGTATAACAATATGTGCCATATTATAATTCTTGTCTACGGATAAAAAACAAATTAAAATTATGTAACATTTATCTCTAAAATAAACAGGAAGGCATCCAAGAAAAAAATGACTTCCCATGTTGTTCATGGTTTGATGTACATGTTGTAGTGCTAATTTATTTAGTGATAGCTTTTAGTTTCAAAGTGAGAATATCTTAAAGCTTACTACGTTCACGCTACCGGCAAACAAATTTCGGGGGAGGGAAGGAGAGTGGGAAAATAAAAGTATTGTGATTATCTGTGTTTTGCATTCAGAACTAGAAACAACTAATGTGGATCACATAGTCAATTATTATTATTATTATTATTATTATTATTATTATTATTATTATTATTATTATTATTATTATTATTATTATTATTATTATTATTATTATTATTATTATTATTATTATTATTATTATTATTATTATTATTATTATTATTATTATTATTATTATTATTATTATTATTATTATTATTATTATTATTATTATTATTATTATTATTATTATTATTATTATTATTATTATTATTATTATTATTATTATTATTATTATTATTATTATTATTATTATTATTATTATTATTATTATTATTATTATTATTATTATTATTATTATTATTATTATTATTATTATTATTATTATTATTATTATTATTATTATTATTATTATTATTATTATTATTTATTAAAACCTAATGTATCTCCATAAATGTTCAGAATACCTGACTTAATGACAGAAAACGCCTAGCCACGAGTAACGAACTATCGTGATTGCAAAATCACATTTGTTTTTGGAGTATTTCAGATTTTAACAGTCAGTATTAATTACATATAGAAGTATTAATTTGTTACATCCAAGTAAATAACGTTTTTCAAATACCTACACAAAGAAACTTAGTAATCGTTGTCATCTAAACCCGATATAACAAGCAATATATCATTCGGAAGTTTACATCATACTTTAATAGTCTGCCCGTTATTTATTTCAAAAATAAATAATATAATATCTACATAGCGTGGAACAAAATATATTACAAACTAGCTATGAAAGACACTTCCCTTCTTAGTCGTAAGCACCTCGCCCCTAAGAAAATGTGACACTATTTTGTGTGTATGTTGCAGTGATTGGTCATGGCTGGATGATGGAGCCAGAGAGTCATTCCTGTCTTAAAGTGGTCCAGGAACAAGAGGATTATGCCAAGGCTGATGGACTCTGTGCCAATTACAACGCTCGGCTGATCACGTTGAGCACGCCCAAACTGAATGACTTCGCCACCACCCTCCTGAAGTCATCCCATGCACAGCGGGCCTGGATAGGACTCCGGGATGCAGACGGCATCGAAGGAGACCCAGTACATAGTGATGGTGAGTCACTGTCTCGACATTACTGATGCAAATATATCAGCAAAGCATACAAATACTTCAGCAATATTCCTTTATATCCCCTTGCTGCAAAATCTTATGAAGACAGCACTTGTTTAACTTCCAGCCTTTCACTTTTAGTGATATCTTGACTTGAGAAATCGTTGATGGTCGATGAACTGTAGTTTTTAACGATCATTTTTCAGCAACTTTGCTGTGAAACACACTCGCATTCACTTCCTCCATTCACATTTCCAAGCTCTGTGAATTTTAAAACATTCTCTGAGAAATCTCACCCGCACTGTAAAACCAGAACCACTCTTCTACAGAGCTGTCAATGATTTTCGTTTTATTTTCCTTCCTTCTAATTGGTTTCATTTGTATAACCCCTTTAACTTCTGTGTTCACATTGAGAAGGCTACAACTTGAGAAACTAGAGGTTGACTGTGCGGTTTTTAATCAATTCTAACTTGAAACACACTCACATTCACTCCGATATGCTTAGTTTGAGAAGTGCAGGTAACTCATACCATTCCATCCGAGGATTTGAGATAATCGCTTTTGGTTTAAAAAACTCGAATGTTGACCACTTGACCACAGAGACTGTATTGGTTTTTCTTGTATGAAACAAATGATATTATGTGATGCTGAAAACATGGAATATTGTTTAGCTGAAACGCTGAACCACAATGATCAATTATAGCCACAGGTTGTTAAGAGGTACTTATTATGGCAGGCTCACGATTCAAATCCCTAAGAGAGAATTCGCTTTTAATTTCTTTCTTTTCAATGTATTCTTTCCTCCTTTTAACTGGTAAATGCCGCAGAGGTACCCTAAAACTGGGACGTTTTCTTCCGCAATTAACATCCCATTACATTACCAGCAATGTCCAGATTTCGTATCTAGTGCTAGTTGGCATTAAGCACTGTTAGAAACGGTTAATTGAGAAACTATTTTATTTCGTTCTCCTAGATTTTGTTGCTCCCTTTCACAAGCTGCCTTCTGAGTAACGGCAACTGTCACACACTCAACTTACATTCATCTTTATGCAAGTGATAGTTTCATATACGAAGGTCAGTTGATAAATCCTGGGCCTCACATAGAGATGACGCCACCGATAGCATCATATAATTTAATTCTAGACTAGCTTGTATCCATGGTTACAGGTCAATCGCTTGTTCAGTTTTTGAATGATAGCATTTTAAACATTTTCACGAAAATGAAGGATTTGGAAAAACGAGCACTGATTAAATACTTCCACTTGAAAGGCGTAAAGCATAAAGAATTCAAGCAGGAAATGGATAGTACATACATTGAAAGACTCTGCGTCTTCATATACAACAATTAAACGGTGGGTTACAAAGTTTAAAATGGGACGTACAAGGCCCAGTGGTGAGTCTCGCTCTGGACGCCCCGTGGAAGTCACTACTCATTGAAAAAATTCATCGTTTACTACTAGAAGGAACCACGGATTAAAGTTGTTTGAAATAGCAGAGGCTGTAAACATATCAAAAGAACGTTAAAGTAATATTTTAAGTAAAGTTTTGGGCTTTTACAAGGTCTGTGCAAGAAGTGTGTCGCGTTTGACACCTGATCAAAATTTTCAAAGGAAAAACTGTTTCTGCTGAGAATTTGGAGCTCTATCGTAAAAATCCCAGTGAGTTTTGAGACAGCTTATTAACATGCATGAAACTTGGATACATCACTACACTCCAAAAGAGTCAATTTTACCAGCTAACAAGGTTATGTAGAGTGTTTTCTGTGATACACAGGGAATTATTTTTATTGATTACTTGGAAAAGGGTAAAAGTATCACTGGTGACTACTGCGCAAGCTTACTGCAAAGTTTGAGTGATAAGGTCGAAAGAAAAAGACCTCATTTAGCAAAAACACAAATCTTGTTTCTTCACGACAATGCTCCGGCCCATCGTTGTCATTGCAATGGGAAAAATTTGCGAATTAAAGTTTGAACTGCTTGAACATCCACCGTATTCGCGAGATCTAGCACCCAGTGACTACCACCTGCTCCGGAACGTAAAACCTTTCTTTGAAGACGAAGATTTCACAGCAACGAGGTGGTCATTGATGCAATATACAGCTATTTTGAGGACCATGATAAATTGCACTACAAGGATGGTTTAATTAAATTAAAACACCGAGAGGACCAATGTATTATCCTTTCCGGATATTATATTGAGAAATAAAAAAAGGCATATTTTTATTGTGATGTCCGGGACTTGTCATCCGACTCCCCATAAGGATCATTAGCGAACTCTACATTCCCAAGAGCAGCATTCTCTTATACTGCTCTGTCATACAGGAAGGACGAAGAATAGCCGAGCAGTCCTCCGTCGCTACTAGTATTAATGTGCACAATATACTAACTCCGGCTGTAATTCCGTTTCAGTTCAATAATCATTATGATTTCTGATGGGCATATTAATTTACTGGTGACATGGAAGAGTTATTAATACTATTGTATGCACTGTGTACATAACAATATATATATATATATACAACCGTGCACCATCATAGGACTTTTACTTCTGTTTGCCTCTAATCTGGATGTTCCTATTTGTTTTCTTCCTTAATCTGTAAACAGGATGAATATAGATATATTGCTTTTAATGAGCTTAAAAGAATTAACTAATAAAAAAAATTCAATTTTCAGTTTTGTTTTCTCTTTCACAGGTTTACTGTTTGTATCAATTTCTCTAGAAATAACAAGGGAAAGGATATGAAAGTTGTTGCTTCTATCCTGTGACACAAAGCAAATCAACAATCACCCTTTAATAGTTGCTCGCTTTGAACATTTAACCAAGAATAAGACACGACCTTTTAACTTCATCATGCAGAGCTATTCTTTGAAAGAAGTCAACTGTAGTCCCATCTTATCAAAGCGTTGCATTAAACCCCAAAATAATAATTCCAATATAGGACACGTTTCACTTCCTTTAGAATATTAGCCTTGGATAACATCCTGCTTGGATGTCTGTCTTGTGACTTGTATAAGAACTCGGCTGCTATCTCGTTACAAACTTATTTTCTCTTATTCGCAATGTCCAGATAACAACATTAAGGATAGCTATCGTGGGAACGAACCTTTTCACATAGGAATTACATCACCCAACATTTTCCCTGTGTGTGCATTAAGGCACCTGTTCCACATGCTTTCAAACATACCGCTCGGTGACCTAACAGTGCAGCAAAAACAGCCACTGCAGGGAGCGCAGGACAGTAGTCACTTTTTTTACTATAGTCAGCCTAGACACATGGACGTCATTATGGGAACAGCTGGAAAGCTGAAAGAAGATAAACGGCTGCCATTTAATTGCTAACTAAAAAGCCGGCTTTGTGGGAAATACAATCCTGCACAGCGCCAGCCGTTTACTAGACATTTCAGTGAAAAACTGTTGCAAGTGAATTGAATCACTTGGTGGTTTTCGCATGAACTTGACTGCAGAAATATTACTCATATGAAAACACTACGAAGGGGAATATTTGCAGTGCTACGGATTTCAATTTCCTTCTGGACCAAATTCATGTCCTCAAGAGAAACTCCTAACATCTCGGAAATAAAAGGAATTCTGAACTCATAAACTTTCGGAATCATCTGGTTTTTTCCCCCCTTCCATTTCACACTCTATTACACAGTTACACACAGTAAATATTTATCTACACATTTCTTATTTCTCTATATATCCCATCCTCCAACGCTAGTGTTTTCCCTATTACAAAATCTTCAATACCATTTTCTCCTGACATAGTTACCATGTCCCTAAACCGATCCTCTCTTCCCATCACAAATTTTATGAAACGTTCACTGACATATTTTTTCCTGAGTAAATGAAAAATAAGCATCTTATTATTTAAGTAGTTTGAAGTACTCTATTAGTGTGCAGTACAGTAATATCGGACAGTTCTAAGTGACACTGGTTCGATAATGACGAACCTCTCTAGTTTCTATGACCAGGAGCCACTTTTCTCTAGCGATGCTTTGTAGATAGTTCTTAAGTGTCTCCTGAGGCCGAGTGCACTCCATTAATAAATGTCCAGCACTCCGGGAATTAGTTTCTTATTCCAGTGCCAGCTGTTGTTGCCTCGACACTCAGGTCAGGGCATACCTATAAAATTAAGTGCAGCTTTCAACAGCCAAGTATGCTTTATCGTTGTGCAATCCTAAAAGTACTTAGTATGTATCGGTATAATTAATAAATGATTCCAAGCTGTCACGGCATTAACGTCATCTGTACAGTTCACAGACGGAAAGAATGCTCTCCCGAGGTATGGACAACGAGCAGTTTATC
The DNA here is from genome assembly GCA_030765055.1 of Mantis religiosa. Classification (NCBI taxonomy): domain Eukaryota; kingdom Metazoa; phylum Arthropoda; class Insecta; order Mantodea; family Mantidae; genus Mantis; species Mantis religiosa. The sequence continues at coordinate 109,556,202 of CM060952.1, forward strand.
TGCTCTCTATATTATTGCGTTTTATTCTGCCAATTCAAAAGTTTCCGTCCCCCTTCTTTTCTGTGTAATTCCAGCCCTCTAGCTGCTGACTTAATGGGTTGGCAAACCTGTTTGTGCACGAAAGTAGGAAATGATAAAAGCTCTTAAAGCCTTTGCAAAAAATAAAATTAAATAAAAGTAAGAGGGCTCAAATATAACAGTTCTATAGTTCTATGCTTATGTTATACGTGTATTCATTGGCACTTTTATTTAACATAATTTAGTTGCCAAGAAATTGTCATAAAGCTGTAAAACATTCATTCATGTTTCTTAGCAGTGTTCTGTTACTTGTGTATCAAAGTGATTTAAAATTTCAATATAACATGACATTTTACTCTCATTGTTCCAGGTACAAAGGTGTCTAAACATAAGTTCTTCAGGCCAGGACCGCAGCAATACCGGAAATCCGGAAGACATAATTGTTGGGCGTTAGAAGATAATGGCACGTGGACGGAACTCTCGTGTAAAAAGAACTATCTCTACGGGATCTGCGAGATCCCTCTCTTTTGATTCCATCCATCCCATCTCATTCTCATCATTTTCTATATTTATATTTTGTACTGTGTTAATATATTTTTGTACTTTAAATTAAAGGCTATGACTAGTTTATTTATATATGCATTTATTAGCAGTATTAAGACATAAGTGAAATAAACTTTTGTATTTAAAAGAATACATTTGTTTTTCTTTTTATTCCTTTATCTTATCACTCAAATATTTATTATGAACCTTAGAACACACAAATTAAATAAAGCAGAATTTATGGATATTGTCTTGGGATAAGACGGTTGATATCCTCACTCAAAAATTAAAAAATAAAGTATAAATCAAACTTCCTTTAAAATAATAAAATGAGATTATATTCATCCTGGAAAAATTTAATATAATATTATTAATATTATACAGATAAACAAAAACAAATTATTATAAAAAGGGCTAGTGTGTATTTTTTAGGTAAACTGATATGATCGAATTTTCTCTTGCCTTTATCAATAGGTCCTTCATTTGGACTCTCGTTGGCTTCTATTATTTTTGCACATTCCTACGTTCTTGTGTATACTCAAGTATAGATCTGCAAATTCATACACAGTGAAAATATTCATTCGCTCAGTGATAAAAAAAAAAACACTTTGTTTTCGAAATATCTAGGAGAATATAGACAGCACAGACCACAAAAGAAAATATACTGCAATAATGTAAACATATGACATTTGAATCAATTATAAAATAAGCACGAAATAGCCAACTTCCATACAGTTTGTGATTAACTCTTGTGTTCACAGAGGTATTATTTAGAAAGTAAGGCCTTTCACTAAAACCCTCTCTAATCTTAGAAGTGGGCTGGGTAATGCCTGCTGTGTAATTTGGGATAGAATCGACAAGTCTCTCTTGTATTTCTTCGAGCTACCCTCTGGAAACAAGTATTTTTGTGTATTATGTATGTCATTATTGTTCATTCCCACTTAAGGGTAGTCCTACAAATGTACGCACACTGGAAGGTAAGAACTAAACAGAATAATACCGTAACTACTAACACTGGGTGTGGTATGTTGTAAATCACATAACAGCAAATGCACTATCACTGCTAAACATCTCTTAAACTATAAAACACTATAGTAAATGTGATTTAATACATGTCGCAGAGTGTACGATTTGTTTACTCTTTCCGTTTCGGTGACAAAGGTACAAACAAAAAGTTCTGGAAATGGGTTTATTAAAAAAATACAGCGAGCGGTAAAAATCTACTACTGAACTTCATAAAATATTTGTGCACTCTGCTATAAAAAGGTTTTTGACTAACAATGTTAGAATATCGCATGATTTGACATGGTTGTAACCCATGCTACTAATTATCATACGCTTTGAACTGATTCCACTGATTTGAATCCTGGTATCAATTTGCAATGGTAATTGAGGCTGTTCCTTGCGTAGTTGTTCCCATTAAACCGGATAGGTTCAACATGTGATTGTTTTATATTTTCACAGTATCGTACTTGCAAGTTCAGAAGTGACCTATTAACTAAGTAGAAGTTTTCAAATGTTAATTGCATTAATTCACTCAACAATTTAATTTTTTGACCACACATGCATTCAATTTTGGGTTGTCTACATATCTGGTTAGAATACTCGAAATATTACTAAAACTATTGTTGGCTTCTATCTCTAACCAAGCCCGCCTCGGCAGCGTGGATGGTAGCATGTCTGCTTCACGTTCAAGAGGTCTCGAGTTCGAATCTCGGTCAGGGCGAGGTACCTGGATAAGGTTTTTCTGGGGTTTTCCTTTATCCTAAAAGACGAATGTCGGGTAACTCTAAGCTCCATGGACCCTGGACACATTTGAGCATCATTTCACCCATTCATTCACCGTCCGACATGACAACGTTGGAGGACGTAAATTACAACAACAACAAAATATCTAAACAAAATATTTCTGTCACTAAAAACCCCAAGATGCACCCTGGTGGTAAGTTAGGTATACACATACAGTGTATACTCGATCGGTAATGTTATTGCAACACCTGCCAAAGGAACTTAATCTTTTACCTAACTTTTGCTCAGTCTTTTGTAGAAATTTGATAATCATCAGTTTCAAAGCGGGTTCGATTTAAATTAGCAGCCATGGCCTGTCGTATAATTATCAAAACTAGTTATTGTGCCTGATGCTCCACTATTAAACCTTCACTGCTAGTGATTGGTAAGTTGAAACGAATGGAAAATTCCTATTCGTTACGTTTTGAGTACATGGTATTACTATGGACAATGACGGCTTCTCCATGGCTATGCTTCTTGTGGACACTTTCAATTAAAGTTGGAAAAGAACACGCTCTTCTACCATTTAAAGTGGTAAACATAACTAATTAATTTTACTGTGCAAGAAAACATGGCAGGAATGTTGTCAATGATGGGTGGGATGGCTCAGGCGGTTTCGTCTGTCGCCCGCATTTGGGAACCCAGGTTCGATTCCCGTGGCTGACCTACCTGATCCATAGGTATTTTTCGGAGAGTTTCCCGGGTCGCTAGGCGAATGCTGGGTAGGTTAATTGCATCCTCCGAATTTCCCGTCCCTCAATTTCATCTCCATTATCATTTCACATCATCTCTCATCTGGTGGTCTCTTTAAGAATGATATGTTCTGAGGAACCACTTCCTCCTCGGTAGGTCGGTTGCCGGTCTCCTAGCCGGCTGCTGGGGCCCTTCCGAACTAAAGTAGGGGGAAATGTCCGTTGTCCTAGCTAAGTAAAATATAAGGACCCTGCCCTCTGCCCAGAATCCTTGGGTCTCCTCTCGCTTCATCCTTCCTCCCGGAGATACCCCATTGGGGGGCATAGGTACAATAGATCAAAACTGGTGCAGTGCACAATCCCCTCCGTAATAATCCTAGTCCACTCATTTCAATGCTTTTTTCTCCAACCATCTTAGACGTAGGGAAGTTATGTATATGAAAATGTTTCCTTTTGTCGCTACACATGCGTACACTGACTGATTATAAGAGGCAAGGGCTTGCCTTTTAATCAACACGACATGTTTACAACTTTATTCTTGTCAATTCTTCTCCTTCGAGGCATGCAAATGCATGTATCGCATGAGTGTAAGCTTACAATTTCTGGACTTAACAGCTAAGAAATGAATTTTTAAGTTAATTTTTGTTTTTCTGTACATTTCCCTTAAAGGGTTTTTGCAAGGCTGTAAAGACTCGCCTAGTGCTGCAATCAGCTTCTGCTTTGATGGAAAAGTTAAAACCTGACCCTCTCTCTCTCTCTCTCTCCCTCTCTCTCTCTCTGTAAGCTTGGCAATATAACGACTGCAACTGTAATCAAGTCTGTAGCAAGAATTGGAAAACAAATTGAAATTGATAGTTATTACAGTCATCTTAAGAACACATTTTGAGGAATAAGTAGCTGATTACGTAAACCATTTAGTTATGCTACCAATATCATTGTTATACTTCTACAACCAGTAAAAACGCTGCACATTGCATAACCACGTACTTGCAAGGTCGTTAGCAACACAATGTCTACCTACATAAGTGCAGCTCTAAGGATAGGTCTTTATGAATGTTAGGCAATGCCACCGAAGGTTATTTGCGAAGTTCCGAGTGACTGACAAATACCTTTTGGCTGCTTAAGGTGTAAAATTGCTATTCGTTTAGGATGCAAATGGATAATTTCTGTGACACAGTTATGGTACACTGAACAGTTTTACGAGGAGAAAGTTTTAAGCTTGTGTGTACGTAACCGCGAAAGTGTTGTTTGCACTCTTGGACAAGACAATTCACAAACAACGAAAGAGTTTCACATGTGCCTCAATAACGCTTTGGCTCTTATGCAGACAATGCATCTGGCAAAACCGAGTGGGATGGCTTCGGGGTAACGTGCGTGGCTTGAATTCGGGAGGTCCTGGGTTCGATTCCTGTGACCAATTTGGCCATGGATACTTTACTAATTCCTAGTTGTTAGGCCAGTGTTGGGGTGGTTTCTTATTCACGGTCATTTCCTTTCCTTCTCATCACTCAGATGTTCCAGTCTTTGTGGCGTAGGGTTGTGTTAGGTAGATACAGCAGATGACTGCTCAAACGAAATTAACCCCCGACTCCCCGCCCCCTAGAGAGCTTTTAAAGAAAGGCTTGGTCGACGGGTCGCTCATCGCCTTCTCTGGTCAGCTCCAGCAGTGGGACGGATCTTTAGCCTATTGGGATTTTTTTGGGTAATTTTCCTCCAACGTTGTCGTCGGAATATCAATGAAAGGGTGAAATGATGCTCAAATTAGCCCAGGATCCATAGAGCTTAGAATTACCCGACATACGTACTTCAAGACAAGGGAAACCCCAGAAAAAACTTATCCAGGTAACTCACCCTGACCGAAATTGCCCGCCTCGGTAGCGTAGATGGTAGAGTGTCCGCCTCACGTTCAAGAGATCCCGAGTTCGAATCTCGGTCAGGGTGAATTACCTGTATAAGGTTTTTCCGGGGTTTTCCCTTATCCTGAAAGACGAATGTCCAGTAACTCTAAGCTCCATGGACCCCGGACCCATTTGAGCATTATTTCACCCATTTCATTAATCGTCCGATACGACTTAAGGTTGGAGGGCGTAAATTACAAATGACTGAAATTCGAACTCGGGACCTCTTGAACGTGAGGCAGACTCACTACCATCTACGCTACCGAGGCGGACTAGCCTATTTGTACGATAGATTTATGTAGACCAAGTCCGCGAAGTGTCCTCATTCATTGTATAGTCTACACCTATGTATGCAGACATTAATTAAAGGGGAATATTCCAAACGTAAAGGTTTATTCATTAATTTATTTGTCGTAGGGTTCCTTGATAAACATTAATCAGTTTAATTACTAACAGAAGAACTTATTCATCCTAAAAATTCCACATAGTGACCAGCGTAAAAATACACATTCCAAACCCCTAAATGCATAAACAGATTTATAGAACTTAAAAATCTTGATTTTACATTAAATGTAAAACTCGATGCCGCTAGAGAAAGTAACATAAATTTTATGTAACCTTCTCTAGCGGCATCGATTATTTTTATATAGTTTCTATATATTATTCTTAGTATCTTGAAAATTTCGTTGTAGGTACAGGAGGCTAAAGCAACAGTCAAATGTTTAAACATTGAGTTACTACATGCTTTTTCCATTACATGGCGAGAAAAAACTGAAAGGTGATACACATAGACAGTGATAAAAGTGGATAGTAAAAACCAAAATCAAATATCTCGGAATTTTTTTTAATTTACCTCCTCCAACGTTAAGTCATATAGGACGATGAATGGAATGGATGAAATGATGCTCAAATGAGTCCGGGGTCCATGGAGCTTAGCGTTACCCGACATTCGTCTTACAGGATAAGGGAAAACCCCGGGAAAAACCTTATCCAGGTAACTCACCCTGATCGAGATTCGAACTCGGGACCTCTTGAACATGAGGCAGATATGCTACCACCACGCTACCAAGGCTATCTCGGAAATGGCTTTATCCATTAAAAGTTCGATTTAAACTGTATATTTTAAGAGCATCTCATTTATTCTGCCTTGTTGTAAACCATAAGGTTCGCCAATTATTTAACATTATATAAAATGCATTCTGATTGGAAAGGACTTATCGGGCTATTAGCAGAAAATTCAAGTTTCCATAAATCTGTAAAGTTATGTAGATATAAGCAAAGTTATGAATGTACAGTTATGTAGATATAAACATATAGATATAAACAAAGTTATGTAAATATAAACATATCCTATTTTATTTAAAGTCTTTAGGGTAATTTTTGAGAAACTCAAGCATGAAAATTTTCATGTAAAGAGTAGTTTGGGGGTGAGGATTTTCTTCAAAATATTCGTGTAGCATCCTTGAAAGATTGAATTTAAGTGATAAGTTCTTTCTTCAGGGCACCTCAAAACATATATCATCGGTGAAATTTTTAAATCAAATTTTGGGGTGGAATACAGTACTTTCTCAGCCGATTACAAATAACTGCTAGAGAAAATAAAAATGAAATCCATGTTAAGCATGGTATATTATAAGCACTCAAGACGAAGATTCGTATACCACCTGAAATAACACTGGATGGATTGTACCTCATTTTTCTCCATAATTTTGATGGTTCTAATGTTAATTATTAAATATAATAATTTTAAGTTAGTTGGATGAAAAATGGAACCACATATGCACGCTGAAGTTCTTTTCATTTTTGTTTAAATCGTTTCCACTACGTGGTATGGTGGACAACATGGCGCTGGAGTGGGTTTTCTCCAGGATCTCCGGTTTTCCCTGCCACTCATTCCACCGTTGCTCCATCTTCATCTCATGTAACATCAGTGTTATCGCCTGCGGTGCCGTATGTAGTAAAAGCGGGCGTTTAACACTATACATTTCATATCACGACGGATCTGTTCAAGCGATTCCTCGTGTTTCGGTGCAGGAGACAGCATTCATTATACGTCTACTTCCTGTACCCACCCTCTGAACTTGTCGCACGTCCACATAGGTCTTAATGCTAGGCAACTGTACACCTGCTTAGTGATAGCTAGTCTGGTTCGACACGTATATTAGTGTTAGCGATCTGTATCTCTGCTTCTACACGTGTTAGGCATATGGCATTAGGTTACTGTTCAATATCCTGTTTTCATTATCTGCGAAAAGATGGTACATTTGCTAATATCATCTAGTTTCATTTGTACTACTGTTTTACAAGTAGAAAAGGTAGGACTTTGGCTCACACAATTTGGTATTTACTTTGATGGCTGAGGGAAACCACGCAGTCAGGTTGGTCAGCAAACGGGATATGAACCCTTGTCCTCACAAATTCAGACCATAGTTACCGCCTAAACCATTGCTTTCAATTTCTTTATTCTTATTGGGTTGCAAATAACTAGGAAATAAAACATTGCACTGCACCACTAATCATTGCCAAAATTATCCCTGTAATTTGTTCACAGTTTCGTACATATTTAAACAATGCACTCTAATATTAAGTAGCCGTTTATCTTCCTTAACTTTTATAGAGCATAATATCACACCTAGTATATATTCTACATTTTACACCGTTGTTCTCTGTCTTCTCTGCACACGTATTCAGCAAGCTATATAACTGTTTAAATATTTACTTTTTTTTTTTTTTGTTAATTTACGTTCGCCCCAACGTTAAGTTATATCGGATGGTGAATGAATTGGGTGAAATGATGCTCAAACGAGTCCAGGGCTCATGGAGCTTAGAGTTACCCGACATTCGTCTTGAAGGATAAGGGAAAGCCCCGGAAAAACCTTATCCAGGTAACTCACCCTGACCGAGATTCGAACTCGGGACCTCTTGAACGTGAGGCAGACATGCTAACCATCTACGCTACCGAGGCGGGCTAATATTATTTACTTGTTTTTTTCTGTTTCGTTTTAGCGCTGTTTAACTTCTATGCTTATATCGATGATTTTACTCGAGAAATTACTTACTAAAGACGTTTTTACACTCAGTATTGTATTTTTTTAACGCTTCTTTAACTTCTACGTTTAGCACAGGAGGACATGGAATGATTCTGGATAAAGAAAAATCCCCATAGCAGGGAATCAAACCGGGACATGTGGTTTGAGAAGCCAGAACATTGACCACTCGATCCCCACAGCAGTATTTCTGACGTATATTTATCACGACTGGTAGAATCATAAAAAATAAAAACGTTTTATTGTGCATGATCAATACAAAACTGTCATAGGAACAGATAATGGAGTGAATTACGTGGTGATTGTTACACATCTAATGGACGACCTCTCAATAATCCAGATCTGGAACACTAGGTACAACCGACATTGCAATTTTAAAAATTAAACCTTTTGTGTTTACAGATTAGCAAGACTGCAGCTTTCAAAATATACACATTTTACAAAAGGTTATTTTGGATAAATACCAGGCCACACCGTGGCTCAGTGGTTAGACCGCTTGGCTCTCACCAAGGCGGTCCGGGTTCGATCCCAGGCGACCGCAAAGTGAGATTTGTGATGGACAACACGGCACTGTGGCGGGTTTTCTCCGGGACCTTCGGTTTCCCCCGCCATCTCATACCACTGGTGCTCCATCTTCATTTCATGTACCATCAGTGTCACCGCCTGCTGTGCCGTATGTGGTAAAAGCGGGCGTTAAACACTACACATTTGGATAAATACGAAACGAGCTACAATCGAAATAATCCATATATCCCCCATTTATGAAGGCTGTGTCTAAGTACTTCCAAACCTATCGCTGTAAAGTATTTTGACAGAATTTGCAACATGGGTTATTCAGGATTGTAATAACATTTCTACCATTTATACCTACGGTATAATAGTCGATAGTATAATAGCCATTCTTATTTCTGAACATTTCTACCGACCAACCTAGCTAATATTTGTAAGAAGAAATTAATAAAATACAGTTGTCACAGTTAATTAATCGACGTTCGAACATAAGGCCGGGCACATTTATAATAAAGCCTTTTGATATTGCTTTAAGTAAAAAACTGATATTGGCTGGTTCTTAGTAACCCGATAAAGGATAGCTACCCTACGGTATAGGTGGTAGCATGTCTACCTCACATTCAAGAGGCTCCTAGTTTGAATCTCGGCCAGATAAGGTTTTTTCCAAGATTTTCCCTTATCCTTAATGAAGAATGTCGGGTAACTAAGCTCTACAGGACCCTGGGCTCATTTGAGCACTTTTTTTTTTTTCCATTTCATTCATCGTCCGATATGACGACGGGGGAGGGAGAAAAAGAGTATATGTGTTAGTAGTTCATCTCTGTAGTGCGAAAGTGTGGTGTCAGCCTCACATTATGGAAACCACGAATTCAAATCAGTTTCCCCCTATGCTGTAAGACAAATGTCACACAAACTAAGCTCTAGTGAAACTGGATTCATTTGAGCAGTTTTGCATACTTTCATCGTCCAATGTGACCTACTAGGCTGAAGGATAAAATATGTACACAAACCCTGGCAAGAATAACGTGAATGTACATCTATAACAGAGAGGAAGGTCAATTTTGCGCATTAGGATGTCTGTCATCTGTTTAAAATGAAAGATAGTTTTTGCCTGCTTACACAATAGACAGCATTGTGCGTTATGCCGACGTCAAAATATAAGTAGGCTTCGGACATGAGTTAACTTCCATTACACTGCTACTCTACAAACGGAGAGAAGAGAGGCACCAGTCCCATGCGCTTCTAAATTTGCAAATGTCCGACAGCGCTTAGGGAGGGGAAATATTGCAGTAAACCTTGTGCACATTTTCCAAAGTGCATAGAAACAGAAACCATATCTGAAACTTAATGATAAGGGTAAATTTGTCTCAATATTTCCAATCCTCCTAGCATAGCAAGTGCCTTCCTTTTATTAATAGCGTACATTAAAGTCGCTTGTTGTCCTATGTTAATTTCTGTTTTTTGTTATTCTTTGAGTTTTGAGGAAATATTCAATTTTGAGTTGCACATAAACAAATTGCAGATGGGACTTCAGCTAACAGTGCTTGCAGTTTGTTTCCCAACTTGTAACTATATAGAGCTGCTTCATGCCATAACACCATAAATAGACCATTCATTTCCACAATATGGATCTAATACGTCATGCCCAGTAAAGAAAAAATTTAAAACTCCTGTCTTCTTTTCCATTCCCTGAACCCACTACAGTTTCCTGTTAACAGTGAATGGTCATAATGTGTTTTTACATTTCATTCTTGGCTATAGTGAAGCATCCTTATCCAAACTGCTCTGAAAATGCAGTTTTGAGGTGTATTGAATAAATAAATAAAAATATTTTAGAGTGTGAGTAAAAGAGAAAATCATAACAGCAAACAAAAGGTTGAATAAATACTGACACTTCCACAGATGTGGTAACATTTTTATAAAATCCTCTACCCCAAAGTATCCTTTACCTGGAAAATCATTTTGCTATTTTTGTGTCAAAAATGTTCAAATGGTTTTCATGGAAATGCCAAATATTTACATGACTAATAAAATGTATAATTTATCTAGAATTATCTGTCAATAGCCTGGGAGCCTAGGAGCTCTTTATTCTGAAACAATTTTGTATCATTAGTGAGCAATAAGAAATAAGTGAAATCCTACCTTAAAAAAGGTACATATTAAAACAACACAATTTTTTGTGGCATTAACATTGAGTATAACATTCCATGCTTTTGGTTTGAATATTCCAATGGGTTTACGAGGCATGTTTTTTAAGTCAGTACCGTTTTGCGATTCCGCCGCCGCAGCGCTACGGTCGGCGTTCCGCGCGTGCGCGCTGGTTACCTACATCTCTTGTCTACGCACTGACGCCATTACAGTCTGATTCTTCATTGTATACGTTGGTTACTGAGTGTTTAAGATGCCTCCGACAATCGTGAGTCCCGCCAATTGTGAAGTACGGGCTGTTATACCATTTCTTAGTGCTAAAGGCGTAAAACCGATCGATATTCATCGTGAGATCTGTGAAGTTTACGGGCAAAACATTACGAGTGATGGAATGGTAAGGAAATGGGTGAGAGCATTTAAAGATGGCCACACAAATGTACATGATGAAGAACGGAGTGGGCGTCCTTCGCTCGTTACTGAAGATTTGGTGCAGAAAGTGGACGAAAAGGTGAGAGAAAACAGACTCTTTACAATTTCATCATTGTGCGACTACTTTCCTCAATATTCTCGTAGTGTTTTGTATCGCATTGTGACCGAGAACTTGAAGTACCGGAAATTGTGTTCACGTTGGGTTCCGAATATGTTGACGGATTTGCACAAAACCCAATGTTTAGGCAGTGCATTGACTTTCCTTGAGCGGTACCACAATGAAGGTGAAGATTTTTTAGACCAAATTATTACTGGTGACGAAACATGTGTGGCCTACGTCACCCCAGAATCGAAACAATCCATGGAATGGCGACATTCATCATTACTCACAAAAGTGAAGTTTAAGCAAACAATATCTGCCCGGAAAATCAAGTGCACAGTTTTTTGGGACAGTAAAGGAGTATTGCTAATGGAGTTTCTGCCTCGTAATGACACAATCAATGCGTCTTATTGTGAGACATTGAACAATCTGCGCCGTGCAATCCAAAACAAAAGACGTGGCAAGTTAAGGGTATCGTTTTGCTACATGACAATGCCCGTCCACATGTGGGTAATCGGACCAAAGATCTCATCAAATCTTTTCAATGGGAAACTCTAGATCATCCTCCATACAGCCCTGCTCTGGCGCCCAGCGACTGCCATTTGTTCCTGCACTTGAAGAAATATCTGGGCGGTCAGCGTCTTCAAGACGATAACGAAGTCAAAACAGTTGTGATACAGTGGTTAACACGTCAGGCGGCAGAATTTTATGAAGAGGGTATCCAAAAACTGGTGCCACGTTATGACAAGTGCCTCAATATTCACGGAAATTATGTAGAAAATTAGATTAAGGTACAGGCTTTCATGTAAAAATAAAATTGCGATATCTATGCACGTCTTTTTTTAATTTCAAAACGGTACTGACTTAAAAAAATGCCTCGTATATACTGTTTAAAATACTAGGCACCATTCTTTTGTTTTTTATGATGTGCAAAAAGTATGCACGTTAAAGTGAACCCTTTTTAGTTTTCATTATTGCCTAAGTCGCCTGTAGCCTTTTTCAAATGTGTGAAGGAATCATTTTTGTGAACATTTAAATTGCCATAAAGTAGAGAGAAGAATACATTTTTATAAGAAAATAATACCTTGCAGAAGAGAGATCAAAATAAACTATAATGTATAGAGGATATACGTAAATGCAACTGACCAGATATTTTATTCCACAGCAGCCGCATATATGATTCTTCTGAACCAAAATCTTTGGAACCTCTATAAAATTTCAAATACACTAAATTTTAACATTTACATTTCATATGTCATAAGATTTTTTTTCTATCTCTTACAATTTAGCAGTTATGCAAAGCATCCAGAATGAAGAGGTCTTAAGAGGCTACTTCCAGCAGTATTTTTTTTTCCTTTCTTTTTTTAATTTTACGTCTTCCAACGTTAAGTCATATCGGACGATCAGAAGATTCAACATACACATTTTACTTGTATGAAAATATCTTAAACATACATTATTTTAATCAAAATTGTTGAGAATCATTTTAGAGAAAATAAAAACTCGTGAACACTTTGCAATGTAAAGAACTGCTTGAGGAGGAGGGATTTTCACAAAAAATCTTTGTGCTGCATCCTTAAAAGACACCATTCAAATATTAAGTTTTTCCATGTAAATGACAGTTTGAGGAAGAGGGATTTTTTTGAACACATGCACCCCTCCCCCCATACACACACAGACCTCTCTCTAAAAATGCTCTTTTTAGATTACTGGAATAACATATTTATAACATATTATATTTATTATAAAATATTTATCTCCAATAAAATCTTGATTTTAGTTTTAACTACTGTGGTTCTCAGCTCCCATTCTACATTGGCCGTGAAAGACCACTTAATTTTACTCAGAGACCTCTCTATCTGGTTTTATCCTATAAATTTGTGGCATGGAACAATGACTTTACTTTCCTTCCAAAGGAAGTCATGCTAAGGATTTTACGCCAGAAAGAATCCATTGCCCTCTGCCAGGAAAATCTTCATATTGAATTTCTGGATGAAACTAATACTTTCCCTATTTAGTATAACTGGTAGAAGTAAATATCTACAATTGTTGCTCTCTGGATTCAAACGTACACATTTCCTCCCCTCTTGAGATGAATATATAAATAAAAATCAAAAGTATTGAGGATGGATTAACAGATGTCCATTAACAGAAGAAAGTTCTGAAAAGTCTCTGGCCTACATACTGATGAAGAAATAAAATTGGCAAATATATAGGAACTTAATTAAGAATAAACCCCGATACAAAATAAGACTCACATTTTAAACTTACTGGAACATATTTCAGAAGCTGATTTCCTCTACTATGCATTGGATATCGACTGATCTGGAGTGGTGAAGCTCATCCTGCTCTGGGAGCTTGCACAAAGGATCACTCTTGGAGAATATCAAAATTGTTCTTGTTCTTCCAGATGGAAATTTGTTTACATATTGACAGTTTTTGTTTTCCTGTACTATGCTTAATAGTTTTATTTCTGAATTTATGTTGCAAATTTTTTACTCACAAATGGGTAGTAACAGCTGGCTTTTCTAGAGGTTTGTGTTTTACACAAGATGCTCCTTTTCCTTACTCTGAGTTATTCGTTTTTTCTATATGAATTTGATTGCAGTTACACATCCTATACGATAAATTCTGGACCTTTTATTTGAAGGGATCCTGTCTTTAGGACTTGAATCAATTATGATTTTTATGATGTATTTGTTAACTGGAACCAACTGGATTATTACTTAAAAATATATCTTGGATCTTTATCAGCAAAATAAGTCCTTATGTGTATATAAATAAACGTAAAAAAGTTAAGTATGTGTCTCACTGTATATAAAAGGTGTAATTATTAAAATTCAAACAAGTATACGAGAAAATTAGAAACACCTGTGTGCCATCCTTAAGTTGAGAAATACACAAACAGCAAATTCTCACATATTATACTGAAGGAAACATAAGAAATGAAATCACAAACGTTACTGTTGTCGAATGTGTTTTGTGACATAATGCGTGATTAAGGAAAGAATTTAGACATGCAGCTGAAGTACAGAGGTCACAGGCATACTTATCAGCAAAGACATACAACACACTGCATGTAAGGCCAAAATTGTCTTTTTAACTAAAGCCTGGTATATGCAAGTATAAAAGTGATGTGTATGTGTCATATGAAGCATAAACAATGCAAAATGTCTCAGAGTCAAAGTGATGCAGTGCTGCATAGAAAGACAACCTGAAAAACTCAGAATGGGGCAGAGGCTTTCCTTGTTATGCAGGAGCAATATAATTGCACTGCATATAAGTGTAAACAATTTCAAATGAAGAGAATAAAAGTGATTCAGTGCAAGTCTGTTGTCTCCAAGGCTCCCCAGATGGTCTGGTATCTTTGAGACAACCTCATTTCACCAAGAAATGACTACCCATTTCCGAGGTGGAAGCACCCAGGGGACAGAATTTTTTTTTTTTTAATTTACGTCCTCCAACGTTAAGTCATATTGGGCGATGAATGGAATGCGTGAAATGGAAATGATGCTCAAATGAGCCCAGGGTTCATAGAGCTTAGAGATATCCGACATTCATCTTTCAGGATAAGGGAAAACCCGGGAAAAAACCTTATCCAGGTAACTCACCCTGACCGAGATTCGAACATGGGACCTCTTGAAGGTGAGGCAGACACTCTACCACCACGCTACCGAGGCAGGCAAGAGGACAGAATTGGTTACCTCTGATGAGAACAGCAGTGAATGAAAGGACCTACAGATTTTAGTTGGAACTCTAAATCACGTTGGACCTTGAAGACACTTCACATGAGCTGCTAGTCTCAGAGATGAAGCTTGGAAAGGGTAAAAAAAATTGCCACCCCATAGCTGGCAATCAAAACATGGATCCCTAGCACAAGAGCCACGAACATAACCACTAAGCTACCCAGGCACCTTTCGCTGTTACTATTAATACTCGTATTGTTACAAATTAATAAACAGCAACTAATTAGTACTTAGTACTCTTACTGTAAAATTTCAGAGACAAGAAAAGCATGCACCACATGAAGCCCATGCATTTGCTATACGAGGTGCATTCAAGTTATAACACCTCCTACTTTTTTTTTCAGGACTGCAACCAGATAGGAACTTCTGGTTCTTTTAAAATACATGTGGACTCTTTGTGAATGCATAACAGAGATGGCAGCACTGTACAGTGCATAGAACTCTAGTGGCAGTGACGAGAGTTAGAAATATTTTTGATGCTCAAAATGGGTGACGTTTTCATTGCAAGAACAGCGTGTAATCATTTGTTTTCTCCATTTTCATGATGTGACATCACCAGCTGAATGAGGCATGTGGTGATGGTATCATGGATCTGTCTAATGTGCATTCCTCGGTGCAATAGTTCATTGAAGTCAGAACATCGTGTGACAACATACCAAGATAGTAATGGCCTCGCACCAGCCGGTGCAAGTAGAGAACGTTGAAATGAAGCGCAAGTCAGCTCAATGAAAGCACACAGACTCACTGCCACCATAAACATTTTGGGTGAGCGCCAGTGCTGACAAAATGATGGTGGCCAACTTCTGGGACAGCAGTGGTGTAATCCTTACTCATTGCATTCCAAAGGGCACTATGGTGAAAACTGCATCCTACCAAAATGTTTAGAAGAATAAACTCCTCCCAGCATTGCTTGAAAAATGGGTGGAAAAGGTTGCAAGTGAGCTCTTTCATCAAGATAACGTACAGCGCATCGGACGAACATGACGCAGGAGTTTCTTCATAACAACAACTTTGAAGTGATTGCTCATGCTCCCAACTCACCTGATCTGGCACCTAGTGACTTTTGACTGTTTCCCACAATGAAAGACATTCTCCGTGGTCGCAGATTCACTACTTGTGCCGCTACGGCTAGAGAGAGATTACATTGGAAAGTGACACTAGTTTCACATTTTTCTTGTGATTACTTTGTGAGAAAAAAAAATAGGTGTTATAACTTGAATGTAGCTCCTATTTTCAAATGTACTACGAAACCATTTGATAAATAATTCATTTATAGTGCTAAAGTAGTAGTAATGTTTGTATAATAATTATATCATGGTTTCAGGAGGGAGAACAATAAATAAAGGAAGTTAACTTTCAATATCAACATTTTTAATGTGAAAGGATAATTAGAATTACTTCAATTCCACCCTAAGAAGTGGTGGAAAGTGGCTGCATTTTCAACTGCCAACAATTAAATTTAATCATTTAAGAATCCATCTCATGAATTTAATAGGTATAATACATACCTTACAGTTAGGAACAGCAATGTAATTATGACAATGATACCAAAAGTTTCTTCAAGGATTATAAAGTTCTATTTCCTCCATAAAAGCTATCCTGATGTAACATTTATTGGCAGAGCTTTCATAATTGGAATCTATATTATATTCATCTTTTGGTCCATTGGTTTTTATTTTAAAACCTGATGTTTCATCCAGCAGTATGGTAGACAGTTTCATTAAAACATAAATTTTCCATTTTTATTTTACAAAAATATTTATTTAAAACTCCATATTAATGAAGAATCTTATAATTGCTCCCTATCAAACACTTCTCACCTCCTCTTCCATTAGGAGTGGCTTTTTGATAACATCCCCACAATATTTTTACTACTGAATTAAAAAATATATAGTGACATTTCACAATTGTTAGAAATTAATCATTCTTCCACACTAACCATGTGTGGAATAGGTAGAATAGGTAGAGTCAGAGAAAAATTCAATGCCATAGCCAGGATTTGAACAGCAGATCTTTGCCTACACATGGCTAGTGTGGAAGAACGATTAATTTTCAGCAATTTACCTAATAGTGGTACCTATGAAGCCTGAGACTTAAGCACTTACAGCATAGTAGTCGCTACAAAAGGTGTGCATCTCATTGTATATGAGAGGCCCTAGTGGTTTACCAGGAAAACACGAGTCAGTTGGAGAATTAAATGTCATGCTGGCAGGTTGGCCATAGTAGCTCAGTGGTTAAGAGCAACCGGACAGTGACCGGGAGATCCATAGTTCAAATCTTGGCTATGGCATTGAATTTTTCAATCTGACTACCTATTTCACAATTGTACTGAAAATCCCACAAAGTGCATCAACCTCATTTTCCATCCATTCCACATTAAGGGTGATTCTTTGAAGTATGCAACACTTGTCTTCTTACTTAACAAAATCATTAAGGGAACAGGCCTATTCATGCTACTAATCCTTAAAATTGTCTCCTGTGGAGCATACTCTTTCTCCTCTTCCATTACATATATATATATATATATAATAGCAGCCCCACAGTACTTTTACTCTTGTTCTAAAGAAAGAACATGAGTCAGATTCGCTATTCATGTACAAAGGTGCCTCCCATAAAAAACACCTAAATCCCTGTTTTTTGTAAAAAACTAAAGCTACTGACAGTAAAGCAATCCAAATATTATAAACTACAACACTTGGTAAACTAACCTTTTCAGTCACTTCCATTAGGTGACGGATAGTTTGCTATTGTGCTGCCACCTACTGGAGACAAAACAAACTTATTGACCGAATCTTTCGGCAGTATTTCAAAATTCATTACACGAGTTTTATTTTTCAAAATACATATTTTCTCCCAATAATTAAATCAGTAGGTGCATGAAACTGTTTTAATAACTTAACTTCTGGATCTATTTCATGGTTAAATGGCTAAAAATGATCTGCGACCGCTAATTTATCAATCTGTTTACATCACGAAACCAGTCACGGAGGATTTCACAATTTTTAAAAAGACATATAATTGAAGTTGGTTACCAAGTGCTGTAGTTTATAATATTTAAACTCCATTTCCCATCAGCAGTTTCTTCTTATTTGTCTTTTGTATCTACTGAATAAAGGGAGCAAACATTTATTTTTTCATTAAACATAAAATACTGAAAAACATGTCCTTTCATACTGAAAAACCTCAAAACTGCTTCTTGTTAAAGGTTTCCCTTACCATCTTCCATTGAAATTAATAATAATAATAATAATAATAATAATAATAATAATAATAATAATAATAATAATAATAATAATAATAATAATAATAATAATAATAATAATAATAATAATAATAATAATAATAATAATAATAATAATAATAATAATAATAATAATAATAATAATAATAATAATAATAATAATAATAATAATAATAATAATAATAATAATAATAATAATAATAATAATAATAATAATAATAATAATAATAATAATAATAATAATAATAATAATAATAATAATAATAATAATAATAAATATTATAATATTATAATAATAATAATAAATATTATAATAATTATAAATATTTATTATTATAATTATTT
Source organism: Mantis religiosa (assembly GCA_030765055.1). Classification (NCBI taxonomy): domain Eukaryota; kingdom Metazoa; phylum Arthropoda; class Insecta; order Mantodea; family Mantidae; genus Mantis; species Mantis religiosa. The sequence goes on from CM060952.1 coordinate 109,574,707, forward strand.
ATTATTATTATTATTATTATTATTATTATTATTATTATTATTATTATTATTATTATTATTATTATTATTATTATTATTATTATTATTATTATTATTATTAATTATTAGTTTATTTACTTTTTTAATTTACTTATAGCATTCCCACAACATTTTTTCTTCTTGTCCTAAAGAATGTGTGTGTTAAATTTGCCATTCATACTAAAAAATCCTCTTAAATGCCTCCCATCAAATCATTTTCATACTTATCTTCCATTAGTATTTTATATTATTCCCCTAAAAGAATTGCAATAGTTCTTGATTTATTTAGTAAAACATTGAGAAACAGCCCATATGTAAAGAGAATTCTCAAAATTGTCTTAAGCCATTCACACTGCAGTATTTGTATGTTTGTCCTAGAATGTGTCCTAGAGTGTGTGCCAAATTTGATTGAAAACTGTACAAGAATGCAGAAGCATAAAATTGTAGATGCATAGGTTAACTTTAGTGTAGTCTGACATTTAATGATAAAAGTTATGCCACCAAGACAAACACTCATATAACTGTTATAATTGTTTTGATGTACAGATTGTTTTATAATAAAAAAATCAACTTTTATATTATATGCATAATTAAACACATAGTACATGAACTGAGTCTGTGGGTTCAATGTAAGAGAAAATTGGTTTTAACTGTAGCTTAAAGCTCTTGAGAACTCCTAGAATTCATCAGTGCTAACTCATTCACTCACTGCCTATATTGCACATAAAATAATCTGATAACTGAAACTCAAAAAACACATATTTACAAGTTCCATTTTTTAAAATCAGGCAAAACAGAAGCATATGTACATCACTGCATATTTTTTTTTCCATTGATAAAATGTTACATACAGCTTATACCTTTCAAATTAGTAATTTCATCTTATTGGGCGTAAGAGCACTCAAAACTCTATTGAGTTCATGAAGCATTTCACTATGATTGGGCAGATGGTACTGATGTCATGAGCACAAGATAAATAATTTGATCAGTTTATTTTGAAACAGACGTAAATGCACAGGGTACTAAAATAATATTTCCAACTACTTTTTCCATCAACTGATATAGAAAGAGAGATTATATACATGGTTTTAACAAATGTCACTGCTCATAATGAAGAGGGGAAGTTACTGTATGTATGACCCCTGCACTTTCGAAACCAAACAGTGATTCACTTTTACATTTTCGACCCTTCTGCACTGAGGTTTAACAAGCTTAAGGGATGGGTTTTTAAAATAAATTTGATCATGGATTTTAACAGCCGTGATTTTTAATCTTGAAATTTTCTTGGAAAATGCATTCCAATTGTTTGCTTCAAATGTGCTTGGAAAAGTTATTTTTTCTGTTCAGATTTAAATCTGGATATTTTATATAACAGTGGAGTAAGCAGAATAATTGGAGTTAATTTTCAAGTTAGATCTAGAAGATTACATTCTATGTCAAATCTCTTTCAAATATATGGTGCATCTTGTAAAGAAGAGTTCTCAAAGGAATTAAAAGCTTTGTTTACAATGTTCCATGTATGAAACCAACGATTAGGAAAAGTATAACTAAACTTTGTTTTAGAAATCCATCCAAATGCCATTTTGTTTCTTTTGAAGCTTATTCAACCGCTTTTTTTTTTTCCAACTCAAAATAGTTAAGACAACTCTAGGTACATTTATGACGTTTTACTTTTTTTCTGGTTCACATTAACTGAGTATGTCACAGGCGCTGAGATTTATTGTGAAGTTGATCTGTAACAAAAATATTTCATCTCTTAATACAGAGCTGAAGTTTGTTTATCACATGCATTATGGCTTCCCTTGAAGCTTCAGTCAGACTGTTACTCTCACAAAAACCAGCTATTGTTGTAGCATTCTTTTCTAGTCCTTCTATTGCCTGTGCTGCATCCTCTCGTGTAACAATTAATTTTATTTTCTTTGGTGGATTGTCTATATCTGGAAGATCATCTGCTGTGTGACATTTACCTAACTGATGTGATAACACTGGCTGAGTTTTCACTTCACAAGTTCTAGCTTTCTTACAAGAATGAGTGAAAGCTACCTTAGACTGATGCCTCAGATAATCTTCATATGTCAAATGCCCTTCACTTGGAGATTCTATTGGTATTTTCTGCAAAAACCTTGTCACTTGTTGTTGCAATGGAGGATTATCTTTCACTGTAAGCACCAGAATTTTCTCGTGAACATTGACATGAGCAAAATATGCAAATGTCTGAAATGCTGTTTGCTGCACCAAAGGATTTCCATCTTGCATTAAGAGAGAAAACAATGAACCTATTAACTGAAATACTCTCTGTTGATTAGCATCACCTTCAATCACTTTAGATGAAAGTGCAAATAGTAGATCTGTTGCACTAAGTTTTACAGAAGAATCACATGACCCAATGAACTGCTTTAAAGTTTGCAGAATCTGTAAAAAAAAATGTGTTTTATATTTCTCAATCCAGCAATTGTTTAGATTAATGATAAACCTAAACATCAAAGTAAAGATTTACATTAACTCCAACTGCAATCTTCATTCAATTGTTATACATCCATTCACGTAACAAAACCTGAAAGAAATTTATTTAGGGTCAAAACACCTTTACTGTCTTATTAGTTACTTAATTTACATGTAACAGATGTTTCACTATTAAATGGAAATTTCTAGATACATTAAAAAGAGTTATTATTAGACAATATAAAACAAAAAGCAAATTCAATAAAGAAAATTATACACCAATCACACTATGCTCAGTGGTAACTAAAGTAGTAGAAGGAACATAATAAAATGAGCTATAGAAATATTCTGAAACAAAAAAAAAGTTATTGGAGTTCCAATACATTTTTCAGAAACATAAAACAACAGATACAATAGATGAAGCAAATGATAAAACTCAATCATAATAATCATAAAATTAAGATAACCATATTTTTAGAGTTGTACCTTAGACTTGTTAAAGGCATTCAACTTAACATCTTTGTATATTGTATATAACATAGAAAAATATGGGGTTTTCAGGGTTGCACAAAAATGGATACAAAATAGAAGAAAACAGAAATTCAATAGCAATGTATGGAAATATATTATAAAAATATAAAAGTAAGATCAAACTTTGGATGAATTAAACAAGTTCATTTTATATTTTTGTTTTTGTGAGGTTCATTCATAATTCCACTTTTTTGCTCTTGTTGACACTCTTCAACATCTCTTCTAGTTTTGTTCTGAGTTTGGAAATAATATAATGTTATCTGTAAATCTTAGGTTGGTTAACTTCTTCCCGTTTATATTCAGCCTCCAGCTTTTCTTGCATTTTATCTGTCTAAATGCTAACTCGAGTATGCAGTTAAAGAGTTTTGGGGATATTGGGTCTCCTTTTCTGACACCTTTTGTTTTTTCAAAGAGTTCCCCTTCCACATCTATTCTGATTTTAGAGTAGCAGTTTGTGTAAATCTTTCGTAGTGGTCTTACATATTTAGGATGTATTCCTATTGCATACAATGAATTTATTAAACTGTTGTGGTCTACCAATAAATGCCATATATAATTTTAGACTGAATTCAGCTGCTTTCTCTATAACCTGATTTATGGTCTGTAAGTGATCTATTGTACTATACTGAGCACGGAATCCTGCCTGCTCTAGTGGTTGGTTCTCATCTATTATTTCCGTGAGTATTTTAGTGAAGAGCATGACCAACTCCACAGAAAGCATTATTCAAGTAGATGGAGAACAAATAGAATATTGTAACAACTACATTTACCTAAGCCAAATGGTGAGTATCTCAGGAACAAGGGATGTAAAAATAAGAAGAAGAGTAAAATTAGCATGGGGTAAATTCTGGAACCTGAAATTCATTCTTCAAAACAAACATTTAAGACCAGATATTAGAATAGATACCCTTCAAACCTGCATCATTCTAGTCTTACTATACGGTTGCCAAACTTGGGCACTTATGAAGAAACAGGCTCTGATGCTACAGACATGCCAATGGAAGATGGAAAGGTAGATCCTGTTCATCAGCCTAAAAGATAAAGTGAAGAATGAAGTGTTGTGAAGAAAAAGCAGCCTAGAAGATGTAGCCACCAGAGCAAAGAGGATCAAATGGCAAGAATGTGTCAAGACAGATGGGCATATGTCATAACAGTATGGGATGTGCGACAAGGGAGGAGAAGCAGAGGACGTCCGAGGCTATGATGGTTCCTGAAGTTCAAGGATGGGCTAGATGCAAAGTGGATTAGAATGGCAAAAGACAGACATCAATGGAAGCAAGTGGTAGCAGCTCTAAAGTGGAAGTGACAGTGAAAATGAACAGTCATTTCTAGATATAAGGATACAGTATTAATTAAAAGAACTGGTATCTTTCAGGAATTTGCTCACCCTGTAAGAAACGGCCGAGCTGACCCCACCAGTGGGTGGGAGGCCCTTGCTCTTAAGGGCTATTTATTTATTTATTATTTATTTTCCATTTTTGGCATATATTAATGAGCTTTCTAAAATGTAGAAGAAATGTATGGTAAATGGCTATACAGATGATGCCACAATATAAATTAGAGAGCATACTACTAAAGGTGAGGAAATTTGTCCATAACAAAAAAGATAAATAACATAATGAAACAGGTTAAGAACATCATAATAATGAAACATTAAAGCAACTGTACTGTGTTTTTGTACAAGGGAGATTCAAATGAAAGCTTAAAAATATAATAAAAATAGCAATCTTCTGTAAGTTGGCAACACTGTTACCAATGCTTTAAAGAAATGACCAACAAGTGACAGCATATTGCAGACAATATAAGTTTAAAATTGCTGACCTGCTAGCGACATGCACTGCCAAATAACATGCTGTCATACTTCTCAGAGAAGAGCGAAGGTATCAAACTTAATGAAATCCTTGACAAATGAACATAAAGTACGGTGATCCATGTTTATTATTGCAGCAAGTGTACCAGTGAAGTAGAAAATGGAGTATGGTGTTACTTTTGTCGCAGATGCTCCGTCTCTGTCAGGCAAACCTTGTGTCATCAGAGTCTATTGTAACAATTAAAGCTATTATGATGAACAATTGCCACATGACAGTGAATGAAATAACTGCAATCTAATATTATTTATAGCTCATCCCTCACACTGTTCAGGATATATTTAAATCTGGCAAAGTATCTGCAAGGTAGTGCCAACGATGCTTACTCCAGAACTAAAAGAGTGTGCATTTATGCCTATGAAGAACTTTTGTGCCACTTTGGTGATGGCTTCCTTGCAAAAGCTGCTGGATGTACACTAACACCAAAACAAACAAAGCCCGCCTCAGTAGCGTGGTGGTAGTGTGTCTGCCTCACGTTCAAGAGGTCCCGAGTTCGAACCTCGGTCAGGGTGAGTTACCTGGATACGGTTTTTCCGGGGTTTTCCCTTATCCTGAAAGACAAATGTGTTAGTTTTAAGTTTACTCTTTTGAAGATTCGTTCAAATTTTCTAAAAGCCCATGGATGGTAGGTGAATTTTCTATATTGCCAATTTGTGTTTATAAGTGGTGTGAGAGTTTTTTTTTTTTTTTTTGTGTGTGTAATTTACGTCCGCCCCAATGTTAAGTTATATCGGACGGTGAATGAATTGGTTGAAATGATGCTCAAATGAGTCCAGGGTCCATGGAGCTTAGAGTTACCTGACATTCATCTTGAAGGATAAGGGAAAACCCCGGAAAAACCTTATCTAGGTAACTCACCCTGACCGAGGGTGTGAGAGTGGCAATATAGAAAATTCACCTACCATCCATGGGCTTTTAGAAAATTTGAACGAATCTTCAAAAGACTAAACTTAAAACTAGAACCCCAAAACAAATTCAGTCTGAGGAACCTGCTAAATAAGCCACTAAAAAATTCAATCCCCAACAATTTGAAATCAGGAGTTTATCAGATTAATTGTGAAACCTATGAAAACAGCTACATAGGAAAAACTAAGAGAAACTTGTTAACCAGGCAAAAAGAACACCAGAGGAACATTAAGTTGAAACAAACAGAAAAATCTGCAGTTTCACACCATTTTTGGACAGAAAACCACAACATTGGCCACAACATTAAACTGTTAAAATCTCTAAGTACACCCATAGAATTGGATATTTGGGAAAAAATATTCATAAACAAAAACCGTGATAAAGGTATAAATTTTGAAATCCCAGCATTAAATGAAGTATTAAAACTTAGCGCCTCAAACACTAGATGGCAGAGTGATCGGAGCTCCGTAGTAGTGGAAGAAGAGGAATTTTCATTTAGTCACCAAACAGCTGAGGATGAGATCGAATGATCTTGAAAACGTTTCAATTATACAACAACAAGTAAGTGAAGTTTGAGTGTAAACATAGTGACTCATAAATCAAACTCAAATATGAAAAATACTTCACTGTTAATGATGCTTCTGCTTTCAATATTTATAGTAATACATGTTTAGATAAAGACAATAATAATGCACTTAGGGGAACATCAAATAATCATGCACTAGAAAATTTAGACAAAGAACATTATAAAATATTACCTAAAGAAATAAGAGATACGGAACAAAGAAAAACATGAAGGAACACCATTAACAAATACTCAATAAAAAATGCATTCAACAGTATTGAAGAGTTTAAGTATAATACAAAATACATTGGAACCAGATTTATACGCATATGAAGGGGAAGAGGAAAGATTACTTATTAAATATTTTGATTATTACTTTTAAAAGTAATACAATATGTCTGCATGTATAAAACTTAAAGATATATACAAAGCAAATATTATTTAGAAGTTGGTCCCGCTTTTAACTATTCAGTTAATTTGTTTGTTTCACTTTTCTTTGCACTCATTTTGTAAAACATATTAATGAATTAATATTAATGAACTTAGAGTTTTCTTGCTACAACTTTTTGCACTGATGTAATGTCTACACAGCCCGAATTCAAAAGATCCCAAGTTTGAATCTGGGTTAGGGTGAGTTATCTGGATAATCTTTTTTCCAGGGCTTTCCACCACTGATGACTATACTTAACATGTATAAGCAATTTCTAAGTCAGAGGCAAATAAAGTTTTAGTGTTGCGTCTATTAAGTGTCACCTCTTGTATGAATTTTACTTTGTGATCTAGCGTATAACATTTCCTTTTTCTTTCCTCCATGGCTGATTAAAAGCACCTGAGAACTGAAACATATAAGGGGCATTCAAAAGGAAACGAGCCAGTGTCTGGTATGCGCTAACCAGTGACAGGATGGTAATATTGTGGCGTGTGTAACAAAGTATTGTTCCGACCAATGCGTGGAAGTTCACATCCCATTGCTAGAGGGCACCCATGCATGTCACATGACTATACAAAGCTAGCAGCAGCACATTGCAAACAGTGAAATGGAGGCGTCAAAATAAGAGCAAAGAGGTGTTATTCGTTTTCTGACAGTGGAAGGAGTAGGAGGAACATTCATCGATGAATGTCACAAGTGTACAGCAAACACTGCATGTCCCTTGCAAGGATCAAGGCATGGCACATGTGCTTCGGGGGAGGACGGGTGTCGTTAGCCCATGATGCACAGTCTGGAGAACCATACTGCATTACTGATGACATCGTCCAGCTGGTTGATGAACTCATTACCTAGGACCGCTGAGTGACAGTGAAAGCCACAGTGGCCAAGGTTGGATTGAGTGTCGGAAGTGTTCACACCATCACAAAGTGTGTGCCCAATGGTGTCCCATTGTCTTCAATCACACCAGGAAACATGTCGATTGGCCCACTGTTTTGGTCATCTGCAGTGCTATGTTAGGGAAGGGAATGAGTTCCTGGCACGAGTGGTGGCTAGAGATGAGTCATGGTGTCATCACTTCGAACCAGAATCAAAACGACAGTCTCCAGTGGAAGCATCCAGGGTCACCACTGCCAAAAAAAAAAAAAGTCAAGGCCATCCACACAAATGCAGGAAAGGTTATACTGACGTTCTTCTTTGATCAAGATGACCCCCTTCTGATACACTTCCTGCAGCACGGGACAACAGTGAATGCCAAGCATTACTCGCAATCCTTGACCACCCTTCACCAAGCGATCAACTCAAAACGACCAGGCAATCTCATCCGTGGGGTCATTCTGCTCCACGACAATACAAAGCCTCACATGGCCAACACAGTCACGGAAATTCAAATGGGAGGCACTAGGGGCTCTCGCATTCGAGATACACCAATTATGGTGGCTTACTATCGTAAGTACTTAAATCCCAAGCTTCATCATTTAACTCTTATTGTTTAAGTTAATTCACGAAAATTAATAATTTCTTTGCCATGGCATCGAATTTTTCATGTTGACTCTATCAAAGGAACTGACGTTTGATAGTCTCACAAAAACTCGAGAATGGCTGAACCGATTTGCCTAATTTTGGTTTTGAAATATTTTTATAAGTCTAAGGAAGGTTTAAAACGTGAGAAAAAGTCCTGAAGTGATAATGGTCGGGTTATTAACTAAATATAAAAGTACATACGCAAACTTTTATAGAACACATACAGCTTCGTCAAACAAAAGCATTACAGATTAGAAAGAAATTCCACTCCTTGCCAAAGTCTTCACAGCTATTTTACTTACCATATTTTATTAAATGCTTATCGTTTGATATCAGGACTGGAATTTTTTATATAGCATGAAGATATAGCTTTCAAAGATTAGGCACAAAATTAATTTATGAACGCACTATAACACTATAAATATTTGACCACAGACAATTGTAAAATATTGGTGAAACCTTGGATACCTTCTTTATAATTTGTGTTTGTGAATTCATGAACGTAAATTGAATTGACAGAAAATTAATTGAATTCCTTTGTGACTTTGAGAAGTTCGCGGAAACTTTTTATTATGCCAAGGAGAAGACGACCTGACTTAGGTCGTGGAAGTCAGTCAAATGTGCAACCAGCTACATCACGTGCTGACCACACGATGAGCAGCAAGATGCAGCTAATGCTAATAGTGTGTTCATATGTCAGAATTGCATTCTAGAGTGTCCGTTTCTTCTGGGGGAGTTGTTTTCATACAAGTCAGTTGACACAATTATAAATCAGGATGACATAGTCAACTATCTCACAGAGTTTTTAAATTCATTAGAATTACATAGACTCCCACCTCACAATTTTCAAATTAAAAGTAGTATCAGTTGTGATCATGCTGCATAACATTAACCAACCATGACTGTGCAATGGAACGAGACTAGCTGTGAAAAAGCTAATGAATAACATCATGGAGGCAACAAACATCAAGGGAAAGTACTAAGGAGAGGATATCTTGATCCTGGTATTCCGATAATTCCAACGGATTTACCTTTTGATTTTAAGTATCTACAATTTTCCGTGCATTTGGCCTTTGCAATGACCATAAAAAAAATTGCAAGAGCAGTCACTGAAAGTTTGCAGATCAACGTGGAATTTTCCCTGTTTCTCTCATGGACAATTAGTGTGTGTGTTCGCATGTCGAAAAATCATCATCTTTATATATTTACACACCACAAAAAAGACAAAAAAAAAATGTTATTTATCAGAAAGCTTTAAATTGATTAACTTAATTGTAACTGTGTTGTATTTAAACTTCACCCCCTATTGCAGAATAAATAACGATTCCAATGTGTAATAACTATGATACAATGAAGCACAAAATTATATTAACAAATCCAAATTTGTTTTATTTATATACGAGGGCCGTTCAGAAAGTAACCTCCGATCGGTCACAGTGCAGGTAGCGGGGGGAGTAGCGACACCATCTGTGCATTCACGCACTCAGCAGGTCAGTCGGCATCAAGCCGTGGTCGAGTGAACGTCGTATCTGCGCTAGTTTAGTGTTTGTGGCCGTTTGAAATGTGTGCTGCAATAGAAAACCCCGCCAAATGTGAAGTGCGTGCTGTTATAAGGTTTTCTACAGCCAAAGGATATTCTGCAGCAGCTATTCATTGTGAGCTTTGTGCCGTGTACGGACCAAGAGTTATGAGTGAAGGAGTGGTCCGTGAATGGGTACGTGTATTTAAAAGTGGACGAGAAAACGTTCATGATGAAGAGAGGAGTGGTAGACCATCATTGGTGATGGACGAACTCGTTCAGACAGTTGATGCAAAAGTTCGTGAAAACCTTACAGCCCAGATCTGGCGCCAAGCGATTATCACCTCTTCATGCATATGAAGACATGGCTCGGGTCCCAGCGGTTTGATGACGACGAAGAGCTCAAAGATGCGGTCACAGGCTGGCTCCAGGCACAAGCGGGTGATTTTTATGCAGAAGGAATTTCAAAGCTTGTGAACAGATACAATAAGTGCCTCAATCGTTATGGAGACTATGTAGAAAAATATTGCAAAGATGTAGTTGTAAGATGTATATATTAAAATATTTTTATTTAACTTGGTGAATTTTTTGCAATCAACCGGAGGTTACTTTCTGAACGGCCCTCGTAAATAAGTTCAGACAACCTTTATTGACAGTGCAAAGCTCGCTGAGTCAGGTAGTATGAAATAATAATAGAAATAATAAATAAAAACCTTACAACGTAAAAAATATAAACCCTTAAAATACATCATTTATGTCAAATAGTTTTCCATGATGATAATTTCCAAGATATTTGCTGCTATTGGTGTGAATTTTCCAATAACTTATTACATATTTTAAATGCTAGGACCACCATTCTTTTTTTCTTTAAAGGTTAAATATGAAGGTTACCAAGATATTTTTGAAGACCTAGCTATTGCTTCACTTGTGCCTGCAACGAAATGTGTAATAAAAACATCTCAGCAAATACTTATATTAAATACCAAAATGTAGAATACATGTAACGTGTGGAGAAAAGTACAAAGATAAAGCATAATGGGTTTTTCTACCCATGTGAATGCAACACATCAAATGTTTAATTTTAGGTACTCACTTTAGAATAAATAATTGTTCTATTATAAATATTAAAAGCAGAAGCATTATTAACAGTGAAGTATTCTTCATATTTGAGTTTGATTTATGAGTCACTATGTTTACACTAAAACTTCACTTACTTGTTGTTGTATAACTGAAACGTTTTCAAGATCATTCGATCTCATCCTCAGCTGTTTGGTGACTCACCAAACAGTCACCAAACAGCTGAGGATGAGATCGAATGATCTTGAAAACGTTTCAATTATACAACAACAAGTAAGTAAAGTTTTAGTGTAAACATAGTGACTCATAAATCAAACTCAAATATTGTTCTATTAGTAAAAAAAAAAAAAAAATGTTACGAGCGGTATCTCAGAAAGCATAACTTAAAAGCAAAAGGATGATTACATAATGAGTTATTTACACTTTACACAGAAAGCATTTCATTATTTCTATTTTGTCAAAATCTAGACTTGATTAAATCACACCTGTTTAAGATACCTGCATGAATAATGAATAATAAAATCTTGAATTTTCTGGGAATGGCCTGTGAAACTTTCTTCATTCTAAATGACTTTGTGTAACTGATAAACCATAAGAGTTAGTCAAAAACTTACTTCACAAAAAATAGATTTCATAAAAACTTGTCATTTATGCCAAATAAATTTCTTTGATGTTTTATCTATTTCCAAGATAATCTTTGTTACTGGTTTACATTTTTCAAATATTCATGCAACACATGCACATGCAAATCCACATATGAATCATTTTCTAAAAATACTGTTTTTGGAATCAAAATGTTTATTTCAAGTGAAATCTTTGTATTGAATTCTTGGATGATATGCAATATTTCCTCAACTTACAGGTAAGAAATAGTCAGGAGAAAAAAGAAGAAAAAAAAAAGAGAAAGAGAAAAGCAATAGAAATGTATACAGCAAAATGTAATACATAATGTTTTAAAAATTCACTCAGGAAACAAAGAATAATGTAGTTTGCCAATGTATAACACATTATACACAAGTTTTGGCATTATAACAAAAATAAGTACTAACAGCAGCATTTCTTTCGATATAGCGCACTAACCAATTCTTCAGACATGACTTAGCTAATACTTCAATTATATCGGACCTAAGCAGAATATTTGCTACCAGCCCCTGAAATCCAATATTGCCATATACAAAAAATTGAAAATTGCAACTGAATGTAATTGTGTCCACTACACTGCATGTTTCCTTGGTTTATAATTGCTTGAAATTAAATAACAAAACTGTACTCTCTATCTTGTTTCAGTAGGTCCACAAATTATTCTACAGTAGAACCCTTTTTAATGTTCCCATTTTTAACGAATTCCCATTTGTACAAACTTTTTCAGCAGTCCCAGCAAAGGCTCCATAAGCACAATATTAAGTAAACCCACAAATAATTAACCTTTCTTTAATGAACATTAAATTAGCATATTTCGGCCTCTGCATGGACATTGATCAATTCAACTGCATATGAAACTAAGAGGTATCCATTGATTGCTTAACTGCAGGAATTAGCAAACGATTAGCATTCTTAGAAGAATAGTACAGTGTAGCTTTTCATACTGTTTCACCACAGCTCATTATTTGCTTTGCCTAAACAAAAGTGTGGCATTACTTTCAACACATATTACTATGGTAACACAAGAAATGAAGAGTAAATTTGAAAGAAAAGTAGTATGGGAAATTTCCCATGAACCTCTTTGTAAGGACAACTCCTATTTAAGGTACAAATATTAAAACCATTTCCCCAAGTTGTTAAAAGGTAGACATCTTGCTATCTTAATTCTTAGAGCCCTTAATCTTAACTATTGCTTCCACAAATACTAGTAACATAAATATTTTATTTGTTAATGTCACTGTCAATTGCAAGGATCATGAAAGCACAGCCAGTGTTCCTCATGAGTTCTTTTGCATGCCAGTAAATTTACTGATACTGAGCTGTCAATTTTAAGCATACAAAAAACCATTGGTCTGGGCTACACCTGAATTTGTAATCTTGGGAACACTAGGCTAGACTCAAATACTGGTGCTACTTTATGAATAGTAATGCAAGTTACCTGTATAAGCTGCATATTGTTAAAGTACTTCACTGCTGTAGCTGTCAGCAAGATAACTATTGCAATAAAGTGATGCAGCCACTGAGAGCCTTGTAAACTTGTTTCTTCTTTCGAGAACAATTCTGGTAAATCCACACATCGCCATAAGGAAACCAAACTACTAACGAGTTGACTATTATTTTGGATTTCATCCATACATCCTACTGCAGCACATAAAGTATTTACCTGTAACACCCAAAGTAGACTATATTGCATTAACCCATTAATGCCCAACTCATCTTTTCCTTAAAAAATTAAAAAAACTAAAAATTAAAAAAAAAAAAAAAAAAAAAAATGTGTAATGTAGTAGTTCAGCATACAGAATGTCAACAATATATTTTATTTGCCTTTCTATTCAACCAGTGTCCCAAAATCACCCACCCAGTCTATAAATAGACTGCTGGGCATTAATGGTATCAAAACATACTTGAAACAGCTGTTATTACTTTTGAACTCCAAAACATTATTATTTTTTATATTTGTTATTTTTCATTATGAATACAAGGTCAAAAAAAAAAAAATACACTTCCAGTGGATTCCATCCCACTGTGGAATTACAGGCAATGAAATAGCAGATTCCTTGGCAAAAAAAGGAACACAAATAAAACAAAGCTGCCAACAAAAAACCTCATTCCACACATCAAAACTACATATAAACAATAGAATCAACTTATTCTGGAAAGAAGAATGCAAAGAAAAAAGTACCAACAAGCAATGGAAAATTCTACAAGGAAGTAAAAATCCCATCCCAGACTACCCAAGAAGCAGTACTGTTGCCATCTTCCGACTGATTACTGGCCACGACTGTTTGGCCGCTCATCTACACAGGATTAATATTTTTGAATCCCCGACCTGCACACTGTGTAGGGACCCGAAGTCATTGATGGACGGAGATCATCTGCTCCAGTGTAGTGCCCTGACAAAAACAGATGGAGAACTGACAGCACAACTAGTCACATGTTATTGGGAGGCCAGAAGGAAAATGGAAATTCTCCAACTCCATGAGCATTAGCAACCAACCATATCTGTTATTTTAAATTTATTTTAAAAATGTTTAAGAAGAAATCATTATAAACTGTTGGAAGTGTTTATGATGTGAACAAGATTAATCAATGAGTGAAAGAAAGATATGTAATATAGAGTAAGTTATGAATGTGAAATATGTGTGGAGGCGATTGTGATTAAGGCAACGCCTCTTTTTCAAAAAAGAGGCGAGGTGTCAAGACATGTTCTTACATGTTAGTAAAAGCAATCAGTTATCAGGTCTTCTTCAAAAGAGATGTGGAGTGTAAAACATGTTTTTGGAATGTGTACATAAAAGTTATTCAGTAATTACATCTTCTTCTGCTAAAAACATATGACTTGTTATTGTCTTCTACGAAAAGACGCCATAGAAACAAGATGTATTTTAACTGATTTCAAAAAGCATTTAATAACTTTGTTCTTCTCTATAAGGGTAGCAGACAGTTTTTATTTAAAAGTGTGAATACTGTATTTCATATTTACTTGATAAATATAAAGTATATGGAGAGAAGAATAGAAATAACAGTTATTTTTTAAACAATGCTAAGTTTCTTCATCTTGATTCAAGGCTACAACCATGAGAGAAAAAAAAAATTAATTTTCAGTTCCAAACTAAATTTTTATCTCAACCAGGAACTTAATTTTATGAGGGATTATTCTACAAAGGTCGCAGCAACCTACAGCAGACAAAATGCCATATATATATAAAGAAAATTTCAACATGAAACTTCATAAAATCACATCATTTCTTAAAACATCATCCCATGAGAAATAATATTCTTCATACTGAAATGATGAACGAATACATTTCTGTCAAATTCATGCATTAACTTTAACTTATTAGTCAATAAGTTTATTTCTTAAAACAATTACAATCCAATTAGAGCCAAACTGCATCTTAACTGAAAAACATTTGGAGTGCAAAACCTTTTTATTGACTGTGATAAGGTTCTAAATATTTTTGACAGAGTGTTATGTCACATGTTTTGCAGAATGTTAGTGGTCTGCCTTTACATCCTTCTATCTGTCAATGCCTCTATGAAGAACATTTAGCCATGAAGTGATCTTTTCATTAAATCTGAAATCAAACTGTAATATATGAGGCAAGGAAACTGGGCGTACCATCTTCATCCTGACTGAAAACATTTTGAGATATTGCACCACCAAGCGTCTTCAAAATCCAGGGAATCTAGTCCATGTATTTTTCTGTATATAATTCAACCATTTATTGCAGTCATGTCCGAAATTCTTGTGAAGAGGGCCCAGTATACCACTTTTTTCCAAGGATTGAAGTTTCTTTTGGTTGACTTTTCAACCCTAGTCATTTGTTTCCTGTATGTCACTCTTTTCAGAGACAGTAAAATGTACTTCAACTAGACCAGAAACATTATCTACATTTACTATACCCATAGCATCACCAGGTGCTTCATCTTCATCAGTCATCTTCATCAGTCATCCTCCTCTGGATCAGGAGGAGGAATCACTAAATCGACTGTATCACAATCATCATGAATTTCACTGGCAAAGTTATCATCATTTACAATATCCAGTGCTTCTTCAAGCAAATTCCTTTGAATACAATGTCATAATTATTACACGCCATACCTCTGAATGTAATCTGAATATGAACGAAAGAAAAAGAAATAGCTAACGAATTTCACACATTAGCGCTCACATTTTCTGTTAAAGTAGCACTGCAAAACTGCCCCAAAATTAAGAGGTACGTACTTTAGAACTAAGTGTTCTTACACATCCTAGCTCCAAGGAATAAAATTTGAACACCAGTTCACTTTTTTCAATCAGAAAAACTGTAAAAAGTAAATGATACACAAGGCAAAAGCTTGCATTCTATTACAGAAGCAATAGTGTCGCTAGAAATTGCATTGTGTAAAGGTTTCCAAGTGCTGATGTGACATAATGCATTATGCGCAGCAGTCTATAAACAGATCACTTCACTTTCAGCTCATATTCTCAGCATTAGAATTGCTTAAAGCTGCAGAGTCTTTGTGTGATGCAATAATATGAATCTTTATCAACAGTTTGTAGTATGAGGGTTATTCGTAAGGTAAGGTCCATTATTTTTAATAAAGTAAACCATCACAGATATTTGCAAAAAAATTTTATTGGATTCCTTCCATATTTCTCTATTTTTCTACATAGTTGCCATATTTGTTTAAATGTTTGTCATAATGTTCTACAAGCTTCAGTATACCGATGTCATACATGTGTGCCACTTGTGAGGATAACGTCTTCAACTGCTTCTTTCACCTCGTCATCTGTGCAGAAGCGCTTGCCACCGAGAAACTCCTTTAGGTAGCGGAACAAGTGGAAATCACTTGGTGCAAGGTCTGGATTATAAAGGTGGCTGGTCAATCTGTTCCCATCCAAAAGAGTTGATGAGATCTTGGGTTCGCCTGGCAGAATGTGGTCTGGCATTGTCATGCAGCAACAACACTCCAGACGTCAGAAGACCACGTCGCTTATTCTGTATTGCACATCGGAGGTTAGTCAGAGTAGCGCAGTAAGCATCTACATTGATGGTTGTCCCTCATTCGATAAACTCGACTAGCAACACTCCATGTCAATCCCAAAACACGGATGCCATCACTTTCCGTGTTGAGATTGTCTGCTTGGGCTTTTGGGTTTTTGGGCTTGGGCTTGGACCTTGACTGGTAATGTCATGTGGCGCTATTCCATCGATTAATGTTTTGACTCAGGAAACGTGAGATTTGCACGTCTCATCCCCAGTGACAATGTGTTCCAATAGTTCATCTCCTTCCTCATGAAATCGGCTCAAAAAGTTCAGTGCACAAGCCATTCTTGTCATTTTGTGTTCCTCAGCAAGCAGTCTTGGAACCCTACGTGAACACAATTTGTGAAAGTGCAAATTTTCAGAGACAGTTTTGTACAGAGTTGTTCTACCCACATCCGGAAATTCCATTGCTAACGTGGAAATTGTGAATCGCCGGTTTTCACCGATCTTTTCATCTACGACATTGACCAAATCTTCTGTGATCACTGCTGGCTGGCCTGCTCCCTGTTCATCTTGGACATTGTTGTGTCCGCCTTTGAAAGCTCGAACCCACTTACGCACTTTGCTGTCACTCAACGCATTGGGGTTGTACACTTCACTGATCTGTCGATGAATGTTCGCTGCTGAAATGTTCCTTGCCGTCAAAACCAAATCACAGACCGTATTTCACAGTCAGCGGGCCGCTCGATTGTTTGAAACATTTTTAACTGTTATTGTTAACAGCACACTACACAACTACCAATGCAAATGGTATCGTTTACGTGCAAGGCATGCCAGGAGTTGGTCCGCATGCGCGTTTCAATGTTTACGCGAAATTCGATGAGCTACAGCGAATCAGACCTTACTTTACGAATAACCCTCGTATTACTGAAAGCTAGGAGGAAAACATAACAAGGAAAGCGCAATGTACGTTCAAACACACACTGCAGTCATTAGCACCTTATTGTTGTAAATTAATAAACTACACAATATGCACATTATTAAAAGACGATAATATGTACACACAATCAAATA
This sequence comes from Mantis religiosa, assembly GCA_030765055.1. NCBI lineage: Eukaryota > Metazoa > Arthropoda > Insecta > Mantodea > Mantidae > Mantis > Mantis religiosa. The sequence goes on from CM060952.1 coordinate 109,592,273, forward strand.
ACTTCAGTGATGACATACATGGTGAAAATAACTCTTGAGAATTTATGCAAAATAAGTAAATAAATAATATATGTAGCAGTCTATAAATAGGCCACTGTGAGTTAATGGGTTAAGGATATTGTCTCATAACTTCATAAGGAACATTAAGCAAATTTATTGTTAAATCTTCCAGTTTTGATAAGAACCAGGACAATATTAAAATGAATTTTCTACCAGAGCACAGTTATGTGACACAATATCAGTATGCTTATCTGCCTATCTGTCTATAAACAAATACTGTGTTTAAGAAATTGAACCATTATAAGGTTTGAAGATCTTTATTGAAATCAGTATCAAATTAAGAACTATTTGCCAAAGTATATATTGAAAACATTTTACTTTTGCTGATACACTAATTCAGTTGTCAAATAGAACTCTCCCATCAGCTAAATTAATAATTAAAGTGCTTCTCATGCAAAGTAAAACAATATACACCTATTTAGCTAAAGCTCTGTAAGCTAAAAACCAAAATATATAACATACCATTTGCTTGTAATCTCTGATGCTTGGTGCTGACTGGGAAAGGAAGTTGTCTGTTGCTGACAGTGCAGCAGAGATAATAATGTTCGCAACTCTAGTTCTCAGGTCCTCTGGAATCACTTGAACTCCTATAGCCTCCCAGACAGGTAGATTGAGGTGAGGAGGATACATCTCCACCATCTTTATTTTATGATTACTAGCCAAAAGTTGATAAAGTCTGGCAAGTAACTCCATTATAAATACTTTCTCTGGTCGCCCATAATACTCCACAACATTTTTACATAATTCTGCGATGAAGCAAGTATGCTGAAAACATAATTCAGCACTGCCAAATCTGTGGATCAAATGGAGACAAACAGAACTATTAGTTCATTTGTTTCAGTTATGCAGCAATAGGTATATCCATGGAATAGCCTAAAGCTATATATATTCAGAAGAAAAAAGAAGTTTCCTCTCTAAACTTAATATAATCTGTATAAATTAACAATTTGCTTATTTTTAACTACCATTAAAAAAAGAGAATTGTTGCATGATTAATTAATCACATTTTCAGCTTTCCTCAAATTTATTTTTTTTATTTTGATATGACATATGACTAGGTGACTATTTGCTTAAGATGCTACACGGTTTATAAGTTTTATGAACAAATATCAGCTGACATCAAATTGCATTAATCTGCCTAGAACAGGAAAATTGGTCCTTGCACAAAAGATTGATTGTTCTTTCACAATAACCATTGCGTACTTCACATAATGTTCACATATTGGGAAGTGCCTCTTTGACCTTCTAACAAGCTCTATGGCATTTGTAAATGATTCTGCAGCATTTCTAAAGTAACTCTCGTTTAAGAGGAGAACTGATAAGCTCCTTAAGCTTGATCCATCAAAAAGTCACTGCTTCAGATGAAAAGTAAATTAGGTCCAGGTATGACTATGTTTTAGCATAAGTACAAAAAATTAAAAATTTTAGACACAGCCTTCTCTATGTTTATGTGTTAACATTAGGAAACATCTACATCCACATTCTAAATTCACATGTACATTCATTTTCGTTTAATTCTGTGCACTGTAATATTCGAAAAAAAAATTTCATTTAAATAAACTTCATAAAAAGATGTGTGCAAGAAATTAAATGGGAACAGCTGTTTGCTGAAATTGGTATAATTGGTATATTGTTGAGAATTTTAAATTAGTTAAAACTTGCTAATTCCCAAAAGGCTTTCAGGACTGAATATGTATTTCAAGACATAATTGCAATGCTATTCTGAACTTCATTTATGAGCGATTTACAGAGGAATCCACATTTCATATCAATAATTCAGTACAGATTGACATTTATTACTTTTTATTTCTTCAGCATTACATTTTGTGAACCAGTTTGGTGAGAAGTAATATCAACTTAGTGATATCAACGTAATATCAACGTAAGACAGGTTTCAAAAAATGAAAGGATTTTCCAGTTATAAATATTATATTTGGGATGTCTGAAGTAATTATTTTCAAGAATAATTTTGTCTTACTTAATTTTTTTTTATTCTGATAAATTTGTGACACTTAATGATTTTAACTTCCCAGCACCTCCCTCCATTTAATTGGCAGGGACTAAAAGTGAAGGGACACAACAATTTAAGTGCCAACTAGAAGTAAAACAAATTTATAAACACAATCAACTAACAGTAATCTTAATACCGAATCAAATCAATAGAAATTAAACAAGAAGGAAGAAAGCTGATGATACGATTGATGATTAACTCACTTTATTAAAAAATCTTATGGTAAAACTGATCATTGAAATGGGTTGAGGCTATTGGTTGGCTCATGTCTTCTTCTGTTCAAGGAATTAAGAGGTTTGTCAATTGGACAAATGGTTCAAAGCTAAATGTGTCCACCTATGTAGAGTAGATGGTGGCATCTCTGCCTCACGTTCAAGAGGTCCCGAATTCAAATCTTGGTAAGGATGAGTTATGCGGCTTTTTACAGGGTTTTTACCTTAACCTGAAAGATAAATGTTATGTAGCTCTAAGTTCTATGGACCCTGGGCTCATTTGAACATAATTTTATTCTTAAATTAAATTTAAAGGGAGTCGATTAATGACACTAAACAACAATTACTTTTACATTTTTCCGGAACATGTTTCAGAGACTTTGCCTCCATCCTCAACTAGCCATCGACTGGTTCTCATTGGTGTAGTTGACGATATTTTGTCTCCTCTGGTGGCGGTTCAAGGAACTTGCTGAACAAATCGTCAACTACACCAATGAGAACTAGGATGACCGGTTAAGGATGGAGGCAAAGTCTCTGAAACATGTTCCGGAAAAATTTAAAAGTGAGTGTTGTTTAGTGTCATTAATCGACTCCCTTTAAATTTAATTTATCCAAAATGACTTAACATTGCAGAATTTTATATATATAAAAACAGCTAAATATTACAAAACCCTTCCTTAAAATAGAAGTCAATTGTTAAAAATAAGAATAGGATTCTTGTAATGTTCATTTTTAATAGTCAACTTGAAAAATTCAATGCCACGGCTGGGATTTGAACCTAGATCTCCTGGTTTCTGTCCAGTCGCTCTAACACATTGAGCTACCTTGGCCAACTTGCCGTCATGACACTAAATTCCCCATTTGACTCCGTTGTTCAAATCCTGGCAGTGGCATTGAATTTTCCATGCTGACTATCATAAACCTTAGCCTATATACGGCTAGTGTGAAGAAATGATTAATTTCCATCAATTAACTAAAATGTTCATTTTATTTATGATCTGAAAGGAATAATAGCATGCTTTCTTCTTGCAAAAAAATTCATTTTTGTTATTGAACACCTTAATAGTCAACAACAACCCAATAAAGCAGTAAGTAGCATAGTATTAGGACTCAGGATACCTAAGGTTATTAACATCTTAACTGTGTAATATGCTACCAATGCTAAGGATAAAATGTGTTAAAATATTCCAAATAAATCACTAGTCCCACAAGTAAAAATTAAAATAATAGTGTCAGCAACTGCAGAACATAAATGATGGATTACAAAATACCAGTCATTTAAGAGACAGTAGGTAGCTGTCAATACCTATGAAGTCTAAAAAGGTAAAACAGCACAAATTATTTGCAATTTTTCCTATTGCTGCAAATAATAAAGCATTAAACATGTTCTACAGGACAAGATGTCAGTCAGCACTTGGGATATAGCTGTAGAGAAACACAAAGACACATTTAACGGAGTTAAAATCTGACACTACACTAAAACTAAAATCTGACACTAAACTAAAACTGTACCATTCAAACGTTAATTACAATAACAACAAAGGGATGTGACCAGGGAGCCACGGTGCCAATAGGATAATGAATGGCTAAACTATAACTTGTACTTAGGGTAAGGTAACCAATAAAAATATTGTGAAATATGGTAAATTATGTAAAATAGAAATAAAGGTACATTCATTCATTTACAAAGGGATGTAGGAATAGAACATATTATGTAACTATGATTAAAGTGGAAGTGCCAGAGACTGACTTCACTACACCCCCGACCAATAGAGAGTGTTTGACGGTAACCACAGAGTTCTTTATATGTGTTGTGTATTCAGTGTATTCTTGCTGCACTTATATATGACGTGACTTCACAATGCCCTGACCGAGAGAGAGCGTGTCTGTTATCAAAATAATGGATCAGCCATCCTCCGGATTTCCCCCTCTATCATTACATTTTGAACTTCATGGGAATCACGTCTATACGTTCTAAACTGTAATTGGTCTTTTCAATTTTTAGTTTGAACTATTGTATGAATTTGGTATGTGCGCATGTCCAAACGTTGATAGAAATGAATGCAATTGTATTGAGCACATAAGGGGTTGAAATGAAAAGGAGTCCAGAGCGACAGACTGGCATTCCACATCGCTCGCAGGCATGTGTTCCGAGGGTTGGCTTTGTTATTTAGAAAGCCAACCGACATGTGTTCCCAACTTTCCCTTGCTGAGGGAGCTTAGTTTCTCCATTCATCTGCATTTCTAGTGTGTCAAACACTTCTTATTTTATATATATGCCCTACCTGCTATCATGTGTTTTTATATAATAGTTGTGCATTTCCTTCCAATGCAAAATATTCAGTATAAAATATCTATGCTAACCTAATATATTTTTGATATAGAACATATTAAGCTATTTTATGTTCATGACCAAGGGGAACAGTTGCAAAATACAACACTTCCACACTTTTAAAACATAAGTGGTAAAAAATTAAAAATGTGCTACAAGAGCAACTTTCTATGGAAGAGAAAACTAATATTACAATGTATTAAAATAAGTGTTTTTATCAAAGACTTATACTACTGTGACTTCATGTAAAATGATCACATGTCTCAAACATTTTGAAAAGACCACTTAAAAGTAATGTTCCCATGTTAACAGGTCATTTTGGAAGTTTCATCATTTAAAAGTGTAGAAAGAATGGAAAGTTCAAAGTTATTCATCTATAATTGTGACATCAAATGCACATTGTAAACATAGGTAAATAAATGGTAGAAATGAAAGATCCTTGCTAACTACAGGAATACCAAAGCCAGGTTCTACAACATAATAAATTAACAAAGAAATAAAAAGCTTCCAATCTCAGTACCTTGCCACAAGGCACCACAAATCCATGGCTAATATAGCTCTCCACACTGATGTTTGCAAAAGATTCTCTAGCAACAGCTCCTCTACCATTGCAAAATCTTTAGCAGGTACAGAAAGTATAAATGCTGCCATATGTGTCAGGAGAGCCTCATATAGATCAGTTTTCCTTACAGGTTCTCCCTCATACGATATTCCTGGAAGTGTCATGTCACCATTCAGCTCTGCATGGCCTACAAATGTTCAGATTTTGATTTAGTCATTACACTTTAGAAGTTTATAAAAATTATTTATTTTCTGTTCTAAGATAAGTTTACACTTAAATTTCAAAAATATTAATTTTATGAAGGAGATAATGCTATTTTGAGAAGTAAATCTGAAACCTTTAAACATTTTATTGTTTTTCATTCGGAACTATTCTGAATTTTTTATAAATTTGAAATATGTTGACAAACTTTCAATTTCTTAAGTAAATTTTTAATTTGTGCATAAAATTTTGACATATTATTACTCTTAAATTTTCATGTTTGTGTGTGCTGCAGTTCTTTAAATTTTTTAGAGGGTTAATTTTAAGCTTAATTTTGTGCCACATTTAAGCATACTTGAATAATGTTGGTCACATTTAAGCATACTTGAATAATGTTGATAAAATCTTCATATTTGTATGATAAAATTGTAAAGTGTATGTGCATCAGTACCAAAACCTTTAAATTTCTAGAATTTTGTCCATGTAAATTACCTCAATTTAGAAATGGTTTCATCTAATTTGAAACGAGTTGAAAAACTCTTGCATTTACAGTTAAGTTTCAGCTCACTGCTGCAAGCATAACAAACACCTAAATATGCTTTCTAGGACACTTCACATAAAATATCCTTAATTTTATTCAAAGTTCCAATATGCTGACAAATTTCTAAATATACATAGATGTAACATTCCATCTCCTTATATCCAAATGGTTCATAAATTACTTTATGTGTAAATACAGACACTACATAAACAAACAAACTTACAATAGGACATCTATGTGAGCACATGCTCAAAATGATGCAATGGGTGTTCCAGTATATTTAATAATTATAAAACTGTTAAAATTAATTTTACACTTACAATGTTCCAGAGTTCTCATTAAGATGTATAGAATATTAGTTGAAGGATCACTCTGAAACCATAAACTTCTTGTGTCTAGGTCAAGTGGCGTCAGTTTTCTAAGGAGAGTTATGCTCAGAAGCAGGAAGCTCAAACGTTCATGCTCACACTCTCGTATCTTGTTCTCAAAGCGCCAGTAGCTCTGCAGGATAAGAATACATTCTGTTGAGGCTTATTACATTCATATAACTTTATCCAGTATGATTTTGTTAATATATACCATCTACAAACTATTTTTATAGAATAAAAGCAAAAGATGGAGCTTTTGATAGTGAAACAAATAAAAGTTAACAGTGACTAAACTTCACCTATCTTTCATATTAATATATATCATAACAGAATAGTTTTGCAAATCCATCATTTGCATTATGAGCCAACTGATGTTATTATTCTGAAGAAAATAAATAAGAGATTATTATTTTTAAAAGTTCACTTATCAGCCTTGAATTAATAACAAATTTAGAAACATTTTAAAGAGCATCGAACAATTTTAGTTCCTCAAAATAAATTTACTAGAAACAATTTAAATTTACAGGTGTGTGGATTAATGACTCTGAACAACACTTACTTTTAAATTTCCCGGAACATATTTTGAGAAATTTAGAAGTGCTGTTTACTGTCATTAATCAACTCATCTTCATATTTAATTTATTATAACACTGTATTCAATACTTCCATGAAAGTAAATTATAGAAACAAGAAACAATTTTAGTTAATTGATGGAAATTAATAATTTTTCCACACTAGCCATATATAGGCTAAGGGTTTTGATAGATTGAGTCAACATGAAAAGTTCAATGCCACGACCAGAATTTGAACTACATTGGATTTGAACCACACCAGGCTGGGACTCAAGTACTTACGATAGTAAGTCGCCATAAATGGTGTATCTCGAATGTGAGAGCCCCTAGTGGTTTACCGGGGAAATATATGAGTCAAATGGAGAATTTAATGTCACGACGGCACGTTGGCCATGGTAGCTCAATGGGTTAGAGCGACTGGATGGAAACCATGAGATCCGTGGTTCAAATTCCGGTCGTGGCATTGAATTTTTCATGTTGACTCAATCTAAAGAAACAATTTGCTTAAGTTTTTTCTAAAAAGATATAACATGAGTCAGTTGGAGAATTTAATTTCATATCGGCATGTTGGCCATAGTAGCTCAATAGTTAAGAGTGGCTGTACGGAGACCAGAAAATCTGTGGTTCAAATCCCGGCTAAGGCATTGAATTTTTCAGTCTGACTCTACCCTTTCATAGTGTGTCCTACACACAGCTAGTGTGAAAGAACAATTAATTTCCACTAAAAAGACAAAGCTTCTAGTTATAAAATAGCTGCTTTTATCAATTTATTGTTTGGATTGTAACAGGGTTTACATTGTAAAACTACATTTAACTTGGAAACTAGAATAAAAACACATTTTAGAAATATACGATAGAAGCAGATTGATAAATCAGCTGTATCAGATCATTTTTGGTCACTTAATCATAAAATTATGCCAGATTTGAAGCAATTAAATGGACCCATAGATTGATGATTTGGGAAAAAATATTTATTCTGAAATACCACCTAGTAATTCTGCCAATAAATTTCTTTTACTTTCAGTGGTTGGCAATAAAACAATTCATTACCTAACGGCAGCAGCCATAACAGTAATAAATAATATATAACTCTGATATATCGAGATTTAACTGTATTGGAACACCAGTGAAGCGAAAAATTATTAATTTATAGATGAGTCGTATTTATTATACATCTGCTTCACTTACGTACATATTTTGAGGACATGTTTCGCAAATCATCGTTTGCATCTTCGGCTCTTATGCCACATGGAGTCGCATAAGAGCCGAAGATGCAAACGAAGATTTGCGAAACATGTCCTCAAAATAGGTACGTAAGTGAAGCAGATGTATAATAAATACGACTCATCTATAAATTAATAAATATAACTCTGAGTTGAACTAGTATTCCATGTTCTACATATTCCTACTGCTTACTAGCACACATTTTATTAGGACCTTCCTAACATCCTCGGTCATATATGGAGCATGGAGTAATAGTCCAACTCAAAATTATATTAATTTTACACTTCATTTTATCAGTCTACTAGAACACATTTTATTAGGACCTTTCTAACATTCTCAGCCATTTATGGAGCATGGAGTAATAGTCCAACTAAAAATTATATTAATTTTATGCTTCATTTTATCAGTTCTTACTCATTAGGAGCAATAAATTGATGATACAAACGATGGATTTGCAAAACTAGTCCTGCTATGATATACATTAATATCCAAGATAATGGAAGTTTAGTGACTATTATAATTTATTGAAAACACCATTACTTGCCAAAATTTTGTTTAGCCTTTACCTCAATGAATTCAACTTCAGCAGTTAGCTGTGAAAGCAAAGGACCTGCTCCAATGACAATATGTTGTTCGATACGCGTAGCTATATTTTGCGGTACATTCTTTCGTTGCAAGCACACAGCTGAATTACTGAAAAAAGAATAATATTGTATTTTTAATCACCGCTACACCTATACTAACATCTACAAATATAAAAGAATAGCAACATTAATAAGTAAAAAGAGAAGCTAACAACAGTTAAACAATACAAATATTACAATAAAATATGATTAATTGCCACAAACTTCATTTCTCTTTTTAAGAAAAATTGATGAACTTTGTACAGATTTCAAGACTAGTTTCACAAATCTTCACTTGCATCACCAGTCTGTTTATTCCTGTTGTTATCAATGCATCACTGTTATTGCTACGGAACAGATAAGTTTTGTTACCAAACTCTTAAAATAAAACAAACTTAAAGACAGAATCAATCGGCGGTATTTCAAAATCCATTTTTATTTTTTAACATACTAAAGATACATCCCACAAACCATACATAACGTTAACAAACTTGTGTTGTCATGTGTACTGTCATCTCTCACACTTACAAAAGTTCATGATGGATGATGCCTAGTTTTTACATATGATTACATGGTTTCGATTGCATCATTCACTACACAGCCTGCACACACAAGTTTCATCTGGGTCATGGAAGTATTCAGTGTTGCACAGATTATGATGATACCCATATACTGCCACTGAGTTGACAAAGTGTCGCCAGTCTTGGTTAGCATCTGTCCATGTCCTAATCATCATTGCCTCCAGAGTAGAACTCGAGCCAAATTTCTTCCCTCTGTCCTGTATTAATTTTTCGTAAGCATCTGTGGATGGTAGCCATTCATTCTGATATTTTTTTCCAAACCATTAAATCTATTGGACTATTTAATTACTTTAATAATTTAACTTCTGGATTTATTTCATGGTTAAATGACAAAAAATGATCTGCCACAGCTGATGTATCATTTTGTTTATATCTAATATTTCTAAAATGTTCTTTCACTCTGGTTAAATCCAGAAGTTAAATTATTAACACAATTAAATGTTCCAATAGATTTAATGGTTTGGGAGAAAATATTTATCTTAAAAAATGAAATTGCACAATGAATTCTGAAATATTGCCAATCGATTCTGTCTTTAAGTTTGTTTTATTTTCAGAGTTTGGTAACAGAGCTTATCTATCCCCTAACAATAACAGTGATGCAACGATAACAATAGGATAAAACAGACTAATGATGCAAGTGAAGATTTATGAAACTAGTCTTGAAATCTTGGAAACTTCATCAATTTTTCTTAAAAAGATAAATGAAGTTTGTGGCATATAATCATATTTAATTGTAATAAGAATAGCAGCATACTTGCCTATGAAGAGAAAGCAATAATTCAAATAGTTCTTTATGACAAGAACCCATATATCCTTTGTACTGGCCACACAATTTGATGATGATCTTGAGCGTAAAACTTCCAATTTTCAATTTGCGCATCAACAGCTTTTCATCCAGGGAATCCTATATAAGAAAAGATACAAGTACTGCAATGTAGCACACAGAAAATATCAATTATAAAATTTAATGTGTAAGTGCACATAATTTTCTCTAACCCTACTGTTTATTTTTAAACAGCTACTGCGCATTATTCTTACTTATTTGTCTATCTACTTCATGTTAACCAAGGTAAGATTTTGGAGAATTAGTTTAATTACGCATTTTGTTGTAGGTGAAAGGAGATATGATAGTCAAATATTTAAAAGTAGGACATTCTAAGCTAGTTGTAAAATTTGATACTCTTTCCATAACATTACAAGAAGCAACACAAAAGTGACAGAATTTCTAAAATACAAATATTGAAAATGAGAGAATATGGCTTTCACAGTTCAAGGTAATATAACTGAAAGTTATTTCTGGGTTGTAATAACATAGTCTGCTGGAGATGCTCAACTTAAAATCCTCGGAACCTATATCACCAGCTGGATGTACTGTATTCCATTCTTGCAGTTAGGTTTACATTGGAAATATACAGTGCAAGTTAACAGCAGACTTACTGAGTGTAAAAGAAGCTGAATTCTGGACCAAATAGAAAAGTTTGCAATTTTCAAATGCGCCACTGAAGCAGAGAGCGAACACATCATTAAGTTCCAGTATTCAAGCATTCTTTCATCCAGAATACCTTAATTTGCCCAAACAGAGCACTAAGTTATTGAAATTTAAACAAATCCCAACAATTTCATAAGAAAAGAAGAGGATCTGAAACTCAACAGCAACAGCACCAGTCCGAATGCAAGAAATATCATATAGCCAACCAGAAAGTAGCAACACCGTAGAAGAAGACCCCTCATACCAGCCATCCAGCCTCCGGACAAATCATCTGTAAGACTTCTCGATACAAATATAGTGGCATCGACAGTCAATGGTTCAGAGCAGTGCAACCTTCTCCAAGAAGATGTCCATCACAGTTGTGAATAAAATGTTGGAACTTCTATATCTGGCAGACCACACATTATAAGCTTCAAATAACTTCCATGAATATTGAAAGTTCCCAAAAGCACGCACACACGCAGACACACGCAGATTAGTAAATCTACCTCTCAGCCAGCAAGAATATCAAAACGAATACCATCAAATCTTAAAAACTGCAATTAAAAATGGATATGGAAAAAACCTTGTAGATAAAAAACTAAAATCATTCAAACTTCAAAAGAGATTAAAACAGATCACAGCTCTCACACCAATAAAACAAGAAATTAGATTTGCTAACTTTACTTACCACCCCTGGGCCACAAAAAAGTTCCAAAAAATATTCAAGAAATACAATATAACATTGGCACCAAAAAACAATTACAACATTAAAAACCTACTTCACAGTAATAATACTGATAAGATAAAACCAGAGGAAAAGTCAGGCATTTACAAAATTAAGTGTAAAGACTGTGAAAAAATTTACATAGGGAGGACAAAAAGAAACATAGGCACTAGAAAGAAAGAACACTTCAGGCACTTAAGATACAAAAATATTGATAAGTCCGCAATAGCAGCTCATTTCTAGTCTGAAAATCATGAAATTGAAGATAGCACAGAATTACTAAAATACATGCAAAAACATAGTGAACTCGTCATATGGGAGAGGATATACAGACAAAAACATAAAAACCAACTTATGAACTTTGAAATCCCGCCAGAAGAGAATCCCACATTTAAGTTCATCACTAAATCAACAGATGGCAGCAGCAACCCCAGAATTACCCACACCACTGGATCAAGCTTTAGTCGCATAAGAGCCGTAGATGCAAACGATGATTTGCGAAACATGTCCTCAAAATAGGTACGAAAGTGAAGCAGATGTGTAATAAATACGACTCATCTAAAAATTAATAATTTTTCGCTTCACTGTGGTGTTCCAATACAGTTAAATCTCAACATATGTAATGTTGTAATGAGTTATTCTGACTTGGTCCAAGTATTGTCACTCGATTAGTACTGCAGCACAATGTTGACATCCATACACACTACACACACTAAGGCTGTATCGAGAATAGATATGCATAAGTTAGTGTGTAACTTTCATTAGTCTCTCCAAATCGCTAGCCGTAAGCTTCTCCCAAGTTAGTTCTAGTTTGCAGGTGGTGATTGGGGTGATCACTATTTCAAACACTTGCATGGCTGTTTCTAGCTTTATTCTTGTTATGTCTTGTTATGTCTTTGATATTACAGTTAAAACGAGATTCATTAAGAGAACACTAGGTGCCAGCAAATATACAATGAGTAGAATGGTCTACATGTTGGCTAGAGAAACACCACTTTTGGAGGACCAGCAAATCAGGATGATTCTACCAGCAATGAACCATACAAGGATGTAGCAGAGAGAAGAAAGCAGAAGGAGAAGAGAAGGACTTCTTCACAACAGACACCATGATGAACAGGTAGTGAACCAGAAGCAACCAACCACATCATGAACTGTGAAAGACAAGGAAATTCAATCAGCCGAGTGATTCGTGTGAGTGCAAGTTATGTTATCAAAAGTGCAAAATACATTCAAAAAGTGCAGAAGATGGACGGTTGAATGACTTAATAAAACAAAAGCTATAATGTGTAATATTAATACTCTTTGGAGTTCACTTTACTTAAAAGCTAGTGTGTATATATAGGTGTATTCTTAACTACATATATTGTATGTAAACGTTTTGTTAAAATGTTTTATGATATTATGTTTAAGACAATGGTTTTCTTTCAGTAAAGCTAGATTCTGTTTTTTTACAAGTCACATAGCAAGTCCAGTTACTACTTTTGAGAGATTTCACCTTCTCTTTTCTACTTTCTACAGTATATAAAATACATATTTGTTTTGAATGAAAAGGTATTTACGACTATTTCCAGAAAATTCTAGATATATGTTTTATTTGTCATGTAAATACTTAATCAAAATCATTGCAGCTATTCTTCAGAACATCAAAAGATTTGAAATTTTTTTCATAGAAAGTATAGATGCATATATGATGCAGACACATATCTGAAAACTTCAGGAAGTGAAACATTAAAGTGAAAGTAAAATGTCATTATTCATTCATAATTCTAATTATGTTTAAAAAATATCTCTATTATTATCTTCCAAAAGATGGCAGGGATGGGCAGGGAAGAAAGTAGTGATCCAGTGTACAAGACAAAAATAACAATAGAGGCAGTGAAAATGAAAGATACTTCAGACAAGTGGCCTGCAAGTATTTGGAAAATTGTACAAAAGGAGCCAAAAATAAACAGTTAATACCTAGTAATTGATATAGGCAACAAAGACATCTCTAAGTAAGAAATATTTATTGGAATATTTACATAGATTCACTGGTTACTTTTCAACATAATCACACCTTTGTTTAGGCATTTATTGAACAGTGCACCATCAATTGTATGGCCAAGTCATAGGAGTCTGCTGCCAATTTCTGGAGCCACAAAGTCACTTCATTCTGCACCTCACATCATTGTGGAAGACACTACTAGAAAACACTTCATGAGATGGAAAAGATGAAAATCACTTGAGGCAAGGTCGGGGCTTTAGGATGGTGAAAGATCTCCCAACCAAACTTATTCAACACATTTCATGTGGCGTTCGCTGTATGTCTTGCATTGTCATGCAATAGTGTAATGCCTCTTGTAACATTCCACGTCTCTTTTTCTAGATTGCCCTTCTCAGTATATGCAATGACTGAAAGTACCAATCAGCATTTACAGTCTTCTCTCATGCAAAAACTTGATCCACATCAATCCCAGAACACGGTACTCATGATTTTTTTTACACAGATTCTGCATGAATTTGGTCTTCACAGTTGAACCACTATGCCGCCAATGCATTGAGTGACGTTTTGACTCTGGTATGGCATGCAACACTTGTTTCATTCCCAGTGACAATATTGTTGAGAAACAGTCACCTTTCTCTGCATACTGCTGTAGTAATGTCAATGCTGTGGCCAGACATCCGGTTCTGTGTTCATCTGTTTGTTGTCTTGGCACTCATCTTACACACTGTGAAAACCAAGCCACTGGCACACCATTTCATGCAAAAGTGAGTGAGATATCTGGGGAATTGACAAGGGAGTTCTGAAATTGTGAAGCGCCAGTTCTGCACAGTTGCTGGCAGAACTTTCCAACACTTCTAGCATCACCAGGGATAGTCAACTACTACAGACTTCTTCATGAATATTGGTTTGTCCTTGCCTGCACCATTGTCTTACCATACCATCACACATAAGGTTGTGTCTATACACAAGACACAATGCAATGGATCTCTCCTGGAGATTGCTTTTGAGCATACAAAAGTCGGATGACTGCACAAATCTTGCAATTGACAGGAAATAATACCAGAGCAGCCATTTTCTCTTAGCACAGTAACCTCTGCGGTCAAAAGACTGAAACATTGCTGCATTGTTTCCACATACTTCCTTTCTACTTCTGCACATGCACATTCCTATCCAACTGGCATGCCATTCCTGGACACAATCAGGACTTACTTTTTGGATGCTGCTTGTGTAATAAAAGGCATCATGAAACAGTGATATAAAAGCGATTTATCTATTTAAGGTGAAACACTGGTGAAATTTTAATTGCTTTGAAACGTTTTCTGTTTAAATGCTTTTCTTTAACTGAGATACACACCATGTATCAAGACACAATAATATATATTTTTTAAGCAAACAGCTGATGATGTTAGGAAGATCCTAACGAAACGCGTTCTAGGTAAATACTAGCAATAAATGGAGCATTGAGTATTAGTTCGACTCAAAATTGTATTAATTTTGTGCTTCATTGTATCATAGTCCTTAAACAACGGAATACTTATACATTTTTAAAATTCTTCATTTAGGGGATTTTTGAGATATTAATGTTAAACTTAATGTTTTTCTATTCAGGAAGAGTGGCTTTACAAAGTAAAACCATTAGAAATTATATTGTACAGTGCCAAGGTATTAACTAATTAACATTACATTCTGATACATTCTGAACTTTTAATACATTAAACAAAATTAAATTCCAATGTTGCTGAATCATTGGTGTTAACTGCAAAAAAGTAACCTTACTTTGTTTAGTAAAAATTTTAGCGTGTTCTGCAATTCTGGTTACAAACGAATAATAAATACTCTGCAAACATTATTTTATAACAAAGAAAATGCTGAAACTTTTAAATAGGTGCAAACTAGTGTTATACCTTGTAATGCACATTTCTCACCCAGCACATAGACATTTAAATGACTGAAAACTAGAAACTCAATGCAGAACATTAAAGATTAAGAAATAAGGATATCAAATAAGAAAAAAATAACAATTCAAATTAAATTTAAAGATGAGTCGATTAATGACACTAAACAACACTTACTTTCAAATTTCCTGGAACATTTTTCGGAGGCTACTTATCTCCTTTGTCAACCGGACATCGACTGGTTCTCAGTGGTGGTTCGAGGAACTTGCTGAACAAATCTTTTTGGGGGAAGTTGAAATTGAATACTTTGTTTCTATTTCTTAAAATGAAAATTTGTTCCCATGTGGACAGTTCTTATTTTCCTGTTGTGTGTTTAAGTAGTTTTGGTTCTGGATTTATGTTGTGGCTTTTTACCCAAAAATGCGTAGCAATTGCTGACTTTTCTAATTGTTTGTATTTTACATTCCTAAAATGTTCCTTTACTCTTGTTTCCAAATTTCTTTTGGTTTTTCCACTATAAATTTGACTACAGTCACAGTATTCAATTTGGTATATACCAGATTTCTTGTTAGATGGAATGGCATCTTTGATGTTTGAGCACATTAGGTTTTTTTTTTAAGGAGTAATGGTTGACTCTTGCTAATTCAATGTTTAGTTTTTTGAGGACTTTTTTGAATTTATCAGAGGCCCATGGGTGGTAAGTGAATTTTTGGAAAGTCATTTTAGTTTCTGTAGCTGAGAGGGTTGTGGTTTACTTTAGTAGCTTCTTCTTTTTTGCTAAGTTCACTTTTTGTCTACTAATGATTTGGGAAAGTCTTTTTTTGTGCTATTTCAATTAATTTTTTGTATTCTTCTGCTGTGTGAGGGACATTGACCAGTCTATGTGTTAAATTATTGAAGATCGCCTATTTGTGAGAATTTGGGTTGTAGACATTAGCCATTAGTCAAATCTATATTGGAAAAACCAAAAGAAATTTAGATACAAGAGCAAAGGAACACTTCAGGAACATAAAATAAAAACAATTAGAAAAATCAGCAGTTGCTACACATTTTTGGGGAAAAAACCACTACATAAATCCAGAACCAAAACTACTTAAACACACAACAGGAAAACAAGAACTGTCCACGTGGGAACAAATTTTCATTTTAGAAAATAGAAACAAAGTATTCAATTTCGACATCCCCTAGAAAGATTTGTTCAGCAAATTCTTCAAACCACCACCAGAGGAGACCTTCGACAAAATATTGCCAGCTACACCACTGAGAACCAGTCGATGTCTGGTTGGCAATGGAGGAAAGTAGCCTCTGAAACATGTTCCGGGAAATTTAAAAGTAAGTGTTGTTTAGTGTCATTAGTCAACTCATCTTTAAATTTAATTTATTACAGCAACACTGTTTTCAACACTTCCATGTTTTTTAAGTTACAGATTGCAGGTTTGTTCTTGAAAGGTTGGGTGCGGGTATGCGGGTGTGGGAATGCTGGTATTGAGAGAGATACAGTCTGCAGTGAGATGTGGTTTATATACATACTTCTGAGCTGTTTGGACTCTTCCTTCATATACTCTTAAATATTAGCAATAATCTTCCGACTTTGACTATGTAGAGTTTTTCCTTTTATTTTTGGTACCATAGGAGGAACTGTCACGTAACCACGTAACTAACTAGCACTCGTTAAAACACTTGCATATATCCATACCACACAAAACTTTCGCAGTCGACTGTATACACAAACACATCAGAGGAAAGAAAAGTGGTTTGTTAACGTAACATAAACTATATGCTGATCTGTTTATTAAGGGTAGGCCAACTCATTGGATTTCTGCTGAAGGTCATTCATCAAGAACGAATGCGCAACCTATACTAATGCATTGCCTTAATGACTGTGAGAGTACATGAGATTATATGTGCACAATGTACAAACTTCCATACAACAATAGTTACACAAAGCTTTAAGCCATACACTTAATGTTATATCACATGAAGTAAATAAATCATGTTAAAGGGATGTTTAAGTTAACCATATTTGTTTAGTTATTCATAGCTCTTTTTATACACTCCAGCATAGGTATTATACTCTAAATGGTTTTAACTATTGTCCAGTTTATTGCTCTAAATAAGATTTTAAATTCCAAAATGTATTCAATTTTTTAGGTTATAAAGTAGGGATGGGTCCTTGATGCTTGCAATACCTTGATACTTGCATGGTATCGACATCTAATGATACTTCAGAAAATTTTGCTCAATACTTTTTTGATACTTTGGATTCTGCAATTTTTATTTTATTTTAAAATCACAAAATATTACTGCCACAAGTAGAACATTACAAAGCCCGAGAAATTGCCAGGAATATGGTACCTGTATAGCAACATTATACAAGAAAATAATCGTGCGTCAAATTAGCCATTTCCCAAGAAGAAATCACTGCATATCTATTTGTCAACTCCTCTTTCTAGTGCACTGGATTACTGGAAACAAATTCAAAATTTCCAGAACTATAAACACACAAACAAAAATTAGCCGCTAAATATTTGTGTATTTCACCTTCAACAGCTTTCTCTGAAAGACTATTTAGTATATCTGGATTCATATATGACAGAAAAAGAAATAGACTTGACCCCGAAAGAGTGAAAATGATAGTATTTTTTAACAAAAACTTATAAAAAGCAGACTGTGTTGCTTTTAAATGTCTAATGTAAAGTTTAAAAATAAGAACACTAATGGTTTAAAGTTTTGTATCATTAAATATGTGCACCTTTTTTAATTTTATTGGCATTCACAGTTCTCCCAACACTGTATTTTGTATTGAAACTAGAAGTAGAAATGATGGTATCGAGTATCAAGTATCAAGTATTGGGTATCATGGAAAATATTGTTTATCGAGAAACTCTGGTATTGACCCATCCCTATTATAACGTCATCTCACATTACATTAAAATAACTGTAATCTTGTCTTTACTATAATAATTACTAGTAGATTAAGATATATTATACTGAAATGAACTACACACAATATAGCAAAAGAAAATACCAATACAGCCACAGAATTATTAAAAATTAGGTCTGGATGTTATTCCATAAGTATAGCATACTAACCCAATCCACTTCGAGGTTAGAAGATAGGTCCTTAGCCAAAAATTGCAGTGTATCTGCCAAATTAAGGTGTTGTTTCACTTGATCATAATAGTGCACAGCTAAACGCGCATAAGCCTTCCATTGTTCTGCCATGGTTTTCACATCCAGTCTCATTAGCAGCTGACCAATTTTTCCCACCATTTCCACCACTACAGAAAATTATATGAAAAAGTACTCAGGGATCGTAATAATGTCAAGAACAATACAGCTGTTCATCCAAATGAATCAGCTATCCTTAATCAATAATTGTATATTGACAAATTTTCTGGATATATGAAGCCATTATTGTTTCATAAAACATATAATCCCCTAAAAACAACAAACAATATGCCATCATTATACCAAACAGAATATTATTTATTTTAGAATAGATTTTAGTAAGAAAATATCAAATACAATGAAATATGCATCGTATATGAGAACTTCTAGTGGTTCACCAGGGAAAATACAAGAGTTGGAGAACTGAATGTCATACTGGCATGTTGGCCACGGTAGCTCAATGGTTAAGAGCAACCGTGAGGAGACCGAGAGATCCGTGGCTCAAATCCTGTCTATGGCATTAAATTTTTCAGTCTGACTCTATCCACCAAACCTTAGCCTACACACAGCTGGTATGGATAAACTATTAACGTCTACATTCATATGATTTTCTCTATCCACTTTTTGCTTATTTTATATATACCTTAAAAAAATTATTCTTATAGAATTTTATTTTTCTCGCCGCTTACGTTAATGAAGGTTTTCAGATTTAGTCTTAACATACATTTTAAATACAAGGGGGATGCTGGAAACTTAATGTTTACCAAACACTTAAAAGTGAGTCACTATGTGATAACCTTGAAACTCCATACTCTTTGCAGAGTAATGTTGTTAAAGCACTTCAAGAACTGACTCAAGTGTTGAAAAATTCATACCAATAATAAAAAATATGTGTTATGACATAGAAAAAGAAATATGTTGCATGTTTCAAAAGGATGCCTGCTATAAGATTTTGTCTACATCTTACGTTATATGATTTACATAAAACTAGACAACCCACGTAAACATACTTCACATAACCTTGACCATATTAAACACCCATAAATTTCATTAAGAAATTTTGTTCTCTGGTTTGCCAGAATTTTGTCACTGAGTTCTTCTAAATGCCAATAAATTTACTAATATGGAATTGTTACCTTTAAGCACACTTAAAAATCATCATTCTGGGCCAAGTTCGAGCCTGCAAAATTGGGATCAAAATGCCAGTATCTAACCAAATGAGCCAGCTAGATTGACCATAAATTGTCATTTACCCAGGCTCAAATACCGGAATTGTCTGACAAGCTTGCAGGTATCGCAGACTGAGTATAATATTATTGTATACACACCTCCAGTACTTATTAGAATTCATTTATAAAATTAAAAGCTGCATTTTAATAAATAATATTTTAAAATAAATGACATGATTTGTGCGAGGGCTGTCCAAAAAGTATCACAAATTTTGAATTTCCACGAGCTACATATATTTGACTTTCGATTATTTTATTGTGTTATGTTGGTACTCATGTCCCTCACTAATGTTGACAAGCTCAGCCATTTTGAATGTTCAATTCATTGTTGACAGCTATTTTGCTTGGATGTGTTTTGGCTCATCTTCGATTTTTGCCTATTCCAAAAAAATGGAACAAAAAATCTGTATCAAATTTTGTGTGAAAAACAATATTGAGTGCGCAGATGCATTCCAAATGTTGACTGTGGCATATGGTGAAGCTACCTTGGACCAAAGCAATATTTATTGGTGATACAAAAGACACCCGAGCTCCTCAACAGACAAAAACATTGAAGAACTGAAGAAAATAGTATTGGCCACTCATCGAATCACCATTAGAGAAGAGGACATAAACAAAGCGACTGGCTCATGCCATTCAATTTTGACCAATGATTTGGACATGAGATGGGTTGCCGCAAAATTTGTACCAAAGTTGCTTAATTTTGACCCAAAACACCATCACATTAACGTTTCTAAGGAGCTCTTGAACTCTGTTCACGACAATCCAAATATGCTCCATAAGGTCATAACCGGTGACAAATCATGGGTTTATGGTTATGACGTGGAAACTAAAGCTCAATCATCCCAATGGATGCTGCCACATGAGCCAAGACGGAAAACAGCATGCCAAGTTCGGACGAATATGAAGGTTTTGCTTACAGTTTTCTACAACTGAAGGGGTGTGGTGCATCACAAGTTCTTACCACAGAGTAGAACGGTCAATAAAGAGCAAGTTATGCGCAATTTGCGTGAAGCAATCTGCCAGAAATGCCCGGATTTGTGGAAGGACAAAAATTGGCTTTTGCACCATGATAATGTCCCTGCTCATACATTGTTGCTTGTACACGAATTTTTGACCAAAACTAACACACTTATGATGCCGCAGCCACCATACTCCCCAGACCTGGCTCCCTGTGACCTTTTTTTTTTTTTTTTTTTGTTCCCACAGCTGAAGAGATGCCACGATTGAGATAAAGGAAGAGTTGAACGAGATCACAAAAAAACTATTTTTTAAAGTGCGTCGAGGATTGGAAAACACCTTGGCAAAAGTGTTAACTATCTAGTGGGGATTACTTTGAAGGGGACAAAATAGATATTCATGAATAAATAATACTTTTTGAAAAAACACAAAATTCACTATACTTTTTGAACAGACATCATAATTTTTAGTTCTAACATATTCTACAGAAGAGCTACAATTTATTTTCATAAATCTGCAGAAGGTAATTTTGATGTAATCTAAATCCTAGATTAGCCTAATGCCCTTAAGCTGGCTTAACTCACTATAATTATAAAAAGTAACTATATTTTATGTAGTAGGTGATTTATTGCTTAATTTTGGAACACTATAACTGAAACTGAGAGCATGCTTTTTCATGCTATCTTTTAATTACAAAGCACTCCTGTAACCAACATTTTGAGGCATATTTTAGCATAAGGATATTGCACTTCTTCCCTTGTCCATACAACAGTAGGAAACATATACCTTCAACTAGCAGCATTAATTCCTCCTCAAACTTGCAGCTGTAGCTTAGACTGTCTGTAATTAATGTAAGGAAATGCTGCTGTACTTCATGGCTCTTCTGAAAGAATGCAGTGAGCTCCTCAGCAAGTGATTTGAAGAATGAGCCATATATTTGCTCACTAAAACAAAGATAAAAACACCAATATAAAGACTATAATTAAAGCAGAAATCCAAAACAAGCTATTTTGTAGGGACTATTTGTAAAACCTTTTTTTTTTTTTTTTTTTTTTTTTTTTTTTTTTTTTTTTTTTGCTGTGGAAAATTTCTGATTATGAAATAAAATTTATATTAACATACATTGAACAATTCCCTCTCCCCAACACCAAAAACAGCATTTTTTTTTTTTTTACATTTTAATTTATATGTACATATGTATGGTGTTATATTGATTTTATCTTTAGCTATTCTGTATACAGAAGATTATATATCAGGAGATGTTACATTAAATATTTTTTTTTGTATTAATAGTTGTATTATCTATAATATTTTTAATTATTAGTTCTAATTTAATTAGAATTTTATTAGCCTGAGACGGTTTAGGATTATTAATTTAAGGATTAAGGATTATTAATTATATAAACATTAACATTTTTAATTAAATATTTCAAAATCAAGAAGAAAAACAGTAAATAAACCATTTTAATACACTTTGAAACACAAGATACAATGAATAACATTACCTTTTCATAATTATAACATAATTATGTTATGTTACCTTATGACTCAAGAATTACAAAGGCATTTACAACACAACTTGGTACCATGTACCAATTATAAAATAACCTACATAACATAATATTCCATTAATAACACCAGATTCCACTAGCATTCAGTCAGTATAATACACAGCTTCCAAGCATAATTTGTTGCCAAGTGTAATAAAACCTACACTAAAGAAGTATACATTTAAAATGAAATTGCCCACCTCGGTAGCATAGATGGTAGCATGTCTGCCTCACATTCAAGAGGTCCCAAGTTCAAATCTTGGTTAGGGTGAGTTAGCTGGATAAGGTTTTTTCCAGGGTTTTCCCTTGTCCTGATAGACGAATGTCAGGTAACTCTAAACTCCATGGACCCTGGACTCATCTGAGCATCATTTCACCCATTTCATTCATCGTCCAATATGGCTTAACGTTGGAGGACATAAATTAAAAGAAAAAAAAGTTAAAGCAATACTTAGGTTATGTTGAGACAAAAGTTAATTATTGCATATTAAATGGACACATATAAAATTCAGCTAGAATAGAACAGATTTCCATGAGGCACAATTATATTACTACAAATGCATCCTTTAATTTTATTTAGTTTGTAATCTGTTGTTGCTGTTGTTGTTGTTGTTGTTTTCAAATGCTAGGCTTTGGCAATGAAGCCATTAGCTCTCTTGCTCTCTTGCAAAAGAGGGTTATAAGAATCATTACTAACACCCACACCAGATGCTCCTGTAAAGATCTTTTTACAAGACTGAAGATATTAACGCTTCCTTGCATGTATATTCTCGATCCTAAAATTCTTTGTATGCAATCGTGCCTTATTTGCAACAAATAATGTAATTCACAAAATAAACACTAGACAAAAGTATAATATCCATTATCCCAGTGCTAAACTTTCTTGCTTTCAGAAAGGTGTGTATTATGAAACTATCAAAATATTTGGCGCACTTCCTAATGTTCTTAAAGAAAAAGTTGATAATTTCGGTGCTTTTAAAAACGCTGTTAGAGAGTACCTTTGCTGAAAATCTTTTTATTCTGTACAAGATTATCTGAATGACAAATTATCCTGATAATGCTTCTGTAGCTCTATAAGTAGTATTTAACTATTCCAATGACAAATCATTACTTATAAATATTTGATGCAAGCTGAAAGTTTATTTTTAATCTATATGTATTTAATAAATAACAAGAATGATATCCATTGCAAAAAGGTTGAGAAGTACTGGCATAAGCCAAGTGAAAGCTGGTTTAAAAAGTGTTTCATTTTGTATCATATATAATTATCCCTGCTTTGTTTTCCATATTAGATAGATAGATAGTTTTATTCACCTTAGGAATATACAATATTCATGGCTTCGTCAAATTTGTACCCATAAGAATAATACATTTCTTATGAGTAATACAATTATGAATAATACAATAGTAATTAAATAATACAATAGTAGTTAAATAATACAATAGTGATTAAAGTAATGCAGTAGTAATTAACAGAATAATAATACAAATAGTAATTAAGAATAAGGCAACTTAGGTCACATAATAGTTTAGTGTATTACATTTTTAAGAACTAGGCTGTAAGAGACATAATTTTTACCAAAAAAAAATCAATATTTACTTTATTATTTAATTTTACTTCTTAGAAACTCATCTGTTGTCTGTGACATTACTTTTAGTAGGATATTTTTAACAGCTTCTCTGAATATTACAAGTATCACCTCCGAAGTTGCACAGGTATTTTCTTCCACTGAATAATAGCAACCTTCTCTTAAAAATGATTTTACAGACAGTTTAAACCTTTTTTCCGATGTTATACTTTTAATGCCATCGGGTAGTTTGTTATATCATAATACTGCTTTATGTTCGAAGCTATGTGTGAATAAAGTTGTATTGTGGCTTATAATGCGTAGATCTGATTTACTTCTTGTATTATGTGTATGTATTTGCGAATTTGTTTCAAATTGAGCAAGTACAATTCTTGTCCTAACTAGAGCTTCATATATATACACACAGGGTAATGGAAGTATTTTTAGTAGTTTAAAATATGGTTTACAGCTGGTGGTGAAAGGAATATTTACTATATAACGAATAGCCCTTTTCTGCAGTCTAAATATTTTTGATACATCTTTAGCATTTCCCCAGCTAAGTATACCATAAGACATTACAGAATGAAAATAAGCAAAATAAATAATTGTCAACACATTTGTGTTTACAGACTCCCTCATTGATTTAATAGCAAATGTAATTCTGCTTAGTTTCAATTCTAGTTGCTGAATTTGTTTTTCCCATTTTAAATGTTCATCTAACCATATTCCTAGAAATTTGGTATTTGATTCATAGAGTAGTGATTTATTCCCTAAATATATACTTGGAAATTGAGCAGTGTTATTTAGTTTGTGGTGAAAGCCTATAGATACTGATTTTTCTTCATTTATTTTTAGCTTATTTTTTAAAAACCAATTGACAATTTTTGTATTAAAAGTATTATTATAGCTTAATACCTCATTCGAGGTTTTCCCAGTCATTAATATGCTGGTATCATCGGCAAAGTGTCAATTTGATGTTCTCGCCCGTTTTATTTAAACCTAGACCTAAATCATTAATATATAAGAGAAATAAAAATGGGCCCAATATTGAACCCTGGGGCACACCTTGCTGTACTATTTTCTCTGAAGATGTTTTACTTTGAATTACACCTAAGTTTTTATCTACATAGTCCAGCTGTACAAATTGACGTCTACGTTCCAGATATGATCTGAACCATTCTTAACATGATGTGTGTTTGGAGGAATTTAGTAACAGTGACGTCAAAATTAATATAAAAATTATTTGTGGTTGGTTTATTGACACTCGTCACTTACTTTTTCATATATTTATGAGAGACTAGTTTCAAAGGCCCTGGCCTCCATTTTCAATCTCTTCCCAACTGGCAAATGTTGTTATCTGCTCTCTCTGGTGGTGGAACTATGAACTTTTTTGTCAAATTATCTGCTGGCGGGATTTCAAAGTTCATTACGCGATCCTTATTTTTCCAGATGAATATGTTCTCCCATGTTGTCAATCTATTTTGGTTTATCACTGTTTTTAATAATTTTGGATTTGGATCAATGTCATGGTTTTCATTCCAAAAATGAAATGCTACTGCTGACTTGTCTTCTTGTTTCAATCTGATGTTTCTAAAGTGTTCTTTGACTCTGGTTTTTAAATTTCTTTTTGTTTGACCTATGTAGCATTTTTCACAATTCTTGCAATTTATTTGGTATATTCCAGATTTGTTACCTGAAGGAATTTCATCTTTTGTTTTTGAATTTAGTAATTTTAAAATTGAGTATCTATTAGTAGGTGCCAAGATGATATTTTGTTCCTTGAATATCTTTTTAAATTTATTAAATGTTTTTGGATGATATGTGAATGAACTGAATATGCTGTTGCTTTCTTTTTCTTTAATAAATGTGGTTGTTTCCTTAATGGTTTTCTTTAGTTTAGATTTTCTAATTTTCTTATTCCTTAATGGTTTTCTTTAGTTTAGATTTTCTAATTTTCTTAGTTTGGTGTTGAAGAAAATTAGAAAATCTAAACTAAAGAAAACCATTAAGGAAACAACCACATTTATTAAAGAAAAAGAAAGCAACAGCATATTCAGTTCATTCACATATCATCCAAAAACATTTAATAAATTTAAAAAGATATTCAAGGAACAAAATATCATCTTGGCACCTACTAATAGATACTCAATTTTAAAATTACTAAATTCAAAAACAAAAGATGAAATTCCTTCAGGTAACAAATCTGGAATATACCAAATAAATTGCAAGAATTGTGAAAAATGCTACATAGGTCAAACAAAAAGAAATTTAAAAACCAGAGTCAAAGAACACTTTAGAAACATCAGATTGAAACAAGAAGACAAGTCAGCAGTAGCATTTCATTTTTGGAATGAAAACCATGACATTGATCCAAATCCAAAATTATTAAAAACAGTGATAAACCAAAATAGATTGACAACATGGGAGAACATATTCATCTGGAAAAATAAGGATCGCGTAATGAACTTTGAAATCCCGCCAGCAGATAATTTGACAAAAAAGTTCATAGTTCCACCACCAGAGAGAGCAGATAACAACATTTGCCAGTTGGGAAGAGATTGAAAATGGAGGCCAGGGCCTTTGAAACTAGTCTCTCATAAATATATGAAAAAGTAAGTGACGAGTGTCAATAAACCAACCACAAATAATTTTTACATTCTTAACATATTCCTCTAATACCATTTCGGTATACCATTGTTGTTCATATTGCCTGTGTACTATAATATGTGTCTTATGTTAACTTTTGTACATATATATGCTATTAAACTTTATACCTCTAGACATGTTCAATGTTCACAGCCTTTTCTGGCTACAAGTGAACCTACTGCACGCAAATCAATCTAATCTAATCTAATCAATATTTCTGTGTAGTGGGTCCGGCAGTTAGGGCTTCACAGGTTAAAAGATGTTCTTCAGTCATTTCCACTTCTTTGTCACACAGAGGACAATTTGGACATGTATAAATTCCTATTCTGTGTAAGTGTTTGGTCAAATAATCATGCTCCGTAAGTAATCTAAAATTTGCTACTGCAGCTTTACGTGGGATTTCTGGAATAATTTCTGGATTTTTAATTAAAATGTTCCATTTTTTATCTTTGGCTTTGTTAGATATTGATTGGTTTTGTTTGTTTTTATATTTGCTTTTGATTAGTCTTTTTATGGATGTAAAGGGTAAGCTTTTACTTTTGTTCTGAATTAAATTTGCACCTTTTTTTGGCAAGAAAATCAGCTGATTCATTTCCAGAAATTCCACAATGTGCAGGTATCCACTAATTCTTTTCTGTAGTTTTTGAAGTTGTTGGATCACTTTGTGACATTCTTTAATTTGGATTGACCTCATTTTATATGAACTTATTGCACATAATGCTACTTTAGAATCAGAAAGTATGACAGCATTTTTTAATTTATCTATTCTGTATAGAAGATGTTAGAGTGAAATATGAATAGCCGTTACTTCTGCAACAAATTTGTTGTGTGGTATCCTGCTGGTTGATAGAACGAGAACAGTGCACACTTAATTCCTGCTCCTGAGTTGTTGTCCAAGTTAGATCCATCTGTGTAGATATGTAACCATTCTACAGGTGGGTATCTATTGTTCACAGTTTCTAATGTTAGTGCTTTTAGTACAGGTTTGGAAGTTTCAGATTTTGTAACTATTTGTTCTAAATCTAATTGAATATTAATTGGTTCAAAAGTTAGTGGGTTTTCTTTGATTAAAATGTTTTCTTTAGAATTAGGAAGATTCAGATCTGTTTTTAATTTAGTAACTTTGTGTAGGAAACTTGTTTGTGTTTTCATCTTGATTGGTTGTAGTAATCTTTACTCCCATTTTGTTGTTTATAACCGCAACATTTTTTATGTTGTATTAGTGCCTGCTCCTCCAAAGTTAGATGTATTGGATAGTTCCGAGTTAAGGCTTGCATTGCCGTGATTGGAGTTGATTTTGCTGCACCGGTTATTAGTTGCAGGGTCTGATTTTGGCATACTTCTAGGTGATTTATGTTAGAACTGTTTGCTGTAATTATTACCTCTGCATTATATAGAAGCATTGGCTTGATGAATGTTTTGTATGTGGTGTTCAGTGTATACATTCAAAAGTTGTTGGGATGCAAGGGATAGTGATGTGCATTCCATAACTCTCCTATCCAAATCCCAACCTCAACCTGCCCGTGGTGCACCTTGCTTTTACCAATGAGGCTCTGGGTACCGAGCGTTAGCGGTATAACTATATCAGAAATAGAGGAAATGCTATTTCACCTCTTACGCTGACCTGTCACGGCGTACAAATGTTCCACAATTGGTGCTTGTGAGAAAAGCTGATGGACTTTAAAACTCCTCCCGGCCAGGTCCGATGGACCCATTAACCAAAGACAGGTGTGGCCCTCCAGACATACTGGGGGTTAAAGTGAGTGGATGATGTAACCACCATTACAAGCAAAAAATTGGTGTCCACTTAAAAAACGGTTACATTTATGCTACTTAAAACATGACAAGTCCTTCAGATAAATTTTCCGGAGGTAAAATAGTCCCCCGTTTGGATCTCCGGGTGGGGACATCTGCAGGACATCAATTACAGAACACCCTCAAAATTCTCCAATGGAATACAGGAGGACTTTCACAGAGTAAAAAAATGGAACTTCAAAAAAGTTTGTAACCTTGTATACATTCAAAAGTTGTATGAACTGCCAAATAAAGGTTTATTACAAAAAATACTCTGACAAACCTCATGATTTACAAAATGTTTACAGGATAAATATAAATGGTGTTACACCAATGTTTCATTCCATATGCCATATTACACTGTTATTATTTTCCATTGCCATTTTCTGGTTAACTTGTGTAAAAATGCAATCATAAGGAATGGGCACAAGTTTACTTAATCTGAAATGTACTAAAAAGCAATAGCTTTAACTCAGAATCCAAAAACAGAAAAAATAAGAGAAATTCATTGTTTGGTTAAATAAATACAAAATTTAAGTAAGAATATAGTCTTCCAGTATATTCCTGCACACTGTGGATTAAGTAACAATGATAAGACAGGCATCCTAGAATTAAAGGGAACCAAAATTCAAAATAAGATGCAATCAAAAGTACCAATGGAATCAGTTAAACATATCAAGAAGAAAATGAGTTATGATTATAAAACTAAATCACAAATATATTAAATTGAAAGGAGAAAATTCTGAAGTACCTAAACAGCTGTTGCCATGTTCAGACTTACCACTAGATAATGATTGTCTCAGCAAACATCAACATAAAATTGGAGTGTTATCATCTCCACATTGACTGTTATGCAACAAGGAAGAAGAAATGAATTTGGAACATATATCTATCTCTGAACAACTTAAAAGCTATCCAGACTTGACCTCAGGCTTTGTTGGTAAACACTTGAACCTTGAAAAAACACACACACGCACGCACACACACACGCACGCACACACACACACGCACGCACACACGCACGCACGCACGCACACACACACACACACACATGAACATACATTCCAATCTAATAGCTTTTGGGACTGAGCCCCTTCACTGCCGGCATGAAAAGGTATTTCTAAATGTTTCACTTACAAAGTAACAGATTACATAGCCACCACAATTTTGATTTTTCAATTACTTTTTCTCGCCTTTCCTTGTATTCTACATTGTTGTTTCAACACTTCCCATTTGGTCTATGACCTTCATGGAAACTCTCTCGTGATTTAACACTGCAGTTAACATAGATTCTGATTCATCAAATACGTAAAATATGAAGCTACTAACAGTGAAGCAAATAAATATATACAAATATAATAATTTGTAACTTAAAACTTCATTTATCTTATAAGAAATGATGATAATTCTTATAAATTCTCCGGGATTACGATTTCATGTAAACTTATACACATCTTCAGCTGGAAACAAAGCTGTTGCCATCGTTACGAACACTAAATGTCGATAGTTCTTGTTAGTATTACTGAAAATAAAACAAAATTAAAAACAGAATCGACTGCCGGTATTTCAAAATTCATTATGCGATGTTTGTTTTTTAAAATAAATATCTTTTCCCAAACCATTAAATCTAATGGACCATTTAATTGTTTTAATAATTTAACTTCTGGACTTATTTCATGGTTAAATGACCAAATTAGATCTGCTATGGCCGATTTATCAGTTTGTTTATACTTACTGTTACGAAAATGTTCTTTCGTTCTGATTTCTAAATTATGTTTTGTCTTTCCAATATAGACTTTATCATAATCGAAACAATATAAATACCAAAGTTTAACTTATTATTATTTCTTATTATCTTTAGATCTAGAAAAGGAAGAACTCCATTAATTTCAGTTTCTAATGTAAATTTATTAGCTTTATCTCGCAAATTTAGAAATTTTAAAATATTTTATTAAAATTTTTATAGGAAGTCTACTCATATTGATAATTACATAAAAAATAAAAGTTTTAACCCTTTTTCACATAAATTGCTGTTTTCAATAGTTTGATTGATAGATTAATAAATAGACCCCTAAATAAAGATGAATTTAATAAAGAATATAAACATATTATTAATACTGCTTTAATTAATGGTTTTAATAAAGACTTTATAAATAAAAAAATTGAAAAATTCAAATATCAAAAAACTGTTAATGTTATTTCTGCCCTTAGAAAAATAAAAAAGACGATTACAATTTTAAAAAATATATACCATCCTTGGGTTAATAAACATTTTCAAAATTTTTTTAAAGAGTTTGGTATAACTTTAGTTCCTCAAAATATAGTATTAAAAATTTATTGCATTTCTCTATAAAAAATAAAATTCCTAATAATAAAAAATCTGGTATTTATCGGTTTAATTGTTTCGATTGTGATTAAGTTTATATTGGAAAGACAAAACGTCATTTAGAAACCAGAATGAAAGAACATTTTCATAGCATTAAGTATAAACAAACTGATAAATTAGCCATAGCAGATTATTTTTGGTCATTTAACCATGAAATAAATCCAGAAGTTAAATTATTAAAACAATTAAATGGTCCAATAGATTTAATGGTTTGGGAAAAGATATTTATTTTAAAAAACAAACATCGCATAATGAATTTTGAAATATCGGCAGTCGATTCTGTTTTTAAATTTGTTTTATTTTCAGATTTTGGTAATACTAACAAGAACATATCGACATCTAGTGTTCGTAACGATGGCAACAGCTTTGTTTCCAGCTGAAGATGTGTATAAGTTTACATGAAATCGTGATCCCAGAGAATTTATAAGAATTATCATCATTTCTTATAAGATAAGTGAAGTTTTAAGTTACAAATTATTATATTTGTATAGAGTTCTAACATAGTGTTAAACTTGGTGCTAGGTTAACATAACTGCTCCCTTGTGTTGCATTTAACAAATACTAAGAATTGAGAAGTGACTATTGCAAACCAAGCTTTAATATAAATTTGCTGCATTTGAAATTTTTCAATATCACTGGTGATCTAAGAAGAGCCTTGCATCATAATAAATTTCACTACCTGCAAAAGGTAAACATTTTAATGCAATGCAGTGTGTCCAACATGGTCTTATAGTTTTAAAGAAAAGACAAAAAGTTCAAATTCAACCAACAGAAATATACCTCTTTCCCTTATCCCACAAATGTTGCATTACTGATTAATGGTATATAATAATACTGGTAATTCTAAAGCTGCAAGATTTCCAAACCATTGGTTTCAAGAAGTAAACAGCAAGTATCTTTTTTTTTTTTTTTTTTTTTTTTTAATTTATGTCCTCCAACATTAAGTTATGCCGAACAATGAATGAAACGGGTGAACTGAGGCTCAAATGAGCCCAGGGTCCAAGGGAGACAGTGAGTATGGTTAATCCCTAATCACTGTTAACATAGAATTAAAAGAAGTATTTCAGAAAGTGGAGTGCCATTGTTACTAAGAAAGTAACAGAAAAGTATATACAAGGTTGACTCACTTGCCTAATTTTAGTAACACTGTTAACATATTTTTGCCCACTTGAATTTCAACGCAGTCTCATCTACCACTAGTTTTAAAACATTCTAAATGCTCTAGTATTTTTTTAGCTGGGTTCACAGTATTAAATTGCCACAGGTACCTATAGATGTGGAAAAAATATGAACTGCAATTAAGTTCCTCAGAGATTTTTTCACAAGTTACTTCCTTGTTCTTTATTCAAAGTCCATTAGCATTGTTGCATTCCATAATTCCATAACCAGTTCTTTAAAAACTAACATCTCTTCAAATGGTGAAAAATTACTTCCTTTTACAGGTAAGATTTATAGTTAACATCACTATCCTAACCTCAAACAATCAAGAAAATCTCAATACAATTCCCTATAACAAATAAGTATCTTCAATGAATATGCAAAAGTGCATAGGAGCATGTTCAGAAGCCAATTACTTTGGTTGCTGAATTCCTAAAAGCTGACATTCACATTTGTCTTTGACATTAAGTTTGCTGCAAAAGTTTAATGAAACAAAAGAGGTTCAACATTAGTTAAAATTTTAACATAATGTTAGTAAACAAATTAGAGTATTTTTAATATTGGTTGATGAAACTAGTTAATTATATTTCAATCATAACTAATATAATTAATTTTACAATAAATCTAATAAGATCTAATGTAGTGACAATGGCGATGGAAAAAGAACACCTATGGTTTTTACAGTAGGCTCCAAACCATGAGGATACTTTAAATGAGCTAGTGAAAAATGTGAAATATTAGTGTTTAACACCCGCTTTTACTACATGTGGCACCACAGGCAGTGACATTGATAATACACAAGATGAAAATGACACGGGAAACTGGAGATCATGGAGAAAATCCATCCCAGAGTTGTTTTGTCCACCACCAATCTCACTTAGAAGAAGCTTAACACTAGAGTTCTGCCTCTCTTTGCTCTCCAAATAGTTCAAGACCTAGTTGTGGCACTGAATTTCTCAAGTCTGATTCCACTTTGCATAATAATTATCCTATTTCTTAGAAGTAACATTGCTATAAACCACCATGCTAAGAATGCTTACCTTTCTTTGCAATGTCTGAAAGCATCTGTAAGAATACATGCAGTCTCCCTAGGAAGACTGGCAACTGATATGGCTTCTTGCTTTCCATTTGATATTGTATACTGAAGAGCACAATCCACACAGCTTAAGAGTTCAATACAAACCTAAGAAAGAAACAACAGTGTGTACAGAACAGGCTCTTGTAAATAAAATTCCTGCAGAATAAACATTTAAAGCTCAGTCTGTCAACAGTTTTCATGTTTGCCAGTATCTACTTCCATAAATTTATGACAGTATAACACTTCTCTGCTTTAATCTATGAGACCAGTGGTTTAGATGGACCGCAATGGGCCAGAATGCCATTCCAGGAAATATGTTCCCGCTTTACAATAACGTAACATTTTTGCATTCAGTAAGAAAATTGTTTGTAATCTACACTAGCGCTGAAACGTCATGGGTGTACTCTAGCAGACTAATACTGAACCTTGCGGTTTTATGTTCACAAAATATGGTCACTTTTACACTCCTGGGCGGTTTTCTGGTTCTCTAAGGTTGGCTACACTGCTGTTGAATTTGGAGAGCGAGAAGTGAGCACAACAACTTTCTTCCACTCGTTATGTTTGTGTGAATCCAAGTTTTATTTTATGTTTAGGTCAGTATGTTGCTGTAAAGCAGATTATGGAATTTCTCTGCATTTAATAAACATCAGTAGCCCCATAGTACCTTTCAAATTATCCAGTGGCTGTGAAAGTGCGTTGTGACCATGAGTTTACTTAACTGGCTGGGTTCAAAAAAACGTCATAAATATTAAAAGAAGAAGCATTATTAACAGTGAAGTATTCTACATTTTTGAGTTTGATTTATGAGTCACTATGTTTACACTCAAACTTCACTTACTATGTTGTTGTATAATTGAAACGTTTTCAAGATCATTCGATCTCATCCTCAGCTGTTTGGTGACTAAATGAACATTCTTCTTCCTTCACTACTACAGTGCTCCGATCCCTCTGCCATCTGGTGTTAGGGGCACTTAAGTTTTAATACTTCATTTAATGCCGGGATTTCTAAATTTATAACGTTATCACGGTTTTTGGTTATGAATATTTTTTCCCAAATATCCAATTCTATGGTTGTACTTAAAGATTTTAACAGTTTTATGTTATGGCCAATGTTGTGGTTTTCTGTCCAAAACTGGTGTGACACTACAGATTTTTCTGTTTGATTCAACTTTATGTTCCTTTGGTATTCTTTTTGCCTGGTTAACAAGTTTCTCTTATTAATTTTTACATGAGTCGTATTTATTACACATCTGCTTCACTTTCGTACCTATTTTGAGGACATGTTTCGCAAATCATCAATGATTTGCGAAACATATCCTCAAAATAGGTACGAAAGTGAAGCAGATATGTAATAAATACGACTCATCTAAAAATTAATAATTATTTCGCTTCACTGTGGTGTTCCAATACAGTTAAATCTCGATATATTGAAGTTTCTCTTAGTTTTTCCTATGTAGCTTTTATCACAGGTTTCACAGTTTATCTGATAAATTCCCGATTTCAAAGTGTTGGGGATTGAATTTGTTTTTAGTGGTGTATTTAGCAGGTTCTTCAGACTGAATTTGTTTTGGGGTGCTAGTTTTAAGTTTAGTCTTTTGAAGATTCGTTCAATTTTCTAAAAGCCCATGTATGGTAGGTGAATTTTCTATATTGCCAGTTTGTGTTTTTAAGGGGTGTGAGAGTGGTCTTTTTTGATATTATCTTGAGTTTTTCCTTTCTTTTCATCATGTTGCTTATGATGGCTGGGTTGAATCCATTTAATACTGCTATCTCTTTTATGTGTTGTTGTTCTTTCAAAAACTCCCTACCCTTTTTTGATCTCAAGATAACTAGAAATCGTCATGGTGTAGATTTTGGAATATACAGGAAGCCCACAGACATAGATCACATAAAGAAAAATGAATACAACCCAGTTTCACATCAACTAGCCTTTAGAAGTCTAATTCACTGACTATACAACTTCCCACTGAGTAAGGAGGAGTTTCTGAAAGAACAACAACACATAAAAGAGATAGCCGTATTAAATGGAGTCAACCCAGCCATCATAAGGAACATGATGAAAAGAAAGGAAAAACTCAAGATAATATCAAAAAAGACCACTCTCACACCCCTTAAAAACACAAACTGGCAATATAGAAAATTCACCTACCATACATGGGCTTTTAGAAAATTTGAACGAATCTTTAAAAGACTAAACTTAAAACTAGCACCCCAAAACAAATTCAGTCTGAAGAACCTGCTAAATACACCACTAAAAACAAATTCAATCCCCAACACTTTGAAATCGGGAATTTATCAGATAAACTGTGAAACCTGTGATAAAAGCTACATAGGAAAACTCTCCTTTGTATTATGTGATTTCAAAAGGTGTTACACTAAATTTGTTTTCTGGGGCCAAAGTAATATTGTGCTCTTTGAAGACTTTTTGAAAAAGGTATGTAAAAGGAGATACCCACAGACAAAACATCAGGTGTGTACCGGATAAACTGCAAAGGCTGTGACAACTTTTACATTGGAAAAACATAAAGGAACTTGAACATTAGACTTAAAGAGCATTTTAGGAACATCAGAAACAAAGAAATAGATAAATCAGCGTTAGCGTACCATTTTTGGAAGGAGAATCATGATATAGAACGAGAAATCCACTTATTAAAATTTGTCCAAGGTCTAGCTGCATTAGCCACGTGGGAAAAAAATCTTCATAAAGAAATATGAAAGAAAATTGTTTAATTTCGACACTACCTTTGAAGAAAACCCAAACTTCAAGTTCATCAAGCTACCGACAGAGACGCACTTATCGCCTCAAATGAGTTCACCAAACCTACGTCCATTAGTCGACAACAGCTGATGATGTTAGGAACATCCTAACGAAATGTGTTCTAGGTAAATACTAGCAATAAATGGAGCATTGAGTATTAGTTTGACTCAAAATTATATTATTTTGTGCTTCATTGTATCATAGTCCTTACACATTGAAATGAAAATGCAATTCTGAGACAATTCCCCAGCATATGCCACAAGAACAGGCATGAAGAAGATTGAAGCAAAAACAACACACAGATCTGCTAATTTGAAATATTCTCAAAACAGTTTAAATGAGGGCAGCTGCTGGACTGCAAACTCAGTACACAGTTACTATTCTTCTGAATGATTTTATCTTTGTTATATAAATTAAAAATACTTTGTATAGGTAGAGAAAGTTTTCAATAAATTGAAATAAAAAAAAATGAAGTTACAGGTTTTAATACAATTTTGAGTCAAACTAATACTCAATGCTCCATTTATTGCTAGTATTTACCTAGAACGCGTTTCCTTAGGATCTTCCTAACATCATCAGCTGTTGTCGACTAATGGATGCCGGTTCAGTGAACTCCTCGGAGGTGATAGGTGCGTCTCTGTCGGTATCTTGATGAACTTGAAATAGGGGTTGTCTTCAAAGGTAGTATCGAAATTAAACAATTTACTTTCATATTTCTTTATAAAGATTTTTTCCCACGTGGTTAATGCAGC
Source organism: Mantis religiosa (assembly GCA_030765055.1). Classification (NCBI taxonomy): domain Eukaryota; kingdom Metazoa; phylum Arthropoda; class Insecta; order Mantodea; family Mantidae; genus Mantis; species Mantis religiosa. The sequence continues at coordinate 109,628,684 of CM060952.1, forward strand.
TGGACCTTGGACACTTTTTAGTAAGTGAATTTCTCGTTCTATGTCATGATTTTCCTTCCAAAAATGGTATGCTACTGCCGATTTATCTATTTCTTTATTCCTTATGTTCCTAAAGTGCTCTTTAAGCCTAATGTTCACGTTCCTTTTTGTTTTTCCAATGTAGAATTTGTCACAGTCCTTGCAATTTATCCGGTACACTCCTGATTTTCTGCCTGTGGGTATCTCCTTTGTATTATGTGATTTCAAAAGGTGTTGTACACTAAATTTGTTCTGTGGGGCCAAAGTAATATTGTGTTCTTTGAAGACTTTTTGGAAAAGGTGTGTAGCTCTGGGATGATACGTAAATTTTCTGTATGAGGTTTCATTACTAATTGGGGAGAGAGTAGTTACTTGTTTGCATCTTAGTTACAGGTTTTAGTTCATTGATGGAAATTAATCATTTCTCCACACTAGCCGTTTATAGGCTAAGGTTTTTGATGGATAGAGTCAACATGAAAAATTCAATGCCATGGCCGGGATTTGAACCACGGATCTCCTGGTTTCTGTCCAGTCACTCTAACCCATTGAGCTACCATGGCCAACGTGCCATCCTGACATTAAATTCTCCATTTGACTCGCATATTTCCCCAGTAAACCACTAGGGGCTCTCGCATCCAAGATACACCGTTTGTGGTGACTTACTATCGTAAGTACTTGAGTCCCAGGCTTCATCATCTAACTCATTATTTTAGTTAATTGATGGAAATTAATCATTTCTCCACACTAGCCGTTTATAGGCTAAGGTTTTTGATGGATAGAGTCAACCTGAAACATTCAATGCCATGGCCAGGATTTGAACCACGGATCAGATGATGAAGCCTGATGATGAATGATGATGATATATATAAGGGCGTTCAACTACGGCGGTCATCAGCGCCCTTTAAAAAACTAGTCATGGCAAAAGCCAGTGATGAAGCCTGGGACTCAAGTACTTACGATAGTAAGTCACCACAAACGGTGTATCTCGGATGAGAGAGCCCCTAGTGGTTTACTGGGGAAATATATGAGTCAAATGGAGAATTTAATGTCAGGACAGCACGTTGGCCATTGTAGCTCAATGGGTTAGAGCAACTGGACGGAAACCAGGAGATCCGTGGTTCAAATCCCGGCCATGGCATTGAATTTTTCATGTTGACTCTATCCATCAAGAAGTTACAGGTGTTAACCATTTCCATGCTTTCTTTGACAAATTGTATTCTTTATATAGTATGTCTCCCAAAAGTCAAAGGGAACTCAATATTTGTGCTGCTTCACTAGAAGAAAGAGTTACGAAAATTGGGAAAATATTTACAATAAGATGGGTAGCATAAAGCCAGAGAAATGTAAAGACTGTCTGGGAAAACTACAGTGCACTAGTCAAACATTTTAGTGAGGCCAAAAATGACCACCAGAGAGACTCCAAAGAAAGGGCAAAATTCCAAGGTCTAGAAAATATGTTAACTAGTTTAGAATTTCAAGAAAATATTGCAATTATGTAAGATGCTTTTGTTGTGTTAGCTGATTTGTCATTAGATTTGCAGAAAAGAGAGATAAGTCTGACAGAGGCTCAAAATGCAATCAAGCACACTATAAAAGAGTTTGAATCTATGTGTCACTTAGCTTCTGGAGAATACTACAAAATATTTCTTAAAGCAGCAAAAAACTAAAACTTTAGAAGCACTGGATTACATAATTCTAAAACAGTTGTAAAAATTGACAGAAAGCAGTTTTTCGTAAGTCTTGTTAATAATTTAAATAAGGCTTGTAGAAAATATGTCCACAACATCTCATCTTGGTTCCAGCTCTAGCCAGCAGAGACATGAGAGAATGGCAAAAATTATCAGTGATTCAAAGGTACTAACCAAAAATAATTGGCCCTCCACTTCTACTTTGGATATCTGCTATGGTGATGAGAGTGTTGGCAACTTTCGTGACTTTTTCTACTTGTCACACAAGAGGAAGTATATTAATGCTTTCAGAAAGTATGTCGAGACTAAGGAAATTCCACTGGAGCTGATACCTTTAATCAAGGCTGTACAGACCATTCTCATTTCTACAGCAGAAACTAAAAGGGTTTTCAGTACCATGAATGAGATGCACCCCAAAAAGAGAAATAGGCTGCTGATTACAAGTTCAAGCGGACTTATTTTCATAAGCAGCGTTGAACCTCCTGTGCATATATTTAATCCACAACCATATGTCAAGTCATGGCTATGAAAGGGGAGATGTTCAGCTGATGAAACGGCTTGTCGGAAACACAGGGCCACTGATTTTAACACCCAGTATGAGTCCATTTGGAAATTGCTGAATTAATAAGGTGAGTTTCTGCAAATATTTTGTTCCAATTAAATTACTGTATGACACACATTAAGCCAAAGTATTAGAGGCATCCTGGAGAAACCTAAACACTGGAGAAAAACTAGGTCAATGAGAGTTTTATATGAAGACTAGCTGGCTGCATAACATTGCTTGAGTAGCTTTTTAAACTCAAATGACTACTTAATTTAATTTATTAAAAAACAATTATAAAACTTAATTTACTTTTTCACTTTTTTATGAAATTATTATATAATGATCTCAGTACCCCTCCCCTTATAATACAATTGTAATTTCACACACACTATTCCTAATAGAAGATGAAAAGACCCCTGAAATTCATGCAATTTAATGTGAAACATTGATGGAACATTTGACTTCCTTAACTTCTCCTCAACATTCTTTCCAGTCCTGGTAGTTCTGCATGGTCTAAAAGAACACTGGTCAGTCAATTAGAATGGTCAGTAACTATTTAGGTAATTACAACAGGTAAAATGTTAAACCTCTGTACCTTCTCTTTGGTCCTGTAGTTATTTAATAACATAAAGGAGGTACAATAGGTAGAGTCAAACTGAAATATTTAATGCCATAGCTGGGATTTGAACCATGTATCTGCCGGTCTCCATCTGGTTGCTCTTAACCATTGAGCTACATGGCCAACATACCAGCATGACACTAAGCTCTCCAACTGACTCATATTTTTCCCAAAAAATCACTAGGAGTTTTCATATACAATGAGATATACACTGTTTGTGGCGACTTACTATTATAAGTACGTAAGTCCCAGGCTTCACAGTTAAACCACTATTATTAGGTTAATTTCCATCAATTAAGCTAATAATTAAAGGTGCAAGTTTCTACATAATACAGAAATCTTAACATATCCCATAAAACAGAGAAAAAGCTGGTGAAGATATGGATTCGGCACTCCCAGGGCAAGTTAACCTACATATATTTATATAGAATAAAAAGAAGTATTTCAGAAAGTGGAGTGCCATTGTTACTAAAATTAGGCAAATGAGTCAACCTTGTATATACTGTGACTTTGTGGGTTCGTGAAATGGAAAGTCCAATTGCACCACTCAAAAATGTTCTTTATTTCCACCGACTTACAGTTAAACACTTGCCAATTACACAGAATTACGTAATGCACACAATTACGATTCACCAGTTCGTCCGTTACAATTCCACTTTGCTCTCGCAATTACGTACAATCCTCCGATGCACGTACACAGTCTTCTCATCGTACACTAGGCCTGCACTCTTACGCTGCTTGCCAAGAACTGACTGGCTGACTTTCCTCCAGCCCGACGTGTTGCTTATATAGGGTCAGCTGGCCAATCTAGAAGGTTCTGGATTAGATGAAATATCCCGTAAGTTTGAGAACTCAGGTGGAACAGAAAGAGACGGCGCAGTGATGTTTTTTTCCAGCCACCCCTCGTTACCGCTATAAGACAAACGAGTGGGCGTGGCGAACGCCGACCGTCTCCTGCTGCTGCTGCTGCTGCTGCTGCCGGTTCTATAGGGAGTTCCAACATTTGGGTGACAATACTTTTCTCCACTTACAAGTTTTTTGATAAAGTTCCCAGAAACTAGTCTTCATCAAAAAACTTGTAAGTGGAGAAAAGTATGTACAAGGTTGACTCATTTGCCTAATTTTAGTAACTATATATATATTTATTTATTGAAATACACTATGAATGGCATTTGTTTTATTTCACATGCATATTCTGTGAAGTAACAAAACTATTTTAAATTCCATTGCAATTTAAATTATATGCTGTTCCCAAGCATGTTCTTTTATCCCTCTAAAGTGTTTAAATTTAAGTAAAGGGTTTTGTACATCCTTTTTAATCTTTCAGTATATTATGACATAAAATTAGGTGCTTGGTAATCCTATGTCCATAAGACAGAATTGGACTTTTCAATGGTGAAGAGTATTTGCTTAAGATGAGTTGGTACTAACAACACTAACAACACTTTCTTAATCTCTGTTAACATGTTAAGGGAACATGTGTTCCCAACTTCAGAATGTGACCAACTAACCCATGTTGTTTCTGTTGTGGTGATTTCTATAATAATGGCAGCATGTGGCAATACTTCCAGAGGATACTTGGTGGTAAATCATAATTCATTAACTGTTGTTTGTGTTTCCAAATAAAAATCTTTTCCCATGAGTCCAATTCTGCTTCATCACTGGTCACTTTGATTAGTGTAGTGTTTAGTTTGATGTTATGGTTGTTCGTCTAGAAATGGTGTGAAACTGCAGAAATCAGGAATTTCAAAATTCATCAGGAGGTTCTGTTTCTTGGTAATGACTGTGAACCTCCTGATGAATTTTAAAATTCCTGCCGTGGATGATATCAAAGTTATCAGATTATCAGGTGGCAGCAAAACACCAAGCCGGAGGCAGGCACTGGTTGCATCATCAGTCGACCACAGCACTGAGGATAAGGAAGAAGTTTCCAGGAACCAGTCTTCATGAAAAACTTTTAAGTGGAGAAAAGTGTATACAAGATTGACTCATTTACCTAATTTTAATAACAATGGCACTACACTTTCAGAAATACTTTTTATTCTACATACTTCAAGGATGTTTTCTTGTCAGAGGCCTCAAGCTGATAAGCCGTGGTCTGAAGTTTTGATATTCAGACATTTCAACCACATCTATGGTGAACAGATAGAACATCAAAACTCTGGCAGATCACAGCCCAGAAGGATCCTCTAATAATATTCTGACTCTAACACAAATGGTTAAAACTAATGAAATATGTAAGTTAGTTCTGCATCCTTAATTATATTGCTCCTTGAAGTCAATATTTGTTAAGAGATAGAAATACACATGTTAATATTACCTGCAGTAAGCCACTAAGACATTCTAAGGTATCATCAGCATCGCTTTGCTGTAAACTTGATTGAATGTGCTCTAGAACCTGGAAACAACACAACATAAAATATTAAAAATGCTAATCGCTTAATTTCATCTCAACAATCTTTATTTTCCTTTGATATTTAAACCAAATATAATTCAAATTTACGAGCACATCAGCAGACCTTTGAATAACCACTGTCTTTCAATAAAATAATAGTATCTTCTAACAAAAGCTGATCATTGATAGAGTCGACATGAAAAATTCAATGCCACGGCTGGGCTTTGAACCATGGATCTACTGGTTTCTGTCCAGTCGCTCATGACATTATGGCATTAAATTCTTCAATTGACTCATATATTTCCCCGGTAAACCACTAGGGGCTCTCGCATCCGAGATACACCGCTTGTGGCGACTTACTATTTTAAGTACTTGAGTCCCAGGCTTCATCATTTAACTCTTATTATTTAAATTAATTGATGGAAATGAATAATTTCTTCACACTAGCTGTATACAGGCTAAGATTTTGGATTGATAGAGTGGTAATGAAAAATTCAATGCCATGGCCGGGAATTGAACCACTTCATCATGTAACGGTAAATTGGCCATGGTAGCTCAATGGGTAAGAGCGACTGGACGGAAACCAGTAGATCCCGGACAAAGTGTCAATTGACAAAGTGTCAATAAACCAACTACAAATAGGTAGTTTTTTCAATATTTTAAGAAATTACATACCTTCTAGAGTTCAACAAAATTGCTATGAAAATACCTACCTTCTAGAGCTCAACAAAACTGCTATGAAAAAGAACTAATGTGCTGATTTCACATGACTTTCTCTACTCACGTTTCGATATTCCTGTTGTTAATAGAAATAAACTTTTTTTTTTACACATTTTATTTTACTTTTAGGATTACAAAGAGCTGAAGTGATAGCTTTATAAAAAGAGTGTTACTGTGTGTTGACTTTGAAATTCTTGTTTGGAGGACCAGACTTTGTATAGTAAGATTTTAATATCTCTCATGATATACCAATTATATAAAACACACTGAAATTGCTGAAGGCCTAATGGGATACTTAACACTTTTCCATATAAATAGTGGTTTGGTAGGGAATGGAATCTTTTCAGAATCTTCATTTAACATTAGAAATTGAAAATAATGGTCGCCTCTCTTTTCTAGATTTAAAAACAAAACATAACAATAAATTAAATTTTGGCTTTCCTAGAAAATCCACTGACACTGATAATAATTAAATAAAAGAATAAACTTTGTAAGTATTTTTCATACAAATTTGCTGCTTTTAATAGTTAATTTATAATTAACTAGTATTCCCTTTAATGAAGAAGTATATAATAGAAATATAACTCATTATCAACACTATTTTAATTAAATGTTTAAATACAGATTTTATACATAAAAAGATTTAAAAAAATGTAAATATCAAAAGTTTATAAACAGTGTTTCTTCTTCGAAGAAAATATTATAATTTTCAACATTTACTTATCACCCTTGGGTTAGTAAAATACATGCATAAACAATTTTAAAGAGAGTGGAAAATTAGTTCCTCCAAAAATATGTAAATAAAATAAGATGCAAAAGACTGATTTACAAAATATATAATTATATACATTTACATAATTTATCACAGAAAAGCAAAGTTTTAAGTCATTATACTCTATGACAATTTATGAATTATATTTGCTTCACTGCCAATAGCTTCAGGTTTTAATTTTATCAAAAATAAGGTTTTTGAGATCAATCCTGTGGTAACATTAAGAGACAGAATCAGGAGTGAAGATATAAGACAACTTAATATAAGAAATAGAATTATTCAGGATTCCAAAAATTATCAGAATAAATGGTTACCCAACCCGACAGACTCCTGGTTGCCAAATCTGGCAAGCATTCATTTACAAGAGAACAAAGGCTCAGAAGGCAAAGAGCGAGGAGAGGAGGAGGAGGAGGAGGAGCAGGAGGAGGAGGAGGAGGAGGAGGAGGAGACGGTGGTAGTGGTTTGTAGTTGACATTTTAAAATGTTGCTTGTTAAATAATATATATTTTCCCTGATTTTTGTAATTTTCATTCAATTTCTTTGTATGTATTTAGGAAGCTTGCAATACCTCATTAAACAGTCGACGTGTTGCTGGTAGCACATGTTGAAATAATCTTTCCTCTGCTGACTTGATGGGAACAAATGGTAAGCAGATTCCCATTAATGACTGTATGGACTTCACAGTCTGGGTTGTTTGTTCTGGGTGCTCCAAAGAACTGTATCCATAGTTAAGGACACATCACATAAAAAAAGCTCAGAGCTAACACTGAATATGTAGAATAAACAGTGAATACCAAAATTAATTAGGAATCTCCATTCTTAATTTAATTCTAAAACTGTAGTACAGCTGTTAGACACTAGTATAGAAATCATCTCAAAGCATAACCAAGCAACTGGTTACTTTGTACAGTATCTAACACTTGTTACCTAAACCCCTGCCTCTGTACATATCTGGAATACAATATTCATATAAGAATTGATTCAAAGAAAATTTTGGATCAATTTTATTAACTCTTTAAAAATCAAAAAATGAATAAAATTAAGTGAAGCAAAACTCTGTCGCACATATACTACAGCCTAAGCTACCACAGATCAAAATAATATTCAAAAGCTAAACCTTTGCTGCTGATTTCCATAGGTACAAAATACAATCACATGCTTTAATTTTCTTGCTTACTTTATTTTAAAAATTTTTCTAAAATTATAGAAAAAGTAATGGTTAGAAGGCTAATGTCTTTCTTTAATAAACACAATTTATGGATAGACCAGCAACATGGTTTTGGAAAGGTAGATCGACTGATACTGCTATTATGCAATTTCTTGAAGAAGTATACTACAATATGGATAGTAAAAGTAAACTTTGTATTGGGCTATGTTTAGATTTGTCTAAAGCTTTTGACCTGGTCACTCATGATATATTATCCAAATTAAATTCATATGGCATCAGAGGGACTGTAAACAGCTGGTTTGCCTCATATTTAAAAGACAGGAAACAGGTAGTGGAATTACCATTTTTAGATGCAAAGACTAATACACTTTATGATGAACATTCTGAAATGAAAATTATAAAATGTGGGGTCCCTCAGGGTTCTATCTTGGGCCCCCTTCTATTTCTAGTTTATATTAATGATATAACCCATAATGTAGATAAGGAAAATATTAAACTTACTATTTTTGCAGATGACACAAACATACTCATCACTGGTAATGATAAAGGTCATTTACTTCAAAATGTAAATGAAATTAATGAAACCATTATGCCATGGCTTGATCAAAACAGACTAATTTTAAACAAAGATAAAACAGTAGCAATAGGTTTTCGGCATAAAGTAAATAGAAGTAATACCTTCCCTGACCTTAATTTGGATGGCATCAACATTTCATATGTAAAAGATACAACAATTTTAGGTTTGTGGTGAAATCAAAATTTGGATTGGACTGTACATATAGAAGATTTGATTAAAAGGTTAAGTAAGCAGTGCTATGCTTTAAAAACATTAAAAATGATAGCAGATGTAAAGACAGTCCGAATGGCATATTTTGTATATTTTCATTCCCTTATGAATTATAGTATCATCTTGTGGGGTAATTCAAATATGTCAAAAAAGGTTTCTCGAATGCAAAAAAGAGCCATAAGAATAATAGTGAACCAACCTGCACATGTGAGCTGTAGAGCGCATTTTAAGGAACTGAAAATTATAACCCTGACATATTTATACATATACAAAGTTCTTTTACATGTAAAAGCTAGTTTAAATTGCTTTAAAACATATGCAGTGACACACCAGCATGATACAAGAAACAGTTCAAACCTACTAGCAATTAGTCATAATACCACGTTATACAAACATTCCTTCACTTATAGTGGTACCCAACTGTATATTAAGTTACCTCTTTATTTAAAACAGATTGACAGCCAAAAGCTTTTTAAATTGAAACTAGATAAATTTTTAAGTGAAGCATGTTTTTATTCTATTCAAGAGTATTTGGAAAGTTAAGTTACATTATTATATTTTGGCATTTACTCTTATACATATTTTTGTTTTGACATGTCCACAATCTTGAACGGAAATTTAAAGGATGAATAAATTGAATTGAAATATCCAAGGGAAACTAGAAATATTTCTGAATGGAGCCCAGATTCCTTGGTAGTTAACTGTTATAAATAAAAGTTGTAAGTATGTAATTCTATTCACTGTAATCAGAGACTGACATTGTAAACATATTTCCTTTTGAATTTCTCTAGCAACTAGAGAATATAGTAAAATAAAGTTTCAAAGGATGCAAAAGCATAGAAAAGAAATGTTAAGGAAGAAAGAAAGACTACTCTCAGCATAATATTACATGGCAAATGATTTTTTTTTTTTTTTTTGTCTCACTGGTTGGTTTGTTCTAAAAAATCTGTTATGCTGGACCCATGTTAGTTGTATAATATTACATATGGAACACTTCAGGCCACAAGAAACCATAAATTCATCAACACATACCTCCTAGTTATGTTTGCATTACCATACACACTTCAAAGAGTGATGTCACAAATTGGAAATTGAATGCACACTTAAAAATGAACACATAGTACAAATTTAAATAAAAGGATACCATTATTCTGTAAAGACAGAAGCAATGATAAAGCCAATTTTCTGGTCCAGAAAGATTCAAATTTACAACAAAATCATATAACAATAAACTGAAATAAAAAAATATGTTGTCACAAACAGAAAATAGTGACAATAACCATATAATAATACAACTAGAATTCTACAATGATACAGTCTACCATTATATGGTCACATACCTTCATGTTTTTCTGCAATTGGTGAAATTACAACATTTTAACCAATCAACCAGAAGTGTTAATTTATTGAAAGAAAAATACATGTTGCCATGTGAAATATTTATTCATATTGTCACCAATGGCATTGTTGTGCAGCCACGACAAGCCGGAGCCGGGCACATGGGCAGGAGAGCTGGATGCTTGCCAAGAGAAAGAGATAGAGAGAGGCTCCGGAATTTTCTGTCTTTCTCTTGTCTCTGCGAATGTTCTCGGAAGGTCTATGGCATTCTAGAAACAATGACTGGAGGTATAAATACCGGCAAGTGTTAGAAGCAGCAGTTGAGTGATTATTGGAGCTGTGTTGTGTAGTTGTGTAATGGTCAGCATAGAGTTGTGATGGTTATTGTGACAGTGGACGTTTGAAGTGTACTGCAGTGATTTCTTTCATTTATTTACATGCAGCAGAGCATCGAGTCAACCTTGAAAACAGTTCTTTGTCAATTTCATGTCTTTTTACTGCAATGAAGAGTGTTCTAAATTTCTACAAACCAGACTTCTGATTATACGTAACCCTCAAAGTCTCAATATAAAGGATAGGCAGGATACATTTGTAGTGCTGTAAGTCATAATAACATTGCAAAAAAGTCAGATTCATTCTTCTTCCAACTTTGAAATATTGAGCAGTCTGAAGCAGTTATAAATTATAATGAATAATACCCGATGTTAGCTTAGTAAAAAATTTACCTAATGTTAAGTATTAGTCTATTTGTTGTCGACTCTATTCCAAATTGATATAATTATCATGTTTTCTTATTTCTTATTAATTGAGCACCTGCATGCAATAATGGGGTAAATCTGGTTACCCCATTAATGCAGAGTATATGAAATTCAGAATCCTCAATGTCTGTTCTATAATAATAGGTCAGCATTATACTTCTAAGAAATAGCTGATAGATTGTAGCATGTGTCTTGTTACAATGCTACATGGTTTCTATGAGTCATGCTCTCAATGTCTCACTGTCCAGCAGCTGATTGTTACATAGTTGTAACAAAGCAAAATGAGCTCATATTTAGATTTTGTATATCATTTGTCATTTGTTGAAAAAAAAAGAGAGAAAAGTACGGAGAAAGGAAGGAAAAGGTTAGCACATCCAAGACTTTGGAAGAGAAATGTACATAAGAATATAAGAAATAAGGTAAGTATGCATACAATGTAAATTTCAGTAATGAAATAACATGTGAACTTACTGGAATATAATAATATAATTTAATAATATAATGGCATATATCCTTACAAGGGAAGCAGTATGGTAAAATCCACAAAATTCACAACCAGAAAAAATATTTGTTCCTTTGGAGAAATGCTATAATAAAATGTGTTGTAAAACAATCTAAAAGAGAAGCAAGAAGAAATTTTCACATATTTTTGGAATACTGGAGACTATAATCAGCAGAACTATTTTCTAGCTGGGTTAATGAAGAAGAGTGAGTCATAGAGTTAAAAAAACAAGTTCAAAAACAAAAAATCGAAGATGGGGTTGGAAATACTATATAGATGTAAGAGGTGAAAAGTGTGATGTATATAAAACATTTGTGTATGAATTATTACAAGTGAATATCAAACAAACTGACGTGCTTCAAACTAAAATAGATAATAATGATACACTCTATGACAAGAGAGGTAAACACGATGTTCATCACAATAAGGTACACAATGAAATATGGGAGCTATTACAAACCCTTTGTAAGTATATTCCAAGTAAACTTTCCACTATTCTAGATCAGACTGGCAGACGTTATTTCTCCAACCCAGAACTTAACATGAATGTTCTGTATACTCTTTTCTCTGAGCATTATCTAAGTGTTTCTGGGGATGATCTTCTCATTGCTTTTAGTGCATTTCAAAAGTACTCCAATGTCAATATGAAATATTCATTTAAACGCCACAGAACTTGTAATTTCTGTTTTAAAATAGAAGGTAATGCATCCCCAGAAGAAATCATAGAACATAGGTGCATAGTAAGAAAGCTGAAGTTTATCAACAAATGAAACAGGACCTGCTGAAACCTGCTGAGAAAAATTTAATAACAGAGTTCGATTAAGCCCAGAACTTGCCATTGCTCATATTCCTGTCACTGAACAGTTCTATAAAAGGCTGATTTGGATGTTTTTATTTTATGTACACGTGCATTCACGTAAGAACTCTTACATGTTTCATTTCTTGGAAGGTGAATACAAGAAAAAAGCCAACAGCATCTGTTCTTTTGTGTTTCATGTTTTGCGACAGGAGCTTCTACACCAGACAAATCTTAAAATATGTTCTAATGCTTGCATGGGCAAAACAGGAATCAGACTGTAGCTAGATTTTTCCTGAATATTTCTGTGATTTGGGAATCACCATTAAACATGTTTTTCCTGTTTGGGGACATAGTTACTGCCAGTGTGATGGACATTTTGCTACATATGCACAAAAGATTAAGTCATTGAGACACCTTGCGGTTACGTCAACATAATAAGGAATGCTAAGAACCCTTCCTTCATTGTCCTTAAGGGAATTGTGTTAGATTAGATACAGCAATAAGGCAGAGTAATCATTTGAAACTACCAAGTAAAGGACTTAATCTTTTCAAAGCTCACATGATATCCTACAAGCCAGATGGTACTTTAGTTGTACCCATTGTTTGGGTAGATATAAAGGCTATCTGGTTTGCCAACATGGGAACATGAAACATACAATTGTCCATGTGAGAAGCAATCTGCACCTAAATCTAAACCACACAATTCTAAAGAATGACTTTGAGCTTTATTGATTGTGATTGAAAATGCTAATCGAATTGGGAATTGCAATCTTTTAAATTTAAATGGTGTATCGGTCGGGATCATGAGAATTCTAGGAATGAGAACAACTTTGCCGTTGAAAGGCCCAGTAAATATTGTTGCTTTCACTATGTTGTTCATCAATTTAACTGCAAGCCGTTTGTTGTTACAGAGTTTTGGCTAATTAACTTTACGCAACATGATAATTGGCACACCTATTTTTAATTTAATTAATGTGGTGGCATTCCTGGCAAATAAAGAGAATCCAAAAACTCTGATGGATAATGTTGTTGTTGTTGTTGACTAATGGCACTGGGGATTAGTCGATTTGCATCATTTTGCCCCTGGCTTCCCAAAATAAAACCTGTAGGTTCTCACTTTTGAGACCATTACATTTGTCCAAATAGAGTTTATTCATGATGTCATCCTCTTTACAGATAGTAAGTACACTTGGATGTAGGTATGCAGTGTATTTTATGTGTTCTGCAAGACAATCATGGCCAGTTTCCAGTTGTTTAATTTTTTATTAATTTCAATTTGTCTTACAGGTTTTATATTTTGAATTGCACCTTAGGGGAACAACGTAGTCTGCCTCTACATGGTATTCCCTGGGTAACGCTAAATGGACAACACAGGCATGCTTCCCAATACAAAAGATGAGTACTTCTCAGTGCTGTTTTGGAATGCTGGAGGAATGACCCAAAGTAAAAAGACTCTGATGGATAATTAACTACTTCATCTGCTTCCACAACAATGTCTATCAATTTATATATTTGTATATTATATATTTATAATTTCCTCACTTTGAATGTTGGATTATAAAATTATTAAATTGATAGTCATCTTTATTCTTTGTGGCAAGTACAGCTCGTTCACTGAGCCAGTCGTGATTCCTATAATTAATTTGAATATTAGGAAATACTGTTTCAAACCCACCATGGCAACAATGAAACATAGGACAGACAATATTGAAAAGTTGTAAATAAAAAAATATAAATTTTTCTGTCCATATCTGATATAAAACATAACCTCTAGTTACGATAAGCTGTTTTCTTGTATTTGCACGTATGTTATTGATGCAAGAAATAGATAAAAACAATCTTTGAAGTGGGTTGTATATCATATCAAAATTTGAGCCAGAACAATGCAGAACTTTTTGAAGTGTACACAAACCAACATAAAATTTATATACATATATATTTCAAACTGCATATATGCCTAATATAATGAGGAAAAATATTAAAATAACCAAAATTTGGAATCTACATGGCCAACATAATGCAAAGTGTCAATAAGAAAACAAAAATTGTTCCTTTCATTTATAACCATAAAAAAATAATAAATAAGAATAGTTGTTGATGAAATGATATGGATATAACATGTACATATAAGAAAAGTTTTTAGAGAGAAGTCATTATTCTTCATATTCTAGATAGGCATAATTATGTATTACTCACTTATTGTATTAATGACTTATTGTATTCTTTCTTCTTTAACTTATCCTTAGTACACAACTTATCGCGGTGTTTGAGGATTCTTGTTCCTCTATCACTGGATCTGAAGAGCCAAAGCTTTGGATCTGATAGAGAACCAGGATAGGTGATGAGCCCGAAGCCTGGTGTAAGGTGAGAGAAGTGGATGATAGAGCAATTGGTGGAATGGTGGGGATACTGGAGATCCCAGAGAAAACCATCCTAGCACCATGTTGTCCCCACAAATCTCACTTTGTGGTCATCTGGGATCGAACCCGGGCCACCTTGGTGAGAGTCGAGTGGTCTAACCACTCAACCTTATTGTATTCTTTCTTAATTATTGTATCCTTTTGTTCTTTCCAATGACATATCTCATATCATGTACAATGATGAATAAATAAATTAATTAATTAATATACAGCATATCATGACACTGTAAATCTAGTTATGTTTAAAATAAAAAAAGTCAATTTCACTGTTATTATAAAAAAGTAACACCTCAATTTTGAAATAAACAACAATAAAATTAAGCATGAGTTAAGCTTATTCTGAACTGCATTAACTTGTACCATGGATCTGAGAGAAACACAAGACATCTCATCACTCCAAGAAATACAAATCAACTTCAGAATTTATAGCTATATAGCTTATCTTGATCCACAGCAGTACTGAACTGAGTTGTTGAATTTACAAAAGCTTTCACCTCCAATATTGCATGAAAGTATAACTTTCTGAACATTAACATATATTTTTAAGCTTTATGAAAAGGGAAACTGTTTGTATATTTATTTATTTTAAACATCTTTAGTTCAGTAAAAGTATATGCATCACATTAGAGTTCAAAAAAACAGCAAGTTCAATAAATATCAAGTTATTTACACTTTAAATAATTACCTATTCCATCCAAATAGCTTTTCAGTATTAAAAAGAAACTTGTGTTCAGAATATTGGATATCAAAACTTAATACAATGCATCACAAAAATGTATTAAAGCATGAGCAGACTAGCGGGTAACCAAAATTATTATGCGCTAGATCTACAGTAAAATCCACGGCACCAAGCTGTTTCATCTGTGGCCAGCATTCAATTCCCTTGGCCGGCCTGCCTAACCCATGGGCTTTTTGGTTTTTTTTCCTATGTTGCCAGGCGAATGCTGGGTAGATTAATTACATCCCCCAAATTTCCTGTCCCTCCATTATCATTTCACCTCGTCTCTCATCTGGTGGTCTCTCTACGGATAGAAGTGTCGGCAGGTGTCACAGCACTGTTGTGACTCCCTGGGTTGGTTGCCTGTCTCCTCTCACCTCATCCTTCCTCCCACAGATGCCTTGCTTGGGGCTTAGTCAAAAATAAACCACAGCTTTCGGTGCTGAATCCCCTCTGTAGTAATTTGTGTTGTTTCATCATATGCCCTTAGATAGCTAATGGATCTGAGCAACTTACCCCAAATTTGCTTTTTAAACAAGGTTCTTAATTTCATCTACCACAGTATTTATCATTATAGAAGCTCGATGAACAAATTTAACAATACATCAAGATTTAACTGTATTGGAACACCACAGTGAAGCAAAATAATTATTAATTTATAGATTTAACAATATTTTAAAATTTATTGCAACAAAATTCTATAGAGGCAAGGATATTCAGTCATCACATTTAATATTATCTAATGCAATCTACATGTACACATATACACATATATTTCATGTCGGCGGAGTTAAATTGTTATTACTAGAGCCTGGATTCGTAAGCACAATCAAATTGTAAAACAAGCAAGCACAAAGGCACGAAAAATGAAGCAAATTCACCAAAAATAGGCAAATAAAAAATAAAAATTTAATCATATATTGTTTCATAGAATTCTTCCCTTACATAAACTTGTTACAATGCATGAGGGAGGTTATCTTATTTTCTTGTGTGGCATTTATCAGTGAAGAATTTGTGATACAGCGAAAAGGAACGATCAACATTGCATGACATTACTGGAACAAGTGAAAAGTACCACAGTTCTTGAGCGAATTGCTCTTTGCTATACGTTTCTGAACCAGAAAGATTTTTAGAAAAGTTACACAGCGTTTTGTAACCAGGGTATTTCTTTAATACCTTACTGAGTTTCTCAAAGGCAGTTTTAACAATACCGTGAGTCTATGGAGAAAATGTTACTGAAATTTCATCTATCAAAGTACGTAAATGTTCCAAGGTATTATTTTGAGCATCCAACCATGTTACAATAGCAGGTATTCAGGAGAAACGCTTATAGATGTACTCTTATCTTGGATGCCAATATTAGCAGAACGATCCTGTGCTTCAGCAATGCTGCTTACTACTTCTACATCTAAGGAGTACAACAGGGTTTTACTTCATTAAAATATTCTGTATAGTATGACACAGCCCTTAACCAAGAACCCCATCAAGTTAAAACTGGCTGAGGAGGTAAAGACAAATTTGGAAGAAATTCATGACATTTTTTAACTCTAATCGCTAACAGTACAAACACTTTCTTTACGCTAGAGACAAGAAGATCCATATCTTTATATCTAAGTTTTTCAGCGACATGATGTAAACCACCTAAATGATAAAATGATAGCTAGAGTGAAAATGTACTTTTAAATTTACATGATTTGGATAAAATAAGCTATTTTAATTAAAAAGCATAAAATAAGTAAGCAAACCCTGTAGTCTAGCAAACAAGCATTTATAAGCATTTCCCTTAGAAATCTGGGCTCTAGTTATTACTCATACCTACATGCCAATCATATCCCTACTTGCCTCTATACCTAGGTGGCAGCAAGTCCTGCCTCACATTAAAGAGGTCTCAAGTTTCAATCTTGATTGGGGTAAGTTATGTGGATAAGATTTTTCTGGGGGTTTCCCTTATCCTAAAAGATGAATGTCGAGTAAATCTAAGCTCTATGCACCCTGACCTCATTTGAACATTATTTTGCCCAGTTTATTCATTGTCTGATATGACTTAATGTTGGAGGATGTAAATTAAATAAAGACTATACATCCCATAAATAAAACCAGTATTACACTTGTACCTCTTGTGCATAATTTCGTTATTCCACTGAATATTTTTAACTTCTATCAGCAAAACAGATTATGCCAAATATAAAACTGCAGAACAGATTCTAACACAGTTTCATACAGTAAATGACTGCTGATGCAATATTGAATTTTTTTTTTTTTTTAAGTATACATTGTCCAAAGAGATATTTGTATTATAATCGATAGTCTCTAAGGCACCTATTAAGAGAATAGACAGCATGGCATTAGTGAGTGACTGGAGTATTGCTAATCGTAAAAACATGCTAGCACTGAAAATACCAACATTGCATAACAAAATTGGCAATACTGATAGGAATGTGTGATGATGATTATGATAACGGTGATAGTAATAAGAATAAGCAAAACAATAACTATATACACAGCATAAATTTGAGATATCCTGAATAAGAAAATTTTGATTAAATAAATCAATTTAATAAATGTTTTCAAAATGTATATGTAAATGCGGTTTTAGCACACATAATAAAAATGTTGGCACTTTATTGTATACTCCTTTATTATTAAGAAATTTTTGCTTACAATTATTTTTAAAATGAAAACTTGAGAAATTATAGACATATACAATTTTATTTAACATACGTAATAAAAAGGTCCGCATTTAACTTAATTGAACCATTTAAAAAATATAGTCAAAGTTCCATATGTTCAATCTGTTTGAAGTTAAGCAAAGTTTTAAGCACTTATAGCGTAACAATACTTTGCTGTACCTATAGATTTCAAAGCTACAGGTTGGCAACCGCCTCTTAAACTACGTCATCGAGTATCCTATCAACCAACGTGGTAACTCTCACCGCTATGACACAGGATAGCCGTCCAAGGAATAGAACATAACCTCTACACTGTATAAACAAGTGTCATAAATTGTGTACATTACTAATAGTTTTCCAGATATAAAATAGACATTAAGAGAATATTTTTTTCATGTATTTTAAAATAATAATTAGAATAATGTAGTGGAAAAGGATATTAGTAAAATAAGTAAGGTGTCATCTAGTCTATCTTTAACTTCTTGGCTTGACCATTCTGGGAGTTTTTCAAGCAGCTCTGACACCCTATCTTCATCCTGAGATGTCATTATTCCAGTTTCAGTATTTTAATAACTTGATACACTGCATTTACTTCCCCTTCTACATTTCCATTCTATTCATCAACACGCATACCCAGAAGACCTACCGCCATTCTCTATTCGAAAATAACCACTATACCTGCCATACCAACACAACTGATCACAACATTGGACTGATAATAGAGCAGTGTGGCCAACAAAAACATTGAATTTTACTACAAATCGAATAAAATCCCTCTACAAGAATACAAACATAATTACTATAAAAATATTTTGATTCAGATACCTAAGATTATAGATGAAGAGTATCTAAAGGTGGAGATACAGATATTGTATCATTTTCTTTAATTTACTTCCAACGTTGGGCGATGGATGAAATGGGTGTAATTATGCTTAAGAGTTTAGAGTTACCCACAGATTAAGAGTTACCCGATCTGTGTACCCGACATTCGTCTTTCAGGATAAGGGAAAACACCAGAAAAAAAAAACGTTATCCAGGTAACGTACCCTGATCCAGATTGGAACTCGGGACCTCTTGAACGTGAGGTAGGCACGCTACTATCTACGCTACCGAGACGGGCTTGCAAATCCCTAAGGGATATAAACGCAGTATTTAAGTCATCACTGTCGGAAGATTCTGCTGTCACTGTAGCACTGCTTGAAAAACTAGACATGTTCATAAATTTCTTTATATTAAATACTGCAATTATCTGTCTTTTAAAGATAAATGATAATTGTTAACTTAACAGATAACGGTTTGAAGTTTAAGCTTGTTGCTTCCTTTCCTGATTTCTTTTATTCCTTTCCTTTTCTTCTACTTTTTGTAACTAAATATCAGATATCATGGAAAACACTCCGCCAGAGTTTAGTCGCAGTACCACAGTAACTAATCCTGAGCCGTAGTGCAGTGGGCTACAGAGTTGTGCTTTGGTTTGCTGCCACGGAATGTATCCGGGATCAGGTAGATTTAAAATGTCATTTATACGACCGGTGCCCATTTAGCATCATGAGGAATTGAGGAGCTACGCTAGCGAACCCTGGTCTAGAAAGCAACCTTTCCGGCTCGAGGTGCCAAGACTTTGACTACTTTTTCTCCCTGTATCGGTTGGATGATCGCCTACCTCTTCCTCGCATATTTAAGTGTGAGAACAGCAGTCGGGTTGGGAGGCTCTGGCTCGCTTGCAGGCTTCCATCCTCTTGTAGGGCGTATCCAGAACGCCCTCCACGTTCTACAGGCCTCTGGCGTCAGCGTGGTGTGTTCATGGGTTCCTGGACACGAAGGCTTGCAGGGGAATGAACTGGCGGATTCGGTAGCTGAGGCGGCAACCACAGAGCCCAGGGTTAGGATCCCTTCTTTTTAACCTCGGAAGTCTTTAATTTCGTTGTGCGGAGAACAGTACTGTCGTGCTGACGGGACGATTGATCTGCTCTCCGTAGAAACATGCTCAGAACGGTGAAGGCGTTTCCGATTCCCTGGGCGACTTCCTCCCGTGCATCTCGCCGGGAGGATGTCCTTCTTGCTCGGTTACGCAGTGGCCACTGCTTTTTTAGCCATCGTTATCTTTTACAAAGGAGCCCTGCGCCAGTCTGCCCGCAATGCGGCGATGCGCTGCCAGTCCGCCACGTTCTTTTAGTGTGTCCCAATCTGGAGCATCTTCGCTGGTCTCTTCAGCTGCCAGCCAGCTTGAAAGAAGTACTGGCGGACAACCAGCAAGCGGTGGCCAAGGTTTTTAGATTTTTATCCAATGTTAATTTTATCTAATAGCCAGAGATCTATTCTAACATTTTAACTTCTTATCATTTTTATACCTTGACTTAGGCACTTATTCGTATATTTCAGTCATGATTTTATCGTTAAAGACAGTTTTAGCCAAGTTTTAGACTGTTTTTAGAAGGCTTTGTTTTTAGGGGCGCTGATGACCGCGCTGTTGAGTGCCCTGAATCACAATCAAATCAAATCAAATCGCTTGCAGGCTGTTGCACCATGGATTACGTTACGTTACATCACATTACCGGAGAAATTAAAATTTACCAATCAAGATTCCACTACATCCCCCCCTCCCGAATTAGAGCCCAGGCTGTAAGAGTTCCATTTTGTCCACTCAGTAACATCTAAAAGAGGGCAATAAACAACAGGTCAGAGGTTCAAACCTGCCGGAGTGCGATGAATATTTTACGGGAGTAAAAATCCTTAGCATGACTTTCTTTGGAATGGAAGTAAAGTCGATGACCTCGTGTTGTATATTTACGACATGTGAAAGAACCTGAAACCTGATAAAGAGGCCTCTGAGTAAAACTAAGTGGTTTTATGGAATGGGGTGCTAAGAACTACAGAGCGTCCGTAAATGAAAACTCAATTTAATTTCTTCCTAAAGAAGTAGGTATTTCTATACTTTCTCTTATGAATACCTTGCAGTACTTCACCCAAAAATTTTACACTACGATTTCACTGGAAATGTACGTTTTGAAGTACAATAGAACCTCATTTACACGGATCAGCTGGGACCAGGGCCAGTCCGAGTTAACGAAAATCTGGATTATCTAGAGAATGGCCAAAAAGCGATGAAAAACATGTATATCATCAAAATATTTAACAGAGTTTATAAATTACTAACGGCACAATTTCAAATAAAAACACAGATATGCTGTACGTACCGTAATAGCCTATGTATTTGCACTGTACACAATATAGCTATGCCCTAGTCGCTAGTAAAAAACGCGGTGAGCTTCTGCTGTTTCAGTTTAAAATATCACTTATGAGCAGCACAATATTGCATCCGCTTTAACATTAGAGATTCATTTGGCTTGACTCTCGAAATAAAACATCAACTTCTCTGTTTACTGCTGCTTGTGTGTGGTTCATAGCCATTGTTGATTCATCAACACTGAATCTGAATACTGTGACTTTGTGGGTTCGTGGAATTAAAAGTCCAATTTGCCGAAATTCTAAATGTTCTTTATTTGCGTAGAAACACACTGCGTAGCAGCAGAATAACATCACATATCACAATCTACAACACCAAGGTCAATGACAATAACAAACAGCTTACTCAACTTCCACTGTTTACTACTCACACTGACTCTTGGCGAGTCGTCGCTCTGTTAAATACTTCATTGATAAATTCGAGAGACTTCTGGAGCAAATAAGAAAAACTATTCTCTGTCAATCGAGATATCACTAGAACCTTCCATACGTGAAACCCTATCTGGGCCGGCAAGTTATTTACATCAAGCGCTATGCTTATCTGCTTATGCAAGCACTGTCCGCCTCTTATCTTTATCTGCAGGCTCTTTGTGTACTCAAGCCGCGCTTATCTCTCGGCACCGAAATTTCTGTGGTTTTCGCCGCGACACTGCTCCCTCCACAAGGCTGGTCGTCCCGAAGAGCACCATCGAAGCGGGCCAGACGATCTAAGTGTACCACCAGCATCTTCCCTCGGTGCACCACTTCTGGATGCGGTAGACCACGTCGTTAATCCTCTTCACCACCCGGTACGGTTCTTGCCATAGTTGCTGGAGTTTCGGGCATCGTCCCTTGGTCCGTGTAGGGCGGTACAACCAGAGCAGGTCACCCTGCTGGAACCCTTGGCTGTTGGCTTGCCTGTCGTATCGGGTCTTCATGCGGTTGCTCGCCTTCTGGATGTTCTGACGAGCCATCTCATGCATGTCGTGGATATGGTCCACCAGGTTCTCCACATACTCGGTTGCTGGCTGTTTTGCGTCCGGGGGCTTCCAAAAGCCAGATCACAGGGAAGGCGTAACTCTCGGCCGAACATTAAACTGGCTGGCGTCATCCCAGTGATGTCGTGTGTTGAGGAGCGGTAGGCCAGCAAAAACAGTGGCACCTTGATGTCCCAGTCTCGCTGATGGCTGTCCACGACCTTCCTCAGGTGTTCTTCAAATGTAAAGATGTATCTTTCGACCATGCCATCCGACTGGGGATATAGAGGTGTTGTGCGGGTCCTGTTCACCCCAAGTCTTTCCAGTGCCTCCTTCATCAGATTGGACTCACAATTGGTGCCCTGGTCGCTGTGGAGCTCTTACGGCACCCCATATCGGCAGGGCATTTGCTCCACGAGTCAGGCAGTGATTGTCTTTGCCTCCTGGTTCGGGATGGAATACACCTCCAGCCACTTGGTGAAGTAGTCCACGACCACCATCAGGTATTTTTTGCCACGGTCGGACACTGGGAATGGTCCAGCTATGTCGACGGCGATCCTTTCAAATGGCGCTCCGACGTTATACTGCTGCATGAGACCCCAGCTCTTAGTCTGGGGGCCGTGACTCGCCGAGCACACGTGACATTGACGGCACCATCTCTCAGCATCTGCTCGGAGCCTCAGCCAGTAGTAGTGCTGCCGAAGTTTGTCGATCGTCCGGTTTGCTCCCAGGTGTCCTCCTGAAGTACCGGCGTGCACTTCCTCCAAGACTTTCGGGACCTTACTTCGGGGAAGTACCAACTGTTTCCTCTGCATCTTCCCATCAGACGATTCCCATACCTGGACTTGTGGAAGTGCTCCAAAGTCTTTACTACCGCCAGTAACTCTCGCCGGGTGACGCAGTAGTTCTTCTCTGCCTTGGATAGCGTCTTGCTATTTAGGAACCCATATTGTTCAATGCAACAGATCTCCAATTGGTGTTGCAATTAGGACTAATTACATAGCAGCATAGTACTCCTTTAAATCAAAAATGAAAGAGGACTTGCAACTTTACTATTGCTGTGATCCGATTCATCTCCCAAATTGAAGGACACTGTATTTTCACAATGTTTGGTTTCCACATATACTGTCCACCCAACACAAGAAGCGAAGGCAGAGGAATGTGTAACGTAATTATTTTTGCTGTCGGCATGATGTTTATGCTCACTTTCTGGATATGATAAGGATGCTTAAGTTCATTAAAATACAGTGTTGTCACACAACTCACCATGCATAAACCCTATCACTGCAGTTACTGAAAGAGCATTAGATCTGGCAGCATGGATGACTCATATGCATTCTCATACAATCATTTCATAGTAAACAGATCCACTACCAGAGCAAATACAGTTCAAGCTTGCCTCCCTCTTCAGGCCCAACATCCCTTCTTGTGGTAAGCAGACAGTACTTGTGAACAGTTTTTCTATAATTGAACCATACTAAGAATGATTCATGCTCCAGTTTAAATGATGACAGCCTTCTATTAATACTGTATAATAAGCCTGACATTGACAAATTAGTGTCAAGAAAAAAATTCCAGTGTTCCACTATATGCCCAAAAAGGTTTATAAAGTCTCATTACAGGAACACCCACACACACACACTTTTTTGGGTTATTGGCCACTTGCATTTTAGACTAATTAGTTCAGCATTGATAACGTGAAGCAGAATAGAGGGACATCACACTTCTCCTCTGTTTGCCAGCCAGCTCCCCAGTCTGTATTAGATATGTGTAATTTGAGCAGTGAGATGTATACAGGTAGACAGATAGGTGTTGAAGTCTACCTGCCGTCAAAACTCCCCTCATATACCTGCGAGAACAAGTGTGTGAGGCTTTTTCCAGTGGGGTAATACCTTGTTTCCTAAAAAGTGACCTCCCAATATAGGATAGAAGTGGTTTGCCACTTACATGCATCAACCCAAATGGGAAGACTAAAGAAAAACCTTTGGTAGAACCACCAGCGATCTAGCACTGGTGGTTTGTATACATGTGGCAAGGTAGTATGTGTGGAGACACTAAACAGTAGGGATGCTAAAATGGAACCTTGCAGTATTCCACATAGGATGAAATACAGGCAATCCATACTTAAAAAGTATGACATGAAAGAAAGCTAAAAAGTATGCGATAAAGATAATCTCACAATCCAATCCTCCAAAGTTTATAAACTAGACTCAATTGTAGGATTTATATTTGTATATTGAGTAAGCAGCTTACTGAGCTCGGATTGTTCACGTTATAAAAGGGAATGTGCTGAAATAAATGTTTACACAAATCTACATAAAATTCTTGTGGTTTTAGAATGCTAGCTTTGGCAATGAAGCCATTAGCTCTCTTGCTCTCCAATATTTCTGTGTAGTGGGTCCAGCAGGTAGGGCTTCACAAGTTAAACAATGTTCTTCAGTCATTTCCTCTTCTTTGTTGCACAGAGGACAATTTGGACTTGAATAAATTTCTATTCTGTGTAAGTGTTTGGCCAAATAATCATGTTCCGTAAGTAATCTAAAATTTGCTACTGCAGCTTTATGTGGGATTTCTGGAATAATTTCTGGATTTTTAATTAAAATGTTCCAATTTTTATCTTTGGTTTTCTTATTGATTGGTTTTGTTTGTTTTTATATTTGTTTTTTTATTAACTTTTTTATGGATGTAAAGGGTAAGTTTTTACTTTTGTTCTGAATTAAATTTGCGTCTTTATTGGCAAGAAAATCAGCTGTTTTTCTTGCCAAAAAAAGGTGCAAATTTAATTCAGAACAGAAGTATGCAAGAGATAGTGATGTGCATTCCATAACTCTCCTATCCAAATCCCAACCTCAACCTACCGTGGTGCAACCTGCTTTTACCAAAGAGGCTCTGGGGACCAAGCATTAGTGGTATAACTTCATCAGAAATAGAGGAAATACTATTTCATCTCTTACGCTGGCCTGTCACGGCGTACAAATGTTCCACAATTGGTGCCTGTGAGAAAAGCCAATGAACTTTAAAACTCCTCCTGGCCAGGTCCGATGGACCCATTAACCAAAGACAGGTATGGTCCTCCAGACATATTGGGGGTTAAAGTGAGTGGATGATGTAACCACCATTACAAGCAAAAAATTGGTGTCCACTTAAAAAACGATTACATTTATGCTACTTAAAACATAACTTAATAAAATTCTGAATTTTCAATTATGCCAGAAGAATTGATTCTGCTACAAAAAATTGCCTTGATATAGCACATGATAACTGCTATGTGCTCAATTCCTGACAAATATTGCACAAACTTGGAATCTGCACTAACAGATTACATATAAGACTGGCAAAATAGTATTTTACCATTAGTGGTAAAAATATTTTTAAACTCTAGAACATACTTGATGCAAATGTTGAAATTTGCCTTTTGTATTTTTAATTAATATTGGTAATTAACACACTTGATCTGTTACGTGTGCTTGGAAAAATTTAGTAACAGTGACTCAAAATTAATTAAAAAGACTATTTGTAGTTTGTTTTTTTTGGGGGGGAACACTTCATCACTTACATTTTTATATTATTGAGGAACTAGTTTAGAGAGCTGTTGCTTCCATTGGAGAGAGGTTGAAAATGGAAGCAATGACTCCTGAAACTAGTCCCTCAACAATATAAAAATGTAAGTGACGAACAGTTAAAAAACTGACTACAAACAGTTTTTTCAACACCTGATCTGGTTATAGCTAACAGGGTACAAATAATACTCAGCTCAGTGTATTATGTTGCTTAGCCAGATTTAACAAACATGAAATACCTTTGTGTAAAGCGACAAATCAGCATCTGCAATACTAATTTATATTTGCATATATTGTGACTTTGTGGGTTCGTGAAATTAAAAGTCCAATTGCACAAACTCAAAATGTTCTTTATTTTCACCGAATTACAGTTGGAACACTTGCCAATTACATAGAATTACTTAGCGCACACAATTACAATCCACCAGTTCATGTCACAGGTCCATCCCACGCTCACAATTACGTACAACTCCTCTGATACACGTACACCGTCTTCCAGTCCTAACCTCGGCGCTCCTCACGGCTGCTCGCCAAGAACTGAACTGACTCACCAACTGCAGGCCTTATATAGGGAAGATCGCCGTTTCTGGAAGGTTCGCGGTGCGCACAATTATCCCGAGGTTTCCATACGTATGGTGGGAGGGGAAAGAGGCAGTACAGGGCTCGTGCCGCTCTCCTAATCATCCCTTCACTTAGTGACACGAGACAAATGGGTAGGCGTGGCCTGAATGCTACCTGTCTGGCCCTACTGCCGGCCGGTTCTATCAGGAGTTCCGACGTTCGGGTGACAATATAATAATTAGCTAATCTTTCATATCATATACACAGCTTCCAAGTGCTCTATTTGCATTTCATCACTTACTATACACCAGGTTATTAATATTTCACTCTTCTATAAACAAGAAAATAAGTGAAAACAGCACTGTGTCACGACTTGCTCCTTTGAAGTTGATAATCACACATTAATATCCTTATTTATATATTAATTAAAAGCAAAAAAGGGGTATAACTGTTAATGATGGCATTGAAATAATTTTCTAATTAAGATGTGCTGGAAAAAAAAGAGCTGCTTACTAAATATCAAGTGGCATAATTAATAAATTCTTAGGCTCTCGTAAATTATGAGGTAAAGTTTTTATGTTGTAAAAAGATTAGGAAACTGCTAAAATATATTACATTTAGAGATATTTTAGAAATATGTATTTATACAGTATCTGAAAAGTACTAAAATATGTATTATGAGAAAGAGTAAAATATATTTACTCACATATCTGATTTTATAAAATATCAATTTTATGTGAAGTAAAATTTTACAAATACACTTATTGTACCTATTGTACTTTGTTTTATGTATGTAAATATTAAGGTAAATAAACATTTATTTACACAGAAATCCAAGTCCTAATCATTAATGCCAATGGCAGATTATATTAAGGATGTGCAAAGATATACAAGCAGTTAAGATATTTGAAGGCTTGCACAGCATCTGGCATAAATTGAACTGCACTGTGGTCGCATTTG
The DNA here is from genome assembly GCA_030765055.1 of Mantis religiosa. Taxonomy (NCBI): domain Eukaryota; kingdom Metazoa; phylum Arthropoda; class Insecta; order Mantodea; family Mantidae; genus Mantis; species Mantis religiosa. Next base: position 109,655,879 of record CM060952.1, read on the forward strand.
CACCTATGTTGTAAAGGCTGCAGACCTGATGCTGGGCTATAGCAGTGTTTAGTGTGATCAGTAATAAAATTCACTAAGCCAAGGAACCATCATATATCAGAATAAATCAAATAAATCTTTTATTTGTTAACGTCACTGACAATTGCCAGAATTATATAAAAATCCTGGAATTTCACAGGGCAGTTTTCAATGATAATAAATCTATTAATACAGGGCTGTTGCTTTTAACCAAAATTAAAAATCAATAGTCTGGAATGGGTTTTAACCTGCAAATTTGGGATCAGTACCTCAGCTATACTGTAATGATGGAAAAGAAAAAGTTACTTTAATGTAATTAGGAAGAGGTGAAATTTCCCTTCAGTCAGTGTATTCTAAGAAGGAAATTTTAAGAACAATAAAACTGCACTTTGAAAGATTCATATTTGCAATTTTTATCCAGGTGTTCCAGAGTAATTTTAATGTGGTCATGTTTCACTTCATTTTCAAAGTTACGAAGGTATCTTCATATAATAGAAAACAAAGTTCAGGTTTTCAAGAATGAAGTCAATGTTGTACCTCGGAAATGACTGGGCAGCATTCCAAGTGGAAGTTAGAAAAATTGGAACAATCCAAAATGGGTTACCTGTAACTGTAGTTTTGGAAACATCCTCTTCTACAATTTAAATGTAATGAAACATTCTACTGCTCAATTTTTGAGACTACTGTTTTTCCAGATGAATAGCTGCTGAAATTCTACAGTAGGACTGTAGGACAGAACTTAGGACAGTATTAGAGCTGAGGACCTTGTAGTCTCCAAATGGTGGCCAGAAACTATCAGATTTGGCAGCTGAAGAGGACAGACCAATAGCATTTCAAATGTTTGCCGTTAACTAAGTCTATCAGGTGACAATCGTCTAGCTTCGACCCTAACTGGGTAGAGCTATGTTAGTATGTGAAAAAGCTTGAAATCTGGTGCAGAGAAACCGGGGATGTTATGTAGTAAGTTTGAATAGTACTGGGGTAGCTGAATATTTCTGGGGATTCAACAAATGAACACTTCATGTTAGATAATGGAACTGTGAGGTTTGAAAAGCTTGTAATACCATTCAATTAGACACTTCAATTCTCCTATGCAATACACACTTTAATACATTTTGGTTTGTATTATGAACAGAATGCATATATGAAAAATATACCATTACTTTGTACCACTGTCCTACACAAGGCACTTTCTCAAGCTATTATCCTCCTATCTCCCTTAGCTCCGCAGGTCTTTCCAGCTGCCAGCCAGCTTGGAGGAGAACCTCACGGATGACGAGACCGCGGTGTGCAAAGATTTAGCGTACATTTTAGCTATAGCTTTTAGGATTTAGGCCCAAGCGTATTGAAATTTTAACCATTTTATCCTTTTAATGGTTTTAAGTCCCTTTTTTTTTTAGTCTTTGCGACACTGCTGTGCAGTTTTTTATCTTGCTTTTATTGTATTGTGGTCTTTCAATCTTTTAGCCTTTTATTAGTTATTAGATTTTTTTTAACCCACTTAGCTTTTTAAGGGTGCTGATGACCTCAAAGTTGAGTGTCCTTAAACCCCATTATCATCATCATCTATCTCCCTTAGTAATTGTATAATTTTGGAGCCATAGTCTGCCTAACACAAAGCAAAAATGTTTTCAAGTTGAGATCTGAAAGCTGGCATCTATGTCGCAGATTGCCATTCTTCACACAAGAAAAGAAATAGTTTGTATAAATAGATCAAATTTGCTCAGGATCCTGGCAGCAAACCTGCCCAACCAAGGAAACTTTTTCTAAGTGGCATTTCTATAAAAGATACACAAAACATTCTTTTTGATTTGAAAGCCATTTTAGTGAATGTCTACTAAAAATGGTGTTGTATGTATGTACGTATCAAATTGAGATTAACATCTCGAAATCTGGTGTGAAATTGACTTAGTTCTTTCAATATACGTAGGTATATACTTATTCTTATCACTAAATGGGTGGCATAGACAACTTAGGGAAATGTGGGAGTTGGGCCTTTCACCCCTACATTATGGTATCTAGGTCATGATGAATACATGAATTTCAATAAGCACTGTCACATACTATGGCATTACCTTATCTACCATTGTGTCAATTCATATTTAAGGTATGCACCTATTACATTCGTTCTGTGATGCTTCTTGCTTGCAGTTGGCTCTTACATCATAAATGCAGCATCTGCCAAATTGCTGACTTGTAGATCGATTGAGCATGCTGTTTAGATAATCTTCAAATAAGCTTTTCAAAAACACAAATTATAACTATCTGAGATTAGACAGGCTATAAAAATGTTTATAACATGCAAATGTTGAGGATCTCTCTTTAAATGGGTTACTTTTTAAAGCAAATAAAAGACAAAGATTTTGGCAATGTGGAATTTTTTCATCAGAGAAAATAACTAACATGAATTAATTATATTTTTAAAAAGACATAGTACATGTTACATAACTTTTACAAACACTTCCAATGGTAACTTGCAGTCATTTTAATCATTACATCACCACTTAACAATATAAATATCCAGCAACACAAACTATCATAGCATGTGCTGAGGATCAGTCTTAACATAATACATACAAATAGCAAAAAGATGATGAGCAAGCACTTGAAAAGCTGCATCTATTGTGCTAGCATAACATAAAAATAATAAAATGTCTTATAAATTAACATTTGTCAGTAAAATGCTAAGTAATTATAAAGATGAATACTATAACTGAATGACTGTTATGTGCTGGATTATTTGCAACATTGTGCATTTTACATAAGTTTAAATTTACAAGAAAAGAAAAGAAACAAATGAACAATATGTATGTTATCTGGAGTTCCAGTAATTCCATGAATATCTTTTAATGCTATGGAGTTGCATAATGTAGGTAGCTCATTATATAGGCAGCAATATGCAGCTCATAATGTAGATGTTTGCTTCAAATATAAATGATGCACACTTCTCATTTCATGAAACGTATAATGCAGATTCACATATTTTAGTGATGGTGACACCAAGTCAGATTTATAAATGCTGGGTGCTCCAGCAAACATTTCTTAAATGCTCATTTTTATAAGAAAACACCTTTTACATCATAAAATAGAGATCTCAAGATTATGTGTTAGGTACTGTACATAGAATTATTTGTTGTATAACAATTTTAATTGCCATTTTCAACTTTAATTCTGACTTGATGTGAGCAAATTGGTTTCATTTGGCTTGTAACTTTCATTTTCATTATTATTAGTGGTATACATTCTAAGCTCATTTTATTCAAATATAAGCCTACTTATATGGTGTAAGCTTGGATTTAAGAAATAAGTGATGATATTGGTAACTTATTGGACTGTACTTATACTGGCTTTATTCATTTCCACTGTAATAATATTCTCTTTATTCCCCCATAGAATTTTCAAACTCTGAAGAGAGTAAGGAAGTTTAAAGAAAAATACCCCTGCTCCAGCCAGGAATCAAATCCAGGAAATTTTATTCACAATAGTCTTTTTAAGCAATATTTGGATTTTCTATCATGTAATATGGTGTGGAAACAAGCTTTACAAATATTCCACATTAATAATGAAGCATTAAAAGTCTATGGACAGTCTATTTTGAAGTTTCTTCACTCAATTTTCTTCACTTATTCTTTCTCCTCCCCCCACACCCACCCCAATCTCATTTCTTTAATTCTCTAACTTCTATGATCACATAGGTGGCTTTGAATTAAAAATCCAGTACCTAGCAGCGAGAACCATAACAAAACACGAGTCAATAAGAAAGGATGCAACTGAGTGAATTGCAAAGCCAGTCCTATGAAATTTGTATTTACTGTATTTCATCCATAGAAGTATGATACATGTATAATATGTCAATTTAAAATATACAACAAAGTAAGTGAAGTTTGTTACAAAATATTTATTATAAATATCATTTGTATTGCTTCACTATTCATAACTTCAAGTTTTACATATTCATCATTTATATATTTGTTAACAGAAAAAAAGTCAATTATTGAATAGAAGAGTTAGAAAATAGGAGTTCCTACACTTCAAGTAAGTCCTACCAAGACCACCATTTTTAGCATTTTTTGGCGGCATTTTGTGGTTTGTTTTAACTGAAAATACGAGTTTTGTTTAATTAGTGTTGATGCAAAATTCTGTAATTATCACTTTTAGTTTGCCATTAATTTCATACATTTTAGAATTACTGGAACTACAGAATTCACCTAGATTAAACACTGTGCTTATTTCATTTAAAAAAATTGCTTAAACTTTTCATATACTATTCAGGTACACTTTCAATAAATTTCTGGCCTCAGAGATAATATGTACATTGAACCCTTGCTCTTATCATAACGACGGACTTGACTTTGTTCAACATTACAAAATAGTTAATACCATATTATAATGTGAATATAGGTCACTTTCTGGGAGATGGACTTTTGCTAATTTTGGCTAATCTGAGACAAATTTAAAGTAACAATTATGTTCTTATTTGAACCACAAGTTCACAAAATAAGGTTCTATAGCCATGGATATTACTATTTGCAAAATAGTACATATAATTTTGCTGTCACAGAAGATTAATGTTTTGAAGTGCATCAACTTATTCAGCAGAAATAGATCATGGTATTAAAACTCCTGAATTAAAGCAAGGTATATTATTGGGAGAAAATGATAAAGGAAAACAAACCTCAATTCTGAAAGCAACTACAATGAACATAATGCCAAATGTTGATGACACTAAGGGAACAAATTCCCCATGTTAATTCCTTTATCCAGTCTCTTATTACTCATAATCGTTGATATGGCAAATACAACTTATTGAAGGAATTGTTCGGGCTAAAATGTACCTTTATTTTAATACTTTCCTCCTCATTTCATGAACAAGTTGTCACATAATAGTTTGAAATACAAAGGTATAAAATTTATTAGATTTTTTCTTCCATGCAAATTTGAATTGTTGAGGGTCTTATTTAAGAATCAGCTTGCCTTTGATACAATTTTAATTCGGAGGAACTCTAAAACGAAAAAAAAAAAAGTAACAAAAGGAAAAGGACTGTACTCTAAGTACCAATTCATAACTCACGACACTGCCAAATTACTTTACAGGTTTGGGAGGAGTAGGTATACATTTGCAAGGCGAGTTGAGATTGTAATGGAATGAGTGTTAAGCTATCAGTTTCTTCCTGTTTCCTTATGATAAATTCTAAGATTATTCAGAGCCTTGTTGGAAGAATAATTTTATAGTTAAAAAGAGCTTTTCTTTTCAGTATTATGAATTTTAAAATAAACAAATATTTTTTAGTAATATCCAACTGTAAATACAAGAAACCTATTCAATTTTTTTAAGTGTACTTGTCTGAGAATGAAATAAACCACTGCTAGTTCATTTGTTCAGTCGATAGTATTGTAATGTAGTTGTAGTTGCTGCTGCAGTTGCAAAAAAGTTTAAATTGAAGTTACTTATTATAAGTTCAGTTGAGATTCTAGATGGACTCATGTTGATCAACTTTTGATGAAACCATTTCCTACAGTGTTTCTTCTACTGATTCTCTTCTGGATCTGAACCAACATTGCATATATGGTTGGGGATTAAATGTTTAAAGTTGTGAACACCAAAACTTGTTAGAAAAAAATCAATCTAACAGTTTGCTTTGGCAAAATAATATTCCTCTTACTGATAGTTTATTCATCATCTTTATGGGTGGAGCTATCTGCAAACCAGAACTTTATTCCACCACAATCCCTTTTAACAAATACATATATAATTGTAAAATGTGTTACATATAACTTAGTTTTATATATATATCTGCATTCATTTCACATTCATTTATTTTTGAGACAAAGACAAAATCTTGCCACTAAGCAATATGCTCAGTTTTTAGGTCTAGTGTAAAATTTGTTGGTCAGCTAAAATTTCTAATTTAATGGGTCAGTAATACATAATTATGCAATTCAAAGAAAGGATAGATGCACACTAAAATGGCCAACAACAGCAACAATAAGACTCAAGTGTATAAGCATAATATTGGTAGTTCTGTTTTACTCTATTCTAAGATATCATGACAGTTGAAAATGCCTGCTTCACAAGGATTAAACATTAGTCACCCTTCCCCCACCCAACTTTGTTACTTCCCGGCCAGCAAAAGCAATTATGGATTGTTCAAAAGCAACACTACCTGCTGTGAACAATTGACATTCTGGTGCTCAAGTTTCAAAATCTTTCAATTTCAGCAAATCTGGAACAATCTATTTGGAGATTCTTTAGAAACATTTATACCATGACCCAGAAACTGACTACATAAGGGAACGCTAAAACCGAAAGTTCAGGCAGATACACAGCAGTTACAGTTAATAGTCAGTCAGTGAACTGTCAAGTAGAGTTAGTTAGCAAGTGAGTTGTTCAGTGAGAAGCTACGAGTCAGTACAAGTTGGTATGCAAAAGAGAGCAAGAAGCAAACACTGTGCTATAAAAAGTTTGATAGACCAGTCTGTGCAATAATAAAGTTGAAATTAAGTGCAAATTAGCGGAGTGCTAAGCTTTAGATAAATAAAGCAAGCTTAGCATAACTAGGTAGTGTTGTAAATTTTGTCATATGGTGTCAAGAATGGGATACAAAAACCACAATGGAGGTAATGTTTGCAAAAGAGACATAAGTAAATAATTAGAACTACAAAAATCTTCATGGACAAGTCTTTTCAATAATAAAAGTGAAAATAAGTGGAAGTTAGCTTTAGTAACAATAAGGCAAGTTTAGCACAACTTGGTAGTATCGTGAATTTCATCATAACATTGGTATTCTGTTTCCTTTAAAACAGCTGTAAAGAAAAGGTGCAATGACCTATGATTACATCATTCATTCAAATTTGCTTGGAATAAGTTTCAAATAAATATGATCACCCTGCAGATGTGTTACAGACCCATGAGAAATTAATTATTTAATTGATATTTAAAGCACCATTATATTAATACAATGTGATCCTTTAGTCCCTTCAGAGTGTCATAGTACTTCAATACACACCCACAGTTTGTAACAAGATGTTTCAATAAATTAGGCTTGTTTAGTGCCTGCCAAGTCACAGCAGTTTTACTCCATCCCAAATTATCATCACTATTGTAACAAACGTTATGAATGTTGTTTGGTGTCATACTCTATACCATGTGCAAATCATTTTTATTATGTGCTGTAAATTAAATGTTTTAAATTAAAAAGCTTTGCTATTAGTAGAGAATAGTTTTTTTTAAAGAAGATAGCAAATATTCAGAGAAACTAAACAAAATTTAGAGAGCACATTCCAAATTTTAAATTATCATTTTTTGATGTTTATGATTATTAAATGCTATGTTCATGTTGTAAGAAATGGCAGACGCCTGTTATTCTTTTGGAGTGCTGCTAAGTCAAGATAATATAATGCTAAACCGAATGCAATATGCGAACTGTAATTGCCAACAATAAATTATGTTAATTCAATAACAAAAGAAAACTTCTAGAAAAGTGTTTAACATCAAAGTAAACAATGGCCTTCAACGGAATGCACTTCAGCACCTTCTCTGAATGGATAATTAACATTTTTAATTTCAGCGGACCCATGATTATACTAGGTGATTGGGATCAAAACTGCCTTAAATAAGGAAATGTAATAATACAAAGATATTCTTAATACAAAGGGCTATGATACAATGCAGCATAAAATTAATATAATTTTGGGTTGAACTAACACTCCACGCTGCTAATAGTATTTTGCTAGAACATGTTTTGTTAGGACCTTCTTGAGTTACTCGAGGTGATGACTTCAGGAAGGTCCTTATGAAACAAATTCTAAGTAATTACTATTAATAAATGGAGTATGGAGTATTACCTCGACTCAAAATTAAAGTAATATAGATATGGACTCCAACAGAATTTTTCCGAACTCCACAATCAGAGTAACTTTATTAATAGGCTCACCTTTATCCAATGTTTTTATTACATTAAATTTTGTTTGCAAAGAAACCATACATCTGTTCCACATAATCTTTCCCAGTATAGTCTATATTGATACCAAAAATTGTATGCTTATTTTCCAAGAACTTCCTTGATTAAACCAGAGACACAATTAATTAGGACTTTAATCATATGTCTACTGTATTAGTTTCCTCTTTCTATTGTTTCCTCCAAATTTACTTCATCCATGTAACATCACAAATATATGGAGTCAGGGTTACCACCAATTCTCTTAAAATATTTATTCCACCACTTGGAGGGATGTAGGATCACACTGTATGTGTTCTTTACATTTAATTGTAAACAAAGATATATATAAAACATGACTTACTGTCCAAAATTTAGAAAGTATAAAGCTGTACTTTTATCACAGTTTACAGTTTGTTACATTTCTGCAACAACGAAAGAATTATGTATATGTACTTAAAATTTTCAGCATAATAATAAGAATTTGTAACTTCAAAAATTTTCACTTAAAAAAAAAAAAAACTTGAAAATTCATCTTTAACTATGTTGTTACTGATTGTGATTGATTAATTTTCATTTTAATAACATTTGATTTGTTTTCCACCATTTTAATTAAAAAAGAGTTGCATGAATATTCATCAAAGACATTAGAAAAAACTGGGATTTATGCCAATAAACTTAGGAACTTTAAATAAAAAAAATGTCTATTAAGATTTCAATCTAAAATAAACAATGTATTACAAAACTTCAATTAAGAAGATTTCAGTCAACAAGTACAATTTTCCTTAAGTATTGCTGAAAAGATATCAAAATAGTCCAAAACTGAAGTTACATATTTGCTTATTAAGTTGACAGTATTTTAAACTGGAGATATTTTTTTGCCTTACACAATCTCTTGATAACTGAAATGAGCAGTCTGCAATCACTGCATCGTATGACAACTAATGAATATAGGTATATGATCAAAGTTCTTATTAAGAAATCCAGTATTTTTTAACTGCTGCACAAACTATGTTCATCATACAATCAATTGGGAAAAAAAACCTCTTATGATGATATAGAATTACAACTTTTTGTGATATAAATTATGTAGTAAGTATCTTTTCAGGATGAACATTGCAGGGAAATGGTATACCAAATTGCTCATTCCAACCAAGAGATACCTATTACACATCTGCTGCCGTGGCAACAAAAACAAAAATTTGTCTTTTAAGCAACATCATTTTTTGCTTATGTTAGACTGCATTTTTGCAGTTTCATTTTTAAATACAGTGTAATAAACACATGAAATGATACAAAAATATAACAAACAGATAATGAAGAGTAAGAGTACATACATTTAATATTTTCTCAGTTTACAACTTTGCAGTACCTGAAGTGATACTATCAAAACACTCACAGCACATCCTACTAATTATTGCTATTCCCACAAAAATTAAACTTCTTCATAATCTACAACACTCCAAACATTACACAACTGAACACTCCTAACATTCAACAATGGAGATACTCCGGAAAGTGCTTTGCAACCATGTGCCACTTAATATACTCGTACTTGGGCTTAGTCATGTAAAAAGTTGTCTTAGAATGTACAGGAGAAAGTGCATGTACTCGTATCTATAGAAATATAATATCTTGACAGATTTAGCTTTTTACATTGATTCATTGGAGTAGGATCTTAATACAATCTTAGTCAAAAACATGTAAAGAATTTATTAGCTTTCAACTGCACAATTATTAAAAATTGTCTTGAAAAGGGCATAAGGAACTTTTTGGAAATAAAGAAATATTTTGTTTATAAAATATTTAAGTGTACCAAAAACTACAGGCACTATTATAATTGCCATGAACTAATGATTTTGTAATAATACGTGAAAGGAAAAGAAGGAAGGGGAATTTCTCCTATATCCTTCTAAAAATGCTTAAAGTAAAACTGAAAAATGTTAAAATCTGGAATGCAATCATATTTGAAGGCAACCTCTGTCCTGAATATTTAGCCCCATTCACAATGAAAAAGCAAGTTAGCTGTAACATAAATGCAAGACTTTGCACCTTTGTTATTTAATGAAAGCATAAGTCACATACAAAACTTTACTAACTCCAGACTTTATGCTTGCATTATATGTACAGAGGTACAATTCTGCATGTACTGCCAACTTCTAAACAGCACACAATCACAGTGACAGATTTTGTCACCTACTGTACAATCAGTGTTTTTTCCTTTCGGCCATGCCGCACAATTTTAAATTCTGACACCAGTGCTGATCTGCTGCTTGCTTTATACAACACTCTATGTCCTGTTTATTTATAAAAACTGAATAAATATTCATATTGGATAATATTAATTGTTTTACAATAATTACAATAAAATTTTGGTTCCTCAAAATAAATATATAACAAATTTACTAAATTTTCAAAAGAAAAGGATAAAATTTCTGATAATAAAAAATATGGCATTTATCAATTTAATTATTTAGGTTGCGACTGGGTTTGCATTGGAAGGACCACCTAATTTAGAAACCAGAATGAAAGATCATTTTAGAAATATTTGGTATAAGCAGATTGATAAATCACCATGGCAGATCATTTTTGGTCATTTAACCATGAAATAAATCCAGAAGTTAAATTATTAAAGCAGTTAAATGGACGAACAGATTTAATGGTTTGGAAGAAAATATTTATCTTAAAAAATACAAATCGCGTAATGAATTTTTAAGTACATTCAATCGATTCTGTCTATAAGTTTGTTTTACTTTCAGAGTGTGGTAATAAATACAAAAATAATCCATTGCCCAGCGGCTATAATGATAACAGAAATCAACAGATTGAATGAAAAGGCAAACAAATATTTACCGAACTATTCTCCTGAGTTATGTGAAGAAGTTACCAATTTATTAAAAAGATAAGGAAGTTTCTAAGAAATTATATTTTATTGTGATATTTGTACTGTTTCACTCTTATTAGCCTCAGTAGTTTTACAAATTAGTTATGTTACTCAACTTAAGTCTTATCTAGAAACATGTGCCAAATTCTCACATTACATCTAAAACATTATGAATGATCTTATCTCTCATCTGCCTCTATCCTGTATTAAGTTAGTGTTATGTGTTCACTGTGAATGGGGCCACATTCAAGTAACTGTTGATGTAATTCAAATTGAACATACAACTAAACGCACTGAAAGTGCACATTCACACATGGATATTCACACACACACTGCACTTATTGATACATATATACTTGTTGACTTGCTGAAATAATCACCAGCTTAAACTGATGTCTTGTTTATTAGTACCACACAAATGTATTATTATTCACCCTGCCATAAAGTTCAGTAAATGTAGGGCAAAGTACACAGAGAACTATCTGCTAAGACCTGGAAGCTTTTGAGCATGAGCATGAGATATGAGCAACATCAAATGCAAAAAATGAAATGTTCAGTCAGTATATCATTAATATTTTAATCTTATATGCTGCTTAAAAAAATAGGATACAGGCACAATTTTTCTCTAAATAAAAGTGCTATAAGTGTAGAAACATTTTCAGCCTGTTAGTGAAACTTTTCCACAAATCTGTGCCTTCTAAGTTAATCTTCTCTTTTTTCCCTCTCACAATACTGTCCATATTATGTGTGCTTTAATATAAACCATGAGTGACATCTTTAGAGCATTTCAATCATAGTAATACATATAGTAATTTGTAAATATGTTTATATTACTTTTAATAACAAGAGTTTTTCATATATGTACTTTCCATCACATATGAGATTTTCTCTTCTAAGAGTATGGTGATTATTGTATTTAAAACGTGTGCTAGAAAGAAATACTTGAAATGAATGGAATATACCATGGAATGTCTTAGAGTAAAACAATGACACTAATAAAGAATATAGGAATGTAACTATCTAAAATAATTCAATAATACTTTAACATATTTGGTTCATATGACTATTTAAAAGTGATTTCATTCATCACCAACATTTGCATCAAAATTATAAAATGCATACAAAGTATGTACAATAGTGTAAAGTCTGCAGGATACTCTACCAAGTCTTGGCTAGATATATTTAATGCAGCTATGGAAAGAAGACTGGAAGATATGATAAAATTAACGTGGCCTTGGAACATTTTCAGCAAACTGCCCAATATAGTTTCCTCTTGGATAGTAGTTAGCAACAATAAGTCTTCTTCCATTCTTACTCCTTGCCATAGCCATGCCTAGCTCCTGGCTGCCCTTCCATATCATTTGAGTGAAATGCCCTAAAACACAAAGTGCAATAAGCTTCAATCCTTAAGCTGACAGCTAATCTTTTAAACTGATTTTACAAAATGCATGTTTTTGTAAACAATAACTATAATTAACTAAGTTTATTCTCTATCCTTCCTGTCATGGATCTGTAGTATGCACATAACACAAGAGAGTTATTAATTTTTAGATGAGTCGTATTTATTACACATCTGCTTCACTTTCGTACCTATCTTGAGGACATGTTTCGCAAATCATTGTATGCATCTTCTGCTCTTATGCGACTAAAGCTTGATCCAGTGGTGTGGGTAATTCTGGAGTTGCTGCTGCCATCTGTTGATTTAGTGATGAACTTAAATGTGGGATCCCACACCACTGGATCAAGCTTTAGTCGCATAAGAGCAGAAGATGCAAACAATGATTTGCGAAACATGTCCTAAAGATAGGTACGAAAGTGAAGCAGATGTGTAATAAATACGACTCATCTAAAAATTAATAATTATTTCGCTTCACTGTGGTGTTCCAATACAGTTAAATCTCGACAAGAGAGAGTTTTTTGACTTGGAATTTTGAAATGGCTGCTTATGTCTACTCCTCTCTGAAATAATTTATAAGATCTTTTTACACCCAAAAAATATTTAATAACCATAATCTTTGTCAGGCTGTCGCTTGTTTCAGATTCATACTCCATTGGATCAATAAGCAGAGATTCTCAAAGTTTTCCCTCTGGCTCCCATTTCCTGACAATTATATTTTCTGGGTCTAAAAGTTTTATAGTATCCACTAAACCAAACACTGAAAATTTAATTGCTGGTTAAAAATGTTTCAAAATACCACACACTATTCATGATGTTTCTGAAGAACATGTTATGAAGAAAGATTTCAGTAACTATCATGGAAGTTATGTTGACAAGATCTATGTATATTTCCAAGTATTTCACAGGTTAAGTCCATCATCATTACTTAACCAAGTAGATAACTTTGCTTGATCAAACTTTAACTCTTTACGTGAAACCTATTTATTTTTTTTAAAAAAAAAAAAAGGGGAAAAAATCTCTGGTTCTGTGCAATAAACATATATACTAGTCAAATGCAATATACAAAAAATAACATTCAGTAGATGTAGCACAATTTGTTAGTATATTTGAAATATTAGGGCTGAAATTGTACAACAAATTGCCTCAAGGTTTAATTAATATACAGGGAAATATATTTAAAAATAGACTATGATTTTTTAGTAAATTTTCCTTTCTATTCTACATCAGAATATTTGGAATTTTGTTCATGATGTAAATGAAACATGACAGAAAAGTATACACTTTTTATATGGTGTGTTTAGAGATTAATCATAACCAATGTATCTTGAACAATTGCAATTCTGTACTTAAAGTTATGTTTTGTGATACAATCTGTTGATTAATCAGCTAGCTTATATATTATATAAATAATTTATTTTGTTGTATATTACATAATCATGTGTGAGTATTTATTTTATATGACATCTTGATTTTTGTATATTTGATTTATGTTTTATGATATGACATTTATCATGATTTCTGTATATTTGATTTACTTTGACTTTGCCTATTACTGTAGCTTAATGGCAATAAAATAAATTGAATTGAATTGAAGTACCTGATTTCAGACTCTTTGGTTCAACCCCAAAGGTATAATCCTTAATTTCTTTATACCAACTCTGGCAGGCATCTTTTGCAGTTACTTTCTGCTGGGCATCGGAAGACCACATACAATAAATATTTTCTCCATATTTTCCATCAGGACGGTGGCCAAATCTATCCTCTTTGGCCAGTGTGATAGCCCACTCCTTTGCATAATTACAAAGCTGCAGAAACACAAGGAAGTAGGTAAGTATTATTCTAATTAGGAATAATTTTAAATGTTCATTTGCTGATGCAATAGGTTTTAATGTACAGTGTCTATACATACACACCTTGTAACAGAAGAAATAAACAAGAACACATGCATACATACATAAACTGAATAAAGAAAAAAAAAAAACATACATAATTTACAGTATTGGTTTACAACATTTAGCAGTGATCATCATTCTTTTAGGGCATGATTAATTAAAGGCCATTGTAGTAAGAATTTGTTTTACTCTGACACAAAAGTACAATTGAATATTTGTGTAAATGATGAAAAACCTGCATGTCTGGATCACTACCTATAGGTAATATATAAGAGAACATGTTAACTAAATACATGTTACAAGAACTTACAGCAACTGCCCCAATTTTGATATATAAATCCATTTAAAGATGACTACTCAAGTTGCAACATTTCATAGTAAACAGTTCAACCACTAGAGCAGATAAACAGTTTAAGCCCCTCTCCCTCTTCAGGCCTTGCTTGCCTTCTGGTGAGTAGATAACACCTAATGTTTCGCCCACCTCCATGTGCCAGGGTAGCATGTCTGCCTTATATTCACAAGCCCAAACTGGCATCCTGGTTAGGTGAGCAACCACAGCAAGACATATGGAGTTTTTCCTATCCGCCCAAGATAAATGTCACTAAGTACTACAGTCCACAGGCTAATTTAGAAATCGTTTTGATTATCTTTAATAATAAAGCAAATTTTCAAACAAAAACGACAAAAGGACTTCTAGAAACTAATTTAATTAAAATAATTTTTGTGTTATATCTTTTTTACATACCTCTTTACTAAGCTTCAAATCAGGTACACCATGTTTCCTACGGTATTCATTATGAATCTGAAGACCCTCTAAGGCAAATTCATCATCATCAGGGAGTGATTCCACTGAAGTAGTCTTAGTCTTTGCAGATGGGGATTTTTTGGGTGTGGCCGATTTTGAAGTAGAACTGGTATTTGGAAATCCCCTGAAAGTGAAAAAAAAATGTAATACAACACATGTCTGATTCATTGTGCACACAAGGTATGAATTGCCAAAAAGCAAACAATGAATTATATTTATTTTGAGTTCTTAGAGCTTTAGATTTTCTACATTTTTAGGAATATTCCAGGTTACCATTTATACAATTTTTGATGAAATACTAACTTTACAGCTATCAATGAATTGGAATATTCCAGATAAAATACATGAAAAAATACAGAAACATTTACATCCCCAGTTAAAAGGATGAGGAGATAGGAGAATGCTTATTGAGAAGCAGGATATACGGTCACAGCAAGAAACTTATCTATTTGTTCAGCAGTACAGAAACGGAGGCAGATCTGTTGTGTATGAGGACACAAATGGCCATACAAATCATAAAAGCTGGGTTGATGAAAGTAATGCTGGTTTATTAGCACCCAGATCCAAGGGAGAAAGACTAATCATTGTTCATGCTGGTAGGAGGTTATGACTTCATACCAAATGCCCTACCTAAGTATAAATCAAAGCAAAGGTCTGGAGATTTCCACCATGAAATGAATATGCAAAATTATGACAAGTGGTTGAAAATTATGTTCATTCCTAATCTTCCTGAAAATTCTGTCTTAGTTCACAATGCATCCTATCACAGTACTCAAGTAGATAAACCAGCAAAATCCAACTCCCTAAAAACTGATTTAAACCTGGCCACTAAAAAGGGCAATGCATTTGAAGAGTCATTTTCAAAGGCAAAACTTTATAATTTGATCAAGTCGAATAAACTTGGAAAAAAGGGATGCAACAGACCATATGTTGGTAGAGCATGAATGCACAGTCACATCCCACCACTCAAATTTAAAATCAATTGAATGAATCTGGAGAGGTGTAAAACAGTGGATAGCAAGTAGAAACACAACCTTCAAGATGAAAGATGTGGAAAAATTGTGCTGCCAAAGGTTTGATAACATTATTTTGAAAAAGATTGCATCATAGAAAATATAACAGATCACATACTTATTCAGGATAATGGAACTGAAAATAGTGACAACAATGAGATAGCATGCACTTCTGGCTTAAAAGGAGAAGAAAAGGAAGAAGAAGAATGTAATAGTTTGTCAGAAGATAGTGAATGAATTAAAGAGGTGCAGCTCAGTATATTATTACATGGAAGCACGAATGCACATAATAAACATTTGTTCAAGTGTATATGAATATCCCAAGTTTAAAATAGCACATGTTTACAATATTTACAGGAATAAATAATTGTTTCAGAAATCCTTTCATGGAAGTGTTGAAAACAGTGTTGTTGTATAAATTAAATTTATTGGGAGTCGATTAATGACACTAAACAACACAGTGTTGTTTAGTGTCATTAATCGACTCCCAATAAATTTAATTGTTTCAGAGTTTCATTTCCCTTTCAATGTAATGTCTTTAAATCTATTAAAGAAGGGCAACCATTTTTTTTAATTTGCTATGTTCTTTTAATAGCTTAATGTTGAAAATTTAAAATTTTTAAAGCAAATTTATCAGGTACAATAGCAAGAAAAATCATCAATATATTGAAACAGTTGTTAATATATCAAGTGCCAGATCAATGTTAAATTTATTCATTCAAGTTTCATGTTAATATCTTTAAATTGATGAAAGTTTTGTTATAAATTAATATGAGTTACAGATGGCCATGACTGAATAGAGTAGCTCACAAACAGGTGAAGATAAATGTTAATGTTTCAATCTAAATAAATGGTAAATATAATAAATTCAAGAGAAAGATAAAAGTATAATACACAATTGTTTTTAGGACTTTATATTTGAAAAATCAGAACATTTTGTAATTAAAAATTAATGTATTGGTCACAGGAAAAAGTGACACAGTATTAGTTACCATGGTGGTAAAGTAAAATCAATAAATGGAAAGGAGAAGATAGCATCTTTTGCATTGTGATCTCAACGTGAGTAGACGCGTGTGGAAGTGCTGAATGTCAAATGGCAAAAGTCTGGTTAAAAACCAGAGAATTTGAACTGTGTTTTAATTATTCATCAATGGGAGAAAAGTATTGTTCTAATTGTATAATAATATTAATTTAAAATACAAATAATATTGAAATTGAGTTTTGGATTTAACTTAAAGAGAATTGTTGAAGTTTTGTTGAGTCACACATGTTTACACTCACCTTCACTTATTATTTTTAAAAACGCTGGAACGTTTTCCAGGACATTCGCCCTCTTCCTCAGCAGTTTAGTGACTGACTCAACAAAACTTCGCTGTTAATAATGCTTCTACTTGTAATATTTAAAGAGAATTTTTCAACCTTTTTTTATTTCCTTCACATTAAGTTCTCATACTCAAACTAACTGAGATTATGCCCAGAGATAAGAATTCATCAGCTTCTAGCAGAGCAGCCAGAGGAATTCCACAAATACAGCAATGAGGGATTCTGAGAATATTATCATCATCTATGCACTCTTGCAGCAACTGACAAATATTGCTGCAAATGGTCACTGCAACACGGGGGCTTCTTGAGTATACGTAATACTGTCACAGATAGCACCTCAACGTGGTGCAGAATAACATCATCATAGCATCTTTATCATCCCCACCATCTCAAATGGAATCCTGTTACAAATGATCACAATGCGAGGCTTCTGGCAAAGTCTGCAAGCAGTGAGTGTCTAGAAGTTTCAAGCAGCTTTGGTGTACAACAAAGGCATGAAGAAACATTAGTACTGACATTACTTCTTTACTACATAACCATTTAGTACATGTTTGCTCTGTGTATTTGTAAAAGCAAAAATAATGTGACTTTGTCGGTTAGTAAAATTAAAAGTCCAATTTGCAGAAATTCAAAATGCTCTTTATCTCTGTAGAAAGGCACTTGTACAACTCTGATATCAGCAGAATGACGTAACACACATGAATGCAATCTTCCAGGCTGTCTACACACTGCTCACTAGCAACTTCATTCACTCTAGGCTCCCGCCGGAAGTGCTGAACTTGTCCACTGCAATCGCTTTTATACATGAGCCGTTGGTTGGCGAAGATTCTCGACACCTCCCGAAGCATCAAAGTCTTCCACGAAGCGGCAGGCAAAGGGGAGAGAACCATCCAGACATTTCCCTGGCTCTTTCTCTCCCCGCCCCATCTCTGCCAGTGCGAGCATGGACGTGGCTTGGGCACTATCTGTCTCTTTCACTCCCTGCTTCTCTCTCTCTCTCTCTCTCTCTCTCTCTCTCTCTCTCTCTGTCTCTCGGCATTCACTTACTCGCGGCCTCGTAACAATAAGTATAAGTTAGTGCCATACTGTTTTGATAATAAATAAAGTGATTTTAGTTCAACTCTGTGTTGTTATTTCATCATAATACTAGCACTGATAACAGGAAATAGACAAACTATAAACATTTTCACCTCAAACATGTACACATTTGTTACTACAAGTGCCTTTTCCCCACTATAACATGCCATCCTGTGCATGCACACTTGTACATGTATGTGAAAATATGGCCACAAGTTCCTTTACATGCTACCAGAAAGTAATCTCTTTATTGCTGGGGTGTATTGCATATAAAATGACAGCTATAATCACCTAATGTTTCACACTCAACTTTATTTTAAACTTACTGAAAAGTTACAATTTTGTACATACCCTACTGGAGGGACATTATCTGCAAAACTGCCAATGAAGTTCCCAGGAGGTGAATAGTTTGCTACGACAAATATCTGACCAGTACGACTCTTTGCTACTGCAACACCAAGTTCTTTACTATCCCTCCAAACCACTTGACTGAAGTGACCTAAAATTGAAAAAATAGCAAATTACATAAGATGAAAATTATGGTAGTGGTAGGGCAATAATGATAATAGCCACTACAATGTTCATGCCGATAACAAAACTAAAAGCTACAAAAAGACTTTTCAGCAGTCAACAACAGCACTGAGAAACACTTACATATGTTAATTATAAATATGTCTTTTACACATGCATGTGAAGGTGTAAATTCAAAAGGTAGAATAAGAGTAAAAAATTCCATCCCATAGTCAGGATTTGAACCATGGCGGATTCTTTCTCCTTAAGACTACTCACAGCACATGTGGAAGAATAATAATTAACATTTACTTAATAGTGATTAACTATGAAGTCAAAGCCTAAAAGTACTTGTGACATTGCAAGTCATCATTGAGGTGATAAGACTTATGAAACAACTTTTTATATTTACAGAAATCTAACATCACATTCAAGAAATCCCTCATTGTGATCAGAAAGTTGGAATTTGGTGTGTGTTAGCACCAGACGCATAATCGGTCCAGTATTCCAAGAGCAGACTGTAAATGCAGAGAGGTATCAAAATGACATTTTGACCCCATTTAACCATAAACTACAGATGAAGAGAAATCATAGGGTGGTTTCAACAAGTTTCTGCTACTGGCCATAAAGCAGAAGAGTCCATGAATATAATTAGGGAAGTGTTTGAAGATAGAATGATTAGTGCTGGTGTTCACTCCCATAATCTATGTGTGTGATTTTTACTGTGGGGTAACCTGAAAGACAAAGTTTACAAGACAAATCCTCATACATTGGAAGAACTAAAAAAAAAATATTAGAAACAAAATCAAAAACATTACAGTGGCCCAACTTAATTGTATGAATCATCTTCTATATGGTAAAAGTATCGCAAATGCTTTACGTGTGGAGTTTATATAGAAGCAAAGCTGCCTGTGGCACAGCCAATCACATAGAGGCAAAACTGCTATGTGCCTGTTAGGTTTTAAATGAAGAACCCTGTAATTGGTCAGGCTACAACTTATAAAGCAAGACTTACACTCCTGTAAATGCATTGCTGAAAAACTTTTTCCCCTAGAAAGCATGTGCATTAAAATATCATATCCCTTCACTTAATTCTACAATGCATTGTTCACATGCATTTAACAGAAAAAATTACACCGAAAAAATTACGCTTTCATCCTCAGTCCATCAAATACAAACAAAATAAAAATATTATTAATTTTTATATGAGTCGTATTTATTACACATCTGCTTCACTTTCATACCTATTTTGAGGACATGTTTCGCAAATCATCGTTTGCATCTTCTGCTCTTATGCAACTAAAGCTTGATAGTCGCATAAGAGCAGAAGATGCAAACGATGATTTGTGAAACATGTCCTCAAAATAGGTACGAAAGTGAAGCAGATGTGTAATAAATACGACTCATCTAAAAATTAATAATTATTTCGCTTCACTGTGGTGTTCCAATACAGTTAAATCTCGATATATAAAATAAAATAGTTTGTATTTGATGGACTGAGGATGAAAGTGATTTGCTTTCGAAATCGATTTCCATTGGAAAGAAGAAAGAAGTATTAACATAAATGTTCTTAAGATAAGTGTAGCTTTAGTAGCAAATATTTATATTTGTGTAATACTGTCTCTTATATTTATACTGTACTTACATTATATTTATTTTATTTAATCAAATTTTAGGAGCATTTACCAAAGTTTTACTATACGAGGTATGTCCGTAAAATAAGGTCTCCAATTTTATTTAATATAGAAAACGTTTATTGTCAATGAATGTTACATTGATGGAAAGGCGGAACTTAAGCTATTTTTCAACGTAATCACCATTGCGTACGATGCACTTTTGCATGCACTGTGGCAGTTTTTGTATACCCTTGTCATAGCACTCTCCCGCCAAGTTGCGCAGGTAGCCCTCAACCTCGTTTTTCAAATCATCGTTGGTCTGGAAATGTGTTCCACCCAGGTGTGACTTCAACTCAGGAAAAAGATGATAATCACTAGGTGCTAAGTCTGGACTGTAGGGGAATGGAAGAGGATGTCCCATTCGAACTGGGCCAGGAGCATTTTGGGGACCCACCTCACACACACCTTGGGATAATGCAAATGTTCAGTCAAAATCTTGTCAATCGTAGTCTTACTGACTTCAGGGATAAGTTTGCACAACTTGTGAACTGTCACACGCCGATCTTTAAGCATTTCTTGCTCCACTTTTACAATTGTTTCCGCTGAAACCGAAGGCGACCAGAACACTGTTCATCATGGACGTCTGTACATCAGTCTTTGAACTCTCTGACCCACTTTCGCACATTTTTGACGTCCATACACTGTAGCTCATAGACTTCGCATAACTCACAATGAATTTCAGAGGGGGTAGTGCCCTTGACACTCAAAAAATGGATCACTGCACGCAACTCGCACTTGGCGGCAGAAGTGATAGGAAGTTCCATCGCAAATGGCTGCCCAACCAAGATTAATGGTTCCAACAGGATCCTTGTGGTAGGGATTTGTAGGGGTGATACCAAGTTACACGCCAGTGTTGCCGGATCTTGCGTAATAGCGTTCCTCACGGCCCCAGCGCCTTGGAGACCTTATTTTACGGACATGCCTTGTATATATCATGTAGCCAAAGCTTTAGTGAACTCATTCAGTATGCAAAGTCTTATTTTGCAAATTTAATACTAAATATGCTATTTTATTTTCACAAACATTTTCTTTCCTTACCAGATTTGAGTGTACTTGGTTCTCGACCAAAAGGATGGTCTTTAATTTCACTGTACCAGTTGTCTACTGGTTCCCTGCCTGTTATCTTATGGTTAGGATTGGACGACCAGATACAGAATATGTTCTCCCCATATTCAGAGTTTTGCCTATGTTCCAGTACTCCCTTTGTGGCTAGATGCTTTGCCCATTCTTCACTGTACTTACACATCTGAAATTTACAGTAATAACTTCATCAGTACCTAATAGGCACTGCTGGGAATTTATACTATTTTAAACCTACAGATATGAATACTTATTAAAAACCTTGAATAAAATATGTAGTTTCAAAATTATGTTACAAAATCAGTGTATATATTACAATATATCAACTTTTGTATGTTGAATAATGTAAATAAACATGTCAATATCTCTTGTTCAGTATTAATAGAGGAGAAATAAGTATGCTATAAGTAAAATGACAAGCTATTTAAATTTGCTAAAAGATATAGGGGTACTTGCAGGAAGAGTAGAATATACCCCAATTCAATAAATTATAATAATTAGTGATTAACTTCCGTTATCTTTGATATTATATGCTGTTTGTGTTCTCTAAGGATAATAAACAAAAATATCAGTGAAATTAAACCTTGTTTCACATAAACTTGCCCTGTGTCTCTGAAATCTCACGTGACCTAATCACCTCTCATTGGCTGCTATCATGGTATAGACTGTTGTGCAGTAAAACTGAGTTCACTATTTAACATGATGATATAATATGTTCGAAGAGAATTGTCAAATTTATATTTTCATAACCATGTGAATTAAATATATTATGCAACAGAGTTAATTTATCTTGAATGCATGTTAATTTTTAAAAGAAATAAGGAGGATCCTTTGCTTCAAACCTGCCTCTCAGGATGACTAAGTAAGCAGGTGCATTATTGCTATTGGTGGCATATTTGTTTATATGACATTTATCGCTAACCCTGCTTTCAACTGATTTGTTGTACATTGCACCACCTACATTGCACCAAAAGCATTAGCCTATTAGAGCAAAGGGGAATGAAGTAAAATGAGAAGGGGTATATCTCAGTAGGGCAAGATTATATGAAACACGCCTTAGTTTTGTATAAAAGTATTTAACAACCTAAGAAGTATGTAGTAATGATCAAAAAATATAAAAGCAGCATTAAACATTAAATTTATGCAATTATTTGCTACTTATTTATATCAATTTGTATCATCAAGATGGCTGCAGTTACCAAGTGAGATTATTAAAATAAGACTTCTGAAAAATAGGAATACACATAGATCAAAAGGATGAGTAAATTACTGTGAAAAGTTAGTGAAAAATGTAAAGAAAACTTTAAACATTTCAAAAATATGAGCTATCAAAAATACCTATCGAAGTACATTGGTGGTGTCACTACAACCTGAAGGGCGATGTCTAGATAGGTATTATTCTGGCATATATCAATAAATCATAGTTTTGGGTAAATTTATACCAATCAGAACTTAAATGGAAAGAGTAACTAAGATCACTGTAATCAAAACTGTGTTTATGTGAAGTATATAGCTATAGAAGTTAAAATAACATGCATGCATTCATTCATTCATTCTTTAAAAAGAGGAATATACTATGAGTATGGAATGCATTTCTTTAGCACTGTCTAGAGTGTTTTCTTTTCTTTGATCTCTTATTCAATATTAAGCAATACCCAGTGGTAGACCAGTGCTTTATCCTTTAATAGATAGTGTCTGAAGAACAGAGGAAGTGCTAGCTTTTCTAGTTCCCTTAAATGCTACCACTGATGAATCTTTAGGTAAGTATTCTAAATACTAAAATGATTATATAACTATTGATTATTATTATTATAATTAGTTTTGTCTGGAAGACTGAGGTAAAGTCCGAGCAAGCACTGTGGAAGAATATATTCCTACCTAAGCTTTTCTTTTATATATATTTGATATTTTACGTGAAGATGCAATCTTAAATTTTGGTCATTTTAATATATTTTCTCACTATTCTGGATATATAGAAATTGTAATATATAAACACACTTAATAACAAATAATGGAAAATGATAATCATTTTAATTATGGAACATCAATGGTTATATATATCAAGACAGAATATATCAAGTAATATGTAAGTTTTCTATTAACATTAAGATAATATCAGTTATAAGTGCTTCAAAAGTCTAATACAATGAATTACTAAACTTTTCATTGGTTTCAATCAAATAATAAGCAATTTAAAGCAGAAAAGTGCTTTTTGTGACTCTGATATAATTTACAGTAGAGTGTTACACCTTTCCAATATAAAACTTTTTCAAATATATTCCCAAATAATTCAACATAATATTCTGTACCTTCTTGTTTAACTTAAGTGGCTGAACTCCATGCTTCTCCCTGTATTCGTTGTGAGCTCTGAGGCAATCCATCACAAAATCTCCTTCTGCACCAATGTCCGTTTCAGATTTGGTTTTGCCTTTAAGGATGCCAAATTTTCCCTCTTTCTGTTGACAAATAAGCAACACTGCATTAGTTGGCAAAGCCTTGATTATACTTAAAATTAAGTTATATAATTTTGTTGCTCATAAATAACTTAAGCTATGATCAGTAATGGAATTTTTATGTAATGAAAGAAAGCAGCATTGATCAAACACAATTACCAGAGATAGAAAACAGGACTCCCTGTTATGCCACCTCAAGGAACTTTATTCAAGGATTATAAAAGCAAGAGGCAAAATAAATCAGCAATAGGCAAGACCAGTAAGGGTAGTCAATGGTAACATTCTCTTCATATATTTTGATACATCTTCTCGAAATCAAAAAATTCAGTATAAGAGGAGTACTGTATATGCTGCATGCCATACAGTCATATTGAAGAAATCTAGCCTCCATTTCTGCATAGTGCAACTAGTATTCATGAATGAAAGTACAAAAAAAATGTTTCAGGTCTTAAGTTAAAATAATGACAGTCCATTAGCTAGAATAAGCTGTCAGTATATTACGTAACATTGGCTTATAATTTTAGGGTGTTTCAGAACTCCTCCCCCAGTTTACATTTTGCTCAACTATTTTGCTTAACTTAGAAATGAAATGGATGACCTATAGCGGTTGTGAATACATATTTCCAGAGGTAGTCCTAGTCGGGCGGGGCTTTTTCCCGTCCGGGTGTCTTGTGCCGCAGTACCTAGCTGCTCTGCGGCTTAGCCTGCGAAATGAGTCTAGTGTGATATGTTTTGTTCTGCTAGGGTTAGGTTATGAGTTTTAGAGAATTTGGGTTGGGATGTCCTTGAATAATCTCAGAAGGCATCTGCTTTATAGCATTCCCCCGTTTTGGGAGAAACGATTTGATGTTTTTACTCTGTTTTGGTTTCTATGCAGTGATTAATTTTATTATTTCATTTCTCAATTTTCTTACTGCAGCCCCACCAATGGTGATGCTTAAACCCCATTCTTTCACAAGTAAAACACCTCTGAGGATAAAACTGCATTTACTGTGCGTGGATGCACATAAGTTAGTTACTCCCAAAAAGTCTGCTTCAAAAGAAGGGATGAAAAGGAACTTGCTGGCAACAGATTCGGGTTGTAAGGTGGTGGTCTAGAGTTATTAGTAAAAATGAAAGAAAACATAATTTTGTTCCTCAGTAGTGGCAGCACTGTTTTGGTAAGGGTGTTGTTTTGCTGTAATGGCAGAGAAAGATGTGATGTGTGTAGTTTTTATAATATAATGTAACACTAAGTGTAATAAAGTAAGATGAGTTTGAATAATTAACAAAAGATAAACAATGTATATACATGATAGTTATCAGTGCTGCACAACCTCATCCCCAATCAACAGAGTTAAAAACCTCTGACATAATTAACAAAAATAACTTGGGCGGATAACTATTGTTGCTCTAATATTCTTCAAGCATGCTGGGCTAACACTATTACCTTATTTCATTCTTTGCTGCAGAACTTTGTACTACTTGTACAATTAACAGTGTGCAAATCAAAAGAATAATAGATGCAAAAGATGTCTACAACAACAGTGCTGATTTTGACGGAAAATGAAAGAGGAACGAGAACTTGCCTTTTACCTCTCATATATTACAACTCCAGATAACACAAGACAAGTTACATGTTTTAATGTAAAAGTGATTATTTTTTATTAACTTCAATTTAATAATCTTTTTAAAATCTTCTATTTTGATATTTTATTTGTGTAATAATTAAATGTTTTATATTGTGAATAAAATGAAGCCTAAAGGAATTTAAACAATTTTGTAAACATTGATCTTACTTTTACCTGTTTTCCATTCACTGTAGGTCGATCTGGAGAAGTGCTAGGGGATCTTGATTTTGCATCCTTGGCTGTTCCATTTCTTACGGATGTCTTAGTTGGTGTACCTAAGAAAGAAGAACGTTATTTAGTTTTCAAGTAACTTTATAAGACGCATAAAATAATACTTTCGTTGATACCTACCCATTCTTCATATAATATTTCTAAGTAGGATCACTAGAGCTCAGCAGCCACACGTTATACTTTTTCCACTCATCTTTTAGCATGAAATAATTCAGGAACTATTGGAGGCATGAAGTTTAAATAAGAGATGTTGGAAATGAACATTGCTTTTTTATATTGTCTCAGAGCTTGAATCGTTTACATCTACATATTATGAAAATATGTGTTTGTCACATTTAGCACAGTCTCCAATCTTGTTCTTCAATAAATCTGCTGTCAGATGCTACAGTTGTGAATAGTCTACCTTTTTTCTCAGGGTAAGCATGTGCAGGTGTGAGAATAAATAACACTTAAGATGACTTATACACTCCAATTAACTTGAGGTGGCAGCTGAGTAAAGATGCGCATTAAAAGAATTAGCCTGTTACCAATACTGAAAGGAGACTGAGGATGATTTTATACATGTGGAGCTATTGATGGTACATGTATCAACTACTCCACAAGTATAAATCACCTTCAGTGTTCTTTCAGGTTTAGTATTAGACTGTTTCTTTTAGTGCGCATCTTTACTCAGATGCCACCTCAAATTAATCGACCTATACATGTGATGGAGACTATTAAAAAAAATTTTTTGGAGTTGACTGAGGTTAAAGAGTTAAACTGTTTCTGAATATAATCAATTGAAATTGTAACTACTGGATTAATGTGCTAAGTTCTGACGTATCCAGACTTGATCGCTCAAAAATAACTAATACTAATACTAATGCCAACTGTACGTAGGTCGCGCCGTGGGTGAGTGGTTAAACGTTCGATTCTCACCTGGGTTCAACCCCAGACAACTACAAAGCGAGATTTGGGGCGGGTTTTCTCCAGGATCTCCGGTTTCTCCCACCATCTCTTTCCACCAGTGCTGTATTTGCAATCTCATATATCAGTGTCACCGCCTATGGTGTCGCATAATAAAAGCGGGCGTTAAACACTACACATTTTCCCAAGTGTACGTTGCTATGACTCACAGAAATGCTTAGCGGAAGTTCCCTTGGTAGTGACTGCTAAATCTGCATAACCCAGCACGATCTTTAAGCGCCACAACTGCCGATAATCGAAGCAAATACTTCTGTAAGATGCGAAGGAAGAACACACAAGTTTTAGAAATACACACTTCTTTATTTAATCAAGTACCATCTAAATGGATACTGCTACCAACGTTTCTACAAAATGTTGACATCTTAAAGCTGCTAATTTGTGTTTGTTACAATTTTTACCCTGACTTGCTCAATCCTGAAAATTTCATTCCACTTTTTTATTTTCAAAGGCTTTCTAATGTTAATATGAAGAATTGGGCAAATATTTTACTGGTCTATCAAAATCAGTTTCTTGTTTATACTTAGGAGATCACGTACAGGCTTTTTAAAACCATCTTAGCCACACAGGCCTGACTTTTCCTTATGTCTTAAATTACATCGCTAATACCTCTTCTCATAACAGAATCTTACGCATGCTTCTGTATATGCATTGCTATCATTTATCGCAATTATTTATGTCTCTCTAGCATTTCTTAATAAATTGTTCAACTTATCCGTCAGTAATTAATTCCGGAGTTAGTTTAGAGTATCAACTATCTTACCAATTGATTACTTTGACATCGGTCATCTACAAGACCTTAGATGTTCAAATCAAGGTAAGTTGTATGATTCTTACATCTAAATACTCAAATGACAGGCACTTCGAACGATTGTAAAATATTCCTTTATTACTTTTAAAATGAATGTATATTGACCTATTTTCGTTTAGTACTTAAAAATGTACTTCCGGCGACCTTTTTTTTTTTTAAAAAAAAATTACGTCCTCCAGCGTTAAGTCACATCGGACGATGAATGGAATGGGTGAAATGATGCTCAAATGAGCCCAGGGTCCATAGAGCTTAGAGTTACACGACGTTCGTCTTTTACGATAAGGAAAAACCCCGGATAGAGCCTTATCCAGGTAACTCACCCTGACCGAGATTCGAACTCGGGACCTCTTGAACGTGATGCAGACACGTTACCATCTACGCTACTGAGGCCAAGAGAGCCAAGAGCGAGAACAAGTCGTCCGGGTGCTCCCGGACGGTGGGTATAGCGCCACGGTACCTATCCGCTGAGCGGATTTACCCGTGCGGTCTTAAAGAGTTTGTCATTTCTCCAAAGCTTGGATGTCGTTGTTGACTGAAGGACCTGATTCGACCTCTGCTAGTGCTCCTGGCGGCGGGGTTAGCTTCCGAGGAGGCCAGTGCCCCGAACCGCCACGCTGTTGGCGGCCTGCGTTGCAGTGTCCGTCCAGCGTGGTGGGGCCAGGAGCGAGAGGTCGGGATGTTGGGGACCGTTTAGGTTATGGTTCTCCACGAGGTCACACCTGGGGACCCGGCTGCCGGGGGTCAGCCGGCGGGCCAGATCCAGCCCCAGTGTGGCCGGGACAGAGTGTAGAATTGAGGGAATGAGAGGCTGGTCTCACCACCCAAGGGCGTCCTTGGGGAGGCGGTAGCTCCTTCTGCTCCTGGGAACACGATGGTCATACTGCCCTAGTGTGTTCACTAGGTGGTTGAGATGGGATGTAATCCTGGCATACAATGTGCGCGAGCGTTCACGCACAACGTCCTCAACGTAAGGTATGCCAGAATGGGTGTGCAGAATGTATGAAGGAAACATACGTTCGGTACCTTAGATCATCCTAAGCGCCCTGTTCTGCACGGCTTGCAGTCTGCGAATGGTGGTACGAGCCACCGATCCCCAGACCTCATATCCATACAGGATCAGGGGCGGGATGATCGCACGATACACCCGTAGTTTCAGGCGGGTGGGCATGGTCGAACAGAATATAGGGTACAACGCCTAAGCGCTGCATGGCCAAGGTCGATCTTTTCACGGGCATGTGGGGTGAATGTGAGGCCGCGGTCCAGTCGGACACCCAGGTATTTGGCAGTCCGGACCCAAGGGATCCTTCTCTGCCTCAACCGCAGGTCTCCTTCCGGGCGCCAGCGGAGGACCTTCCCCCGCAGAAGGGCAGAGCTCTTCTGTGGGCTGATGGCCATCCTCCACCTTTCACTCCACGTGCCTATGGCTCGGAGTGATCGTTGCAGCGGAGG
Organism: Mantis religiosa; assembly: GCA_030765055.1. Classification (NCBI taxonomy): domain Eukaryota; kingdom Metazoa; phylum Arthropoda; class Insecta; order Mantodea; family Mantidae; genus Mantis; species Mantis religiosa. The sequence continues at coordinate 109,685,010 of CM060952.1, forward strand.
GAGGCAGTAGCGGACGTTTTTGTTCTGGGCCAAGATGAGGACGTCGTCAGCATATTGGCACAGAACAGTGCGAGGCTCTCTGGGGAAGTCAGACATGTAGGCAGCAAAGAGTAACGGCGACAGCACGCTGCCTTCCGGGACTCCCGCCGCTATAGGTCTGACGGAGGAGAGTTTGCCTTCGACCCGCACCCTGAAGGTTCGATCCCGGAGGAAACTACTGATCAGGGTGAGGTATGGGGAGGGGAGTTGTGCTTCCTTGAGCTTGTATAACAGTCCCTGGTGCCACGTTGTGGCGAAGGCCTTGTCCACGTCCAGAAGCACCGCGACGGTTTTGAGGTTGTCCTGGAAGCCCAGGGCAGCCTTTTCTACCAATCGCAGTAGCTGCAGAGTCGTGGAGTGGCCCCGACGGAAACCGAACTGGTGATCCGGTAGGAGGTGCCTTTCCTCGAAGAGAGGAGTCAGGCGGGCCAGGAGCAATCGCTCAAAGACCTTTGAGACGATTGAGAGAAGACTTATGGACCGGTAGCTGGAAGGAAAGAGTGGATCCTTGCCGGGCTTCAGAATGCAGACCACCCTCGCGTCTTTCCAACAAGTTGGGAAGTGGTGGAGGTAAAGACATGCATTGTAAATCCGCGTCAAGTGGATCACAGCTCTTTTGGGAAGGTTACGGAGCATGAGTGCCGTGACACCATCATGCCCCGGGGATTTGTTTGGTTTGAGGCTACGGATTTGGGCTGCCACCTGTTTGGGGGTGACAATGGGAATGTGAATCACGTCGCGTGGGGGAGGGGGGTCCTCGTAGAAGTATTCCACCGCCTCCTCCACGAGTTCGGTGAACTTGTCGTCTTGCGGGTCTTCCCGTGGATCGAATTGAGACTCTAGATAGTCTGCGAAGCTTGTGGCCTTGGCCCGGTGATACACTTTCGTACTATACGCATACAGGATGCGAATAATTTATAAACCAAACGTGAAATGTAGCAAAGAATTTATAACAGTTCCAAAGGACTAAGGATAAATATTTCCAATTAATTTTAATTAATTAAAACTGTGTTTTAATAATAAAATGCGTTTATTTATTGAAAAAAAATAATAATTTCGGCATCTTAAACACTAGAGCTGAAGCACAGGTGCTGCCGTCTGCTGTACGCTGAGTGGCCGAAATATAAAATACTACGTGGGCGGCAAGCTTGAATAAATAAAAGTCCCTAATTATGGTGATGCAAAGCAGGCCTTCGTTTACTGCATGTGATATTGGTTTTCTAGGTGCCACAGTCTAAAAAAAATCAGTACTTGATCTGCGTTATTTCTATATCTATTATATCGCAGCTCGACAGTATTGCAATTGATCAAATAAAGAACTTAAAATGTCTATTTTAAGAACATTTAAACATTAAAAAACAGCCGTTTACATGTATTTCTATTGAATGATGAGAATCAATCTTAAACTAGCGAAAACGACATCTTTAAACTGAAAGAATCTATTTATGTATATTTTTATTCACACGGAAACATAAAAAATAAATATCTGTACATCATAACTTGACCTTAATTATTGTACTATGTGACCATAGATTTTAAAGGCAAAGTTTGAACGAACAATTAAGGCGCGGGAGGGCAATGTCGCAACATTAAGGTGCTGTTGTCTTATCGCGCCCTTCGGATGCCCTGGAAAACCTAGAAGCCGTGTTAGGTGTGTGTGGATCAAGTTAATCGTGTGAAAGGAGATGATGTTATCACAAGGCGTGGAGGAGATCCGGGCTTCCTGTTTATAATCTTAACCACCATCACCAATTATTTCAGGGATCTTATGCCACACCCAGGTTACACCAACATGAAATAGAGGAGTCGTGTTCAATGTTTCAAGTTACTGTCAAACAGTTTGTAAAACGTAACTGGAGTTAAGAACTGAAATCTGACACCATGCTGTTCTGCAGTGCTGAATGTGTTTTCCAACACAGCCATTGGGTCGGAATTTTCATAGTATTTTTTATGTGTTATAGTCGCGCTGTTCGATCGGTTACCATGGATTTATCTTTGGTAATAGATACCTCTCAGATAACGCACCGATTAGACAGACAGCATGTTGGCAGGCTGAGATACAGCCCGAAGAGGGATCAAGTCGTGTATAGCCACGCTGATGGAACGGTTACCATGGATTTATCTTTGTTAACAGAAACCTCCACATAACGCACTGGTTATTCTTGTAAGAGGTCCAGAGGTAGTCCTAGTCGGGCGGGGCTTCTCCCCGTCCGGGTGTCTTTATACCACAGTACCTAGCCGCTTTGCGGCTTTACCTGCGAAATGAGTAAATTGGTTTCATTTTCTGCTGGGGTGCTTGAATTTTTGGGAAATTTGGAATGGGATGCCCTTGATTAATCTCAAAAGGCAGCTGCACTTAGGCGTTCCCCCGTTTTGGGAGACACGATTTAAAGTTTTTGGTTCGTTTTGGTTACGGGTTGCATATCGCTTGATCCATCAGGCGTAAATATGGGTCCTAGAGACATCTGGGGTTTCTCTTGGGTTAAACAAGGGGCCCCAAGACGTCTCTTGGTAGTCTGAAGGATGGCAAGCGTCTTTGTTCCCTCTGGTCATACCTGCCCAGGGAGTTCACTAAAGGGTTGTGATTTTGGATTTTGTCGTACATTGATCGTGCCCTCTCGCGGATGACCTCGACAATGTACGGGATCTGGGAGTGCTCATGTAAGATGTGAGAGGGATACTGACGGGCCTCCCGGTCGTGTGCTAAGCACCAATGAACGCATCACTTCAACAAATGGAATTTGCAGAAATCACAAATGACAGATATATGTTCACTCCACGTGGAGTAATCAGTGCGTTATCTGAGAGGTATCTATTACCAAAGATAAATCCATGGTAACCGTTTCAGCAGCGCGACAATACCTGCTCTGGAAAGAACTTAACTACGTAGTGACGGGATGTGGATGTTGCAGGATGTCGGGTGAAAATTATGTAGGTGAAAAGAAAGGAGGTAGCATGTTGCTCCTCGACGACTGAAGAATCGGGTGCTACGGCCATCGTGCACCACTGGTGGATAAGTTAATCAACTAGGAAAAGGATAAGCAGAAATTTAAGTAACCAGACAAGAATCTTGGGTGATTGTAATTTTGTTTAGGCAGGACTGGGGACTTTGTGGTTACCGGTAGTGTCTGCAAGCCATGGGGGGTAGCCGGTATCGCTTTAAGCGACGCTCGCATGGTACTTAGTCCCCACGGGATCTAACTAGGGCGCTCTAGTGTGTTGAGGTAAACTCTTGTAAAATTTGGAGGCCCGGCGCCTAATTTCATCCTCCACATAACGTAGGGATGAAGCCTCGTGAAGTAATCTCAAGGGAAACCTTCTGCATACAGAATGAATAATCCGAAGACATTTATCCTGAGCACGCTGGAGCAGTATCAGATTCGAACCTGCGGCCATGTCCCAGACTTGACACGCGTAGAGCCTGACAGGGAGGACCAGAGCCATAAAGAGGTGCAACTTCAGGGAAACAGACAACACAGACCGCCACACAGGGTATAGCGATGCCGAGGCACCGCACGACCGATGCGCTAGCTCCCGGCCCTTAGGCCCTTATCTAGCTTGACTCCCAAGTATTTCATTGAATTCCCAGCAGACCAGCAGCCACGTGGAGTGAACATATATCTGTCATTTGTGATTCCTGCGAATTTCATTGGCTGAAATGATGCGTTCATTGGTGCTTAGCACACTACCGGGAGGCGCATCGGTACCCCTCTCACTTACAAGAATAAACAGTGCGTTATCTGAGAGGTTTCTGTTAACAAAGATGAATCCATGGTAACCGTTCCAGCAACGCGACTATACATTCACTTACTTTCTCTACCCACTAACACTTATTTTATATAGATAATATCCACGCACTATTCTTTTAAAAGCCAGTTTCTCTAATTTACTCCATGTCAATGGAGTTAAATGTGTATAATTTCCTTGTAGTACAAGGACGGAACCATTCGTCATATATTTGAAAGCTAGTGGTTCTTCCCAAGGCAGCGAATAGCGACAGTACTTTAAATCCAACAATAAATGACGGACAACTCGGAAATGGCTGATGGTACAGAAAAATTAATTGAAGCAAATTATACGCTAAAAGAACTTACATTTACTGTGTGGTACGTTTTTGCCTATCTCATATAAGTGTACAAAATGTTTTTCAAAGAACTAGAATGTGAATAATGTATATTTACTTGCAATGTAAATATCTTCGATATATGTCATTTTAATAAGGTAGTTGGTTATTTAGAAAGTACATGTCGAAAATGTTTCCCTGTGAAAGTAGTTTTGGGTGGGAGAATTTTCTTAAACATCTTCGTGTCACATCTTTGAAAGATACTGAACAAATGCCAAGTTTGGCAGTTACTGGACTTTTTGTTTTGAGTTATCTTGCACATACGCGGATGTCTTTTTATGAAAATACTGTCGCGAATCCATAATTACGACTGGCGGAGTACGCGCTAAAAGGTTCGGTGCGGAGCGATGACAGATAGCACAGTGTAGAGATAAAGGGCTTGCCTAAGCAGATAAACATTGCGCGGAGATAAACGGCGTGCCAAAACAGATAAAGTTAGATAAAAGGGAAAATTCTAGTGACATCTTGATTTTCCTACAGAATATTCGATTTCTTGTTTGTTACAGAACATTCCAGAAATGTCTAGTAATATGAGTAGTAGTATATATAAGGAAGCCGTGGCTAGTTTAGCGGACAGTTATAAACAGAGTCGTAAACGGAGTTGTAACGAGAGTTGTAAAGAGAACGAGCATTGTGCAACGGTGAACGCTGTTTGTTTGTGGTCAACGACCTTGGAAGATTGTAATTGTGTATGTGACGTAATTATGCTACTGTAAGGATTGTCCAAAGTGTATTTCTACGGAAAAAAAGAACATTTTGAATTTCTGCAACTTGGACTTTAAATTCTACGAACCCACAAAATCACAATACTTTGTTTTTTCAGGAGCCTGAAAATAGACATTCCGGTGAAACATGGACATCGAATTGTGGATAAAATACCATACTTCCTGTACTTACCGTTCAAGTAAATAATAATAATAATAATAATAATAATAATAATAATAATAATAATAATAATAATAATAATAATAATAATAATAATAATAATAATAGTAATAGTAATAGTAATAGTAATAGTAATAGTAATAGTAATAGTAATAGTAATAGTAATAGTAATAGTAATAGTAATAGTAATAGTAATAGTAATAGTAATAGTAATAGTAATAGTAATAGTAATAGTAATAGTAATAGTAATAATAATAATAATAATAATAATAATAATAATAATAATAATAATAATAATAATAATAATAATAATAATAATAATAATAATAATAATAATAATAATAATAATAATAATAATAATAATAATAATAATAATAATAATAATAATAATAATAATAATAAATTCTGAACCACTACACCCCTGTGCCCGCCTCGGTAGCGTGATGGTGGTAGTGTCTGCCTCACGTTCAAGAGGTCCCGAGTTCGAATCTCGGTCAGGGCGAGTTACCTGGATAAGGTTTTCTCCGGGGTTTTCCCTTATCGAGAAAGAGGAATGTCGGGTAACTCTAAGCTCTATGGACCTCGGACTCATTTGAGCACCATTTCACCCATTCCATTCATCGTCCGATATTACTTAACGTTGGAGGACGTAAAATTACAAAAACTACACCCCTGACATAGCAATGCCAACCCGACTGACGGCCTCAGGCTGCAGAGGCGGCCTATACGAGGAAGTGATGTGGCCAGCATCACACATTCCCCTGCACCTAGGCGAGGACCGCTAACAATTGCAGCTCCTCACTTTTTCTATACCTCACCTAGCATCACATCCATATGGGCGAGATCAAATCTGGACGCATTCTCTGACCGGGAACCAGGGTTTCACGCTCTATTCATCTGCGCCACGACACAGGACACAAAGTACGCAACAGAGGAAGTAAAATGTGGAAACATTAAAAAAATCTTATATGACCATAGTAGTTAAAGGCGGGGTATAAATGGAACAAGCAAAAAAGTTTAGGGTTCTGAGAGCCTGAGATACTCAACTCGAATCTGTGTTGTTTAAATTCAACGGTTAACTTGGTTTCCAATATCTCATGTTGATTTATTGATTGATTTGCTTTCAGTGAATTTATTAGTCACCACAAAGGCCTGTAAACATTTGACAGTACCAGAAAATAGTCTAGTAGAATATATACTTGAACACTGAACATAAAAGGCAATATGAAAAACAAGGCAGGGATTATTATGTATAGATACCAAATCAAATTCTTCCCTGCAGTTCTAACCTCATTCTACAATCCCTTAAAAGCTTCATGCTTCAGAAGGATTATTAATGTGGACGCCTTATCCGTTATATACAATTTAATAGACAAACATTTTGTGAGCAAAGATTAAGTAGAAAGACAATCTATGGTTTTAAAACTAAGCAGTTCGCAGTTCTGAAGAACGTTCATATTTCTACCATTTACGTACTTGGACTAATACTTCAGGAAAAGTAATGAAGGTCGATAGGTTACCGTTTATCTGCAGCTGCCTGGAGGAAGGTCTCTGGGGAGAATCTTCTGACGTATTCACTTTCTCGAGGAACTCCGCCGGCAACTTCTCCAGGACATCCCGCTTCTCGGAGGTGGTGACTCTCTGAGTCCTGTTGCCACGGTACGTCTCAACAGTCTCACGAGTCACAGTCTCGAACTTGGGTTGCTGTGAACATTAAAGCTCTACATTAGATATATCTTGTTGCGTGGCTTTGCTTTTACCTTATTTACCATCGTCACAGAGGTTGTTCACCCCGATTAGCAAATAAACATGGTGATAACCCACCCCATGATTCCCTTATATGTGCCCGAATTTTCATGTCAAACAAGTCCATTGGTCAAGATAATTCAGGTATTTCACATAATTCAGTTTCAGATATTATTAGTCCTGTTATTTTAAATTAATGACGAGAGAATAATAAGTGTACTGAGATCTGTGTAACTTACTTTCTTAGGTGCATTTTCTTTCTTTTTATTCTTTATATTGCTTGTTGATGGATTTTCATTCTTTTTGTTCTTTTTATTGCTCATAGCTTAATAGCAGATAGTTTTCACGGGTAAAATTTCAATTATCTCTTTTCAGTTCACATTCTGTTTAAGTGTTAATAAATGGAAAATTTATTTGAAAATCCAGGAGTGTTGAGTCATCAGTACTATGTGACAGTTTCTCGCACTTCTGATTCATTTGTTTTTTATATCTATGAGGAATAAAATGCTACTCTCTGCTTCTCTTGTGTTTGACCTAATTTGGGCCACATTCTGGTATAACAGAATTTATTTAGACATTCTATTCTATACAGAATCTATGTTACTATGTATATTTAGTCTATATTTTACGTACTATATTATATATAACTTGATACGATCCATTCTCCGTAGGAGTTAACCTAACTAGATATGAATTCCGTGTGGCAGGTTAGCCTTGTTTGCATTCCTGTTTATCTTTTGGTGCTATAAATACTTTAAAAAGTTGCTTGATGGTCATACTGATCAACGAAATGCTTTGTTTAGAAAATATATAAAGCTGTTTACTGATCCACATGATATTCGCTAACTTCAATAAATCTCTGGAGTACCACGAAATAACAGTAAGCATAAATCACTTCGTGTGTTTCAGTTATTACCGTTTCTGCCCCACAGATACATTCTTTAAATGCGCCCTTAGTAAACACAGATCCAATTATTCGTTTTTTACGCACTAATGCACATATTTCAGAACTCTATACCGTTGCAAAGTAATAGCTAAGAGCACATGTATTTATTACCTTTGGGATAGGCAGGAATACATCCTAAATACACGAATGAAGGATACGATAATCTAAGTTACTCTAATTACTAATTACCGTAGATAGTTAACTCTTAGAAAACTAATATTATAAACGCCAAAAGGAAATACCTGTAATCTTATAATACTGAAGGAGTTAAGGGAGCAGATTAATATAAAGCTCCAATACAAATAATTAATCCTCAACACCATTCCAGCTGTCCCTGTACTATTCAAATTTACCTTTGCTCTTTTGTTTTCAAGTAGGTAACAAGAAATCGCAGAAATATTGCTGCCTTCGTGATCTTTATAAGAAGGACAGGAGTCAGAAACATACGAGAATGTAATTATCGAAAAATTACACAGCACAGAAGCCAAGGTGTGACAACCATGTTGTCGAATACCTGATGTTCTTTAAGCAGAAAGAACAATAATACAGCAAAAAAGTATTTATTTAAAATGAAACATATACATCTATGTATATATGTATCTATGGCCGCGCCATGGCTGAATGGTTAGACCGTTTGGCTCTCACCAAGGCGGCCCGGGTTCAATGCCAGGCGACCGCAGAGTGAGATCTGTGGACAACATGACGCTGGGGAGGGCTTTCTCCAGTATATCCGATTTCTCCCGTCAGCATTCCACCGATTGCTCCATCATCATCTCTCCTATCACCCCATCTCTCTCGTACTTTCACTTCCACCGATGGGCTGATCACTCATCCAGGAATCTCTCTCATAAGCAAACCTCTGATTTTCAACCTGTTGCCTACGGGCCTCGAGGTTGCACGGTTCAGTAGGCCCTATGCTCCCCTTAAGGAAATATATGACAACACAGGGTGAATTTGGATATGCTTTGCTCAGAATAGAGAGGAGTGCAATACAAGTAAAGGCGCATAAACCCTGTTGTTTTCTTAAGTATACATTTTCTCTAGAACAAATGGATAAGATTTTATCCGGGGGGTTTCCCTTATCCTTCAAGACTAATGTAGGGTAAATCTAAGCTCCATGGAGCCTGGACTCATTTGAGCATCATTTCATCCAATTCACTGACCGTCCGATATGACTTAACGTTGGAGGATTTAAATTTAAAAAAATATAGAACAAATATATCCAACTACCTTTTACGAAACGACTTTGTAAAGCATTAATTAAAATACATTTTTAAGTCACGTTCTGTAGAAGAAGCAATTGTTCTTATTTTACGTTTTTTGATCTTGTTGTTAGTTAAAAAAAAAATCCTTTTAGCTTCTCGAACTCGAGGTTACGAAGTTGAATATGGTTGTCATAGATTTATATTAGTAGTCAATTGATTGTCAGTTTCGATAAATAATCTTTAAACAAAATATTTTCTGTGCGATTGTATGCTAATTTTATTTTTTTATTCAAATTAAGAGAAAATGGGTTGGGCAATTCTTTCACAATTTTGTTCTCCATTGGAAATATTATTTCTACAATGGCATTGCTGAGCGAGGAAATGGTGTGCTTAAGATGTTAAGCTTATGAAAGTGCAATAAGAGTACATTTCTGTACCTGTTAGAAAAAAGGAAAGTACATTTCCCGTTTCGTGTAAACAGTAACATTTTTATTTTGAATCAAAGACAACGACTTTGCGATCACTTCTTAACAAACTCGTTAGCAATTTAAGTATATTACCGTCGAATTGGTGTTTGAACATGCCTTCAACTAAAGTTTGAGATAAGTATCGGGTTTATGGCATCATGGCTAGCAATAGGAATTGGTTCTATTAACTTATTTACGCACACGCATTATCTTCCTTTACCTTTCTGCGATATTCTGAAAACACTGATATTATGACAGAGGAAGTTCTTGCTGCTGCACCATGTGCTTTCTATGTACAAGTGACCAGATCAATGAATCACTAGCAGCAATGTTACTTCGAAATTTGTTCATTCGTGGAACACTGCTTATTGATTTTTTTGTACTTTCCGTCCTCCAGGGTTAAGTGATATCGGACGATGAATGGAATGGGTGGAATGATGCTCAAATGAGCCCGGGGTCCATAGAGCTTAGAGTTACCCGACATTCGTCTTTCAGGATAAGGGAAAACCCCGGAACAACTTTATCCAGGTAACTTACCCTGACCGAGATTCGAACTCGGGATCTCTTGAACGTGAGACAGACATGCTACCACCACGCTACCGAGGCGGGCTACTCTTATTGAATGTGGCTTGTTTCAATTTGTAAATTTTAGCTCTGAAGAGCGTCACTTTGAACTTAGTATATTTTGCCTATGTTGTTGCAATAGACATGGTTTTATAGCAACAGAATATTTGGGTATATTTAATTTAATTAAAGAAATGACTGAGACTGAACTGCAAAGTTTAATATTGCTCTATTATGTACACCGTTCCAATGTTTAATTTCTGAAAATCGGATCTCATTGCAAGATCTGCACGTTTTACAAAATTACTTTACTTTTAAACCATTAAAATGCGATTGCGTAATTTTAACGGGACGTAAGGCCCAATTCACAATGAAGATATTCCGCATTACATGTTAAATACGTGCTGGGGGTCCCGGGTTCAATTCCCGGCGGTGGGGATGGGGATTTTTCTCCGACCAAGATAATTCCTCATTTTCCCCAGAGTCTGGAAGTGTGAATGAGAGTATGAATGTGTGCGTGATCTAATGATTAAAACCCAACGAATACGAGTTAACACTCGATATGTTCCAAAGGAGAACGGCCGCCGATGTGACCACTGGAGTTAAAGGCGGGGTATAACTGGAACAAATAAAAAAATAGTTAAATAACGCAGCATAAGCACAGGCGTCTGTGAGAGCATTCTCAAGCAAAGACGTAACGCAAAAATTTAGAGTAAGTTTCTGGATCGTAAATTTCATACCGGAAACTTCAGACCGTACCGCAAGTTTTAAATTAAATAGATGCATAGAACATAAAAAGTGTTGTAACAAGTAAACATTAAAGCAGCATTTAAAATGGTAAGGCACGATCCTAAGAGTACTATAATTGTACAGGAGATGCCGTAAAATCTAGTATCACAATATTCTAACCTCCCCCAATTTACATAATCCCTATTGACCTGGTATGTTCATATCGGGAGCTTTGACTCAAACATGTGATAAGAAATTTACTTTCTGAACTTTTAGATTAGGTTTTCATCGTTTCTAACTCACCTTATCAAGAATATTCACTCTCACACACTTTCAGACGCCATGGAAGAAAGAAAAGGTTCCACTCTAGCCGGGAATTGAACCCACGACTTCTAGGTTATTAGTCATCTTGCTGACCACTCCACCACGGCGGCAGTTTAATCGTTGTGAGGTTAGAAGCTGGCAATGCATGATAAATGATTCTTCCTTTATGCGCGTAACGCAGATAGAGAAACTCATGTGAAGGTAAGTCATCATTATTTCTGTATCTCAGAATTATCACGTACGTAAGATGAATTACCTCCAAGTATCCCACTTTCTGGTTTAATATACACGGTAGTGCAGTAGGCTCAAAATGCTACAATGAACCTTTCACAAGCAATCAAACATTGATGCACACCCTGATGAACTCGGGCACGCTTCAGCGACCAGCTGTGGTAACTACATGCACACAGAACAGGCTTTGTTTTCACACAGTCGGAGCACAAGTTCACCTGATCATCAGGTGCGATCTTCATGCATTTGTGTTTCCTGACCAACTTACAAGGTGCGAACTGTGTACAATGTGAGGTAAGATATGATATACCTCACATCGCTGATGTTTCTAACACCCACTTTTGATGCAATCAGAGTTGAGTTTAATGAAGTAACGCTCCTATAATGCAATGCATACCGTCAAAACTACAGAGAAGTATATAATGTGTTGTGAAGGAGCTGCATTTATACCGTGAATCTACTATTCTGTATCAAATAGGAACAATTTGAAACAGCGAAGATGTTTCAAATAAAATAACTTTTGACCAGACAATTTATTCCTAAATATTTACCTCAATATATCTTGAAATAAATATCAGATATACTATTTTATACAGTTTGTATAAATTCAACATTAAAAAGAGCATGCTACTGATATTGCATATAGAAAGTTGATAAATTGCAATTAAAACAGGCTTCTTAATGCACGAATTACATTTGGTAGGTAGTAGGTAATATTACTCAGAAACCCAATTGAAAATGATTTGTGACCGATCACAATGACTGCTTTACAATTAAGGAATTATTCAGAAGGATTGATTAATCCATACTTAGTGAAATTCGATTAAAAACCAGAGAAGCAGTTACCTTTATGTAAAAAAATTTACATGCAATTAATTGTAAGCAGATGTTGTTTTTCACAAATAAGTTTATATAAATTGGGACATTAGCAGCTAGGTAATCTAAATGTTATCTCTCAAGATGACAAATATTCAAGAAAAGTCGAGTCTCATCTGAAATTCAGCAGTTTCTTTTTGCATAAATATTTTCAATTGGTGCCATTTCAAGTTCCAGCTGTCTTTCTACTTCTGGAAATTTTATACCTTCCAAATACATCTTGGTTTAAGAATATTTACCTACCTAACAGAACTACCTAACATTACAAAAATATTAATATACGTAATAATTATGTAATTTTATAAAAATGAAAAGTAGTGTAGTTATGAATATGGAAATTCAGATCGTATTTTGTTTGCGAACTATGTAAAAAGCAAATAAATCAGGTATTTAAGACACAACACAATTCTAAATTATTTAGGCCTTAACTAAAATTTCTAATACCCCGAATTACAATTTAAAATTAGATTTCGGTAAAGATAATCATATCAGAGAACACAAAAATAACATTTTAATTTAAAAGGGATACTTAATACAAATTTGTGCCAGTGTACAACCACTTTTACTTAGGCAAAGGATATACTAAATCAATCTAATTGCTATATTCAAGACTGTCGATAATTAAGAACTGTATCGCGTGTTAAGTAAAATTAATAAAAAGTTCCATCATCACAAGAAAATAGTTTCCGCGTTCAGAAATGCCCATTAAAAGTTCAACAATGTTCTGCAATTTAAGCATTAACGGGAGTCGGTGCACTTCCAATATTAAATAAATGGAAGGAAAAACAGAGCAGTTTCAAACCGTTTTGAATGGTACCTTCTGGATGTTATCTATGACTAACTACAAATGCTTAGCTACAACGTTAAAATTACAAATACTGTCAACCTGTTTATGTCTATGTACATAACGGTCGTGGATAAGTATGGAAAATAAATCCCTCTAAAATTAGTGACAACTATTAACGGTAAATAATGTGAGAGGACAATACCACCATTTGTGAACTGGACTGGACTATGCTACGGAGGGGATTCGACACGGAGGTCCAAACTTCTTCTTTTATATCTATGCCCTCAAGTGGGGCACCCCCTGGAGGAAGGATGAGGCAAAAGGAGACAGAGGGCGGCCGTCCCAAGGAGCCACGGCAGTGAAAAGGGTAGGGTCCATACAACTGACCCGTTGTAAACTCCCTGGCAGAAGGAGCCACGGCAGTGAAAAGGGTAGGGTCCATACAACTGACCCGTTGTAAACTCCCTGGCAGGCCAGTGCAACCAGCATCCCCCACCATGGTCCTGAAACGGCCCACCAGTCAGCTCGGAGACCGGAGACTGTTCCACTGGTGGAGGAAGGGTTTACCAGGATATTATCATCCTGCCTTGCAGCGCCGACTCCCGCCGATACTTCTACTATGAAAGAGACCACCAGATGAGAGATGATGTGAAATGATAATGGAGATGAAATGGACGGACAGGAAATGTGGGGGATGTAATTAGCCTACCCGGCATTCACCTAGTGACCCTGGAAACCCCGTGAAAAAACCTATGGATCAGGTAAGGTTGCCACGGCAATCGAACACGGACCTCCCGAACGCGGGTCACAGGCCATACCGCCTGAGCTATCTCGCTCGATCACCATTTGTGTATTAAATGCCAATATCTAACAGTTAATTGTAGACCGTTGACTTAAGTGTCACAAAGACATATTTAGCAAATATGATCAAACAGTTTTAACTAAACTTCAGATTATAGAGACAAGTTCGACTCAGGTTCCAACCGACCGTGAGAGACCTCCAGAACTACTAGTAACACTAGAATTTAACAAACTGCCAGCCAGTCTGTGTACTTCAGTAACGAGAAAACTTTGTTACCTCCTTATTGACTTTTGCACTGATTACTTTGGCACAAGCGTTACCGTAGCAAACTGTGCAGGGCCTCAAGCAATTGGATAAACCGTTCTTTAGGGAAAGAAATTATACATACGTAACAAACAAAATCAGCATTGCATATTTCATTTCAAAAATAAAATGTTGTTATAAAAATAGAAAATTAGAGAAATTTTCGGTTGCAAGTTATTATTTGTGCACATCATATACAGAGCAAACAGACTGAAATAGCAATTAAATTGTCAAAGTAGCAAATTTTGCCAGATAAGGGATACATGAATGATTTTAATATCACAAGAAGCCAACTATAGCAACCATGTAAAACGAGGTTATAAATTTAATTTATACATAACATGTATAACAACCAGAAGCAGCGTACTTTCAATCAGGATCCTCGACTTTAGTAGCGTATCACATTGTCCATTCAGTACCCCGCTATAACTTCCATAAGCTCACGGAAGTCTTTAGTTCGCATCTCTATTGTTAACTTCCCAGTTACAACTACGTAGTATGGAGGATTTTCTCCTAGGATGTTTTTAACGCAGTTTGTTGAAAATAGTGCGTAACGGATACCAGTGTTCGTTTGTTTTCAGGATGATTTCAGGGTACACTCGGATCTCTCCTTTATTTGCGATGGTAGCCAATTATGTACACAAGAAATTAGCCCATTGTGAAAGTGCTGAATCAAGCTTCCGTGAAGTTAGGCTAATTTCCACCGAGTTGAACTTTTCCCTTCCTATAATAATAAAAACTTTATGGTATAACGACAACATATTTACACGATTTAGAGCGCATCGTGGAGGTGGAGAGGGGCGGAGGAGTGGGTTCCGGTTTTGGCTTCTGTGCACCATTTTGCACGCGCAGGATTTCACAAGTTGGGATGTCGCTTGCTGGTCACGGGTTTAATTTCTACACATCGATTTGCATATCGAGTGTAGTCCATTCTAGGCCTTATCCTGTGTTCAAATTCCATTTTCAAGACGATATTTTACTAACTTTAATACTATATGGTGGGCGGAAGTAAGCAGTTAGCCCTATGTTTGGGCTTTATTTTAGTAGAAATTTTGCGCGCAAAATAATGTTTTCCCAATACGTTTTATGTTATTCGATAGAGAATTGCGGGCTTTAGAAAATAGGTGTTTAGGTTTTGTATGCTTATACACTGTTTATTTATTTATTTATTTATTTTTCAAGTTAATAAAATGGAGTGTCAAGTCGACAACTGAAGAGCATTTTCGACATCTACTCTTTAGTTTATTCGAAGCGGAGCCAAAGCTACAAAAAGCTGCTGAACTCGGTTGGATAGATAATAAAATTCATCTGAAGTCTAAACCAACCAGAATTTCCACACTCCAAACCCTCTTTACGCGGGAAAATGTACATTATTTTTCATTTTCTCAAAATACCTCTAACGATTTTGACATAAGCATATCGATACTAACATGGAAAGTAAAACATGATCTTTAACCTTCTTATAATTTCTCTCTATCTTACATTATTTTTCATTTCTTCAAAATATCTAACGATTTTTACATACTTATAGATACTTAGTATAATATTTTGTATACAACGTAACGAAAATATGCATTTAGATACTAACGTGTTATTTTGAATTGTCTATTAACAGCTCTTCATTTTGATTACATGTTGTCAAATTTGCTATAATTACAAAATCATAAGATGGACAAAAACGTACGATAAACCTTGTTCAAATAGGTGCATCAGCTCGCAGATAATTAATAATTCTTTTAGCTTCAAAATAGTTCACATTTTATGGTCACGTTTTCCTAAGCCTAACAGCTCCATCTAAAGAAATGTACTTGAAGGTGTCAGTGATTCCAATTTTTATTTAACTAAAGCTGAAAGGGTCACGCTGAAAAGGTCACGTTGTGTGCGAGTATCATGATATATAAGGTACTGACAACACAAAGGGCAGAGTGTAAATGAAAAAACTTAGTATCACGTCCAGGACAAATAACATTTAAAATTGTCAACCTTAGCATACATGCAATCATCGTGGACATTTCCTTGCATCCCAAACTGCTTTTCACCTTCTTTAACATGTATAGTAGGTCAAGAAGGTTTTGGATTTCCACCAACAAATTTGATAGAGCAAAGGGAGGTGTTTTCGTGACATAGGCAATTTCGTGATACTCTTTCGAAGGGATGTCACAGAGAAACCAGTTGATGTTAACTCGTCTTTCACTGTTGGTAGTTGACATATTTGTTCCTAGAGCTCAGGAGGTATCGGCAGGCGCGTTAACACCAACTGGTTTCTCTTATGACAACCCTTCGAAAGAGTATCACGAAATTGCATGTCACGAAAATACCCCTACCAAAGTTTCACAGTAGGCCGCGCCGTGGTCGAGTAGTTAGACCGCTTGGCTCTCACCAAGGCGGCTCGGGTTCGATCCCACGTGACAGCAAAGTGAGATTTGTGGTGGACAACACGGCGCTGGAGCGGGTTTTCTCCGGGTACTCCGGTTTCCCCCGTCAGCATTCCACCAATTGCTCCATCATCTTTCCGATAATTTCATTTTGCCCACATCCTGTCATCCATTTTCCTCACTCTCATACCAGGTATCGGTTGATCACCCATCCTGGATTCTCTCTCTTACTGATCCAACGATTCCGTTCCTCAACCCGCATAAGGATTAAGAGGAATAAGAGTATCCTGACACCACGTAGTGGTATAAGAAAGCAGTTAAAGAAGACTTCTCAGGAAATGCATGTTTTGAGGTCCATTCATCCAAAAAGCATTTATAGGAAAAGGTTGCGTGTGTAAGCGTAAATGTGAGGAAGAGAGGGGGAGGGAGAGAGAGAGAGAAAAAGTGGGGTAGAACAGCATAACTCAACGGACTAAGTACGATAAATGCTAAATTTGGTATTTACTTCCCTTCCGAAGGAAGAGTTACCGAAGAAAATAAAACCTCCGCCATGTTTGAACCTGCGACCTCGGGAACCAGAGGCTAGCATGTTACCCAAAGATCACGGAGGATGCCACTATATTATTAATCCAGAGCCCGTAAAACTTATAAAACCTTATACATATAACAAACAAAAAGTATTTTCCGAACATTTGCAATGTATTTTTCTAACGAGATCAATACCAATTCCTTTAAAGTACCGCTTACGTAATTGCCATTTTTTTCTGTATTCTTCCTTGCATAGGGATCAGTGACTTTAAGAGTAGAAACATGTATAAGAAATGCCATCATTACGAAAAACACATTGTCTTTGCTTCAGCCCGCCTCGGTAGCGTAGATGGTAGTATGTCTGCCTCACGTTCAAGAGGTCCCGAGTTCGAATCTCGGACAGAGTGAGTTACCTGGATAAGGTTTTTTCCGCGGTTTTCCCTTATCCTTCCATACGACTGTCCGGTAACTCTAAGCTCCATGGGCCCTGGACTCATTTGAGCATCATTTCACACAATTCATTCACCGTCCGATATGACTTAACGTTGGAGGACGTAAATTAAAAAAAAAAAAAAAAGTTGTCTTTAGGTATAGAATGCTTTAAAAGGGTTAGCACTTCGCTTCAGATAATTTGCTGGACCTCCAATGTATTCAATCCTTGATATCGTGAATGCAAGAAAAAATGTTCAGAAAACCGTCCGGGCCTCTGAACAACCAGCTATAGAGTTAAAAGTACAAAACTAACAGTTTAGGTAATACCATCTTATGAGAAGCCAAGATGAAAACATTCAAATAATTTCTTAAACGAAAAAAACTCATTAATATTATTGATTGACTCTGGCAAGTTCCATTAAAATGCTATGTGACCTTGAGGAAACAGCATGACAACTGAAGTACTCGGTATAATGTAACACGAAAAATTCATCAAAATATGGAAATTTTTTTCCCGGAGCAATCATTTCTATTATGATACGTATTATTATACTTATTATAAAGTATTATTTATACTTTTATTTAGAAATACCAAAAATACTTTTAGGAGGTCAGGGACTGAAATACATAATGTATGGATAGATCGAACAGTAATTTTTTTTAATTTACGTCCTCCAACGTTAAGTCATATCGGACGATGAATGGAATGGGTGAAATGATGCCCAAATGAGCCCAGGGTCCTTAAAGCTTAGAGTTGCTCGACATGCGTCTTTCAGGATAAGGGAAAAAACCGGAAAAAAAAACCTTATCCAGGTAACTCACCCTGACCGAGATTCGAACTCGAGATCTCTTGAACATGAGGCAGAGATGCTACCACCACGCTACCGAGGTGGGCATCGAACAGTAAAGCTACGATAATGTTGCCGCCTGTGGTGCGAATTCTGTTTGAATTTCCGGTAACGGCAAAATGATTTTTCCCCTCTTGGAAGTTCAGATACCGTGTGCACTTGGATCTTTGAGGTAATTAAAAGTAACAGCTCTCATCTTCTCGTCTCTGCTAATTACATGCAATCTGTCCGTAATATTCTCTGTGGAAAAAGACAGAGTGCAGCGGTCATGCAATAGATCTTGGCCCAAATGGAGCTAGATTTTTATGTTGGTTGGGAAACAGCGTTATCTTGTTCCAAGCTAACCATCAGCATAAGACTGTGTTCTCTGAGCTAAATTAATAAGAAGATAGCAATAAGAAATGAACATGTGATATATGTTTACTCAAAAGGTGGCGATTAAAGCATTTATCAATGCAAAATTTGTACAGAAACCCTGTGATTAAATATTTCAAATGTAATTGTTAAGGCATCAGCATTACTGAGACATTTGCTATTATTGGTTTGAATTTCTGAATACTTAGTCATTTTGTTAAGCGCTGTCGCTACTCAGTTTAGTTTTGTAATGTCAAAGAAATGGTATAGAATTCAAGGACTAGCATATATGGCTCGTTTTAAAAGTTCTATCTATCGTTTGGTTTTCTGTATACCCCTTGAAATGTGTAAAGATTTCGGCAAAAGTTTGTTTTGATTAATATTAAACAGAAGAATATTTTATAAAAATCGTTATATAAACAAATGAGTAGCGGACGTACGTGAATGGAACACGCCAAATTTTTAATCTCTTATATCACACACTCATTAGGATTAACAATTTTAATTCAGACATTAATATCGAATGTTGTAGAATTGAGTAACTATAAGAGTTATGCAGAAGTTTAATAAGAAACAAATATGTCTCTTATTTTTATTGCCGCAGCTGCGCAAGCTACCTATCGGTCGCCGATGGAGCGGGACGGCTCGTGTGCTTGCGGTGAGGCTGATGATGTCCGGTTCTCTCAGCTGAACAATGCGAGTCTAAACTGCTCACCAAAGTTTACAGTTTCGAATAGATTGAAGTTTCGAACAAATTCATTTCCTAGAGCGTTACCTTTGTATTCGGAGCCTGTACAGGAATTAAGTGGATATTTGATAATTGGTACCTTAATATGTATCCACATCAGTGTGTTGTTCTCTTCGTATAAGTTTCCCTACAATTACACTGTACATGCATTCTGATGTCTTCTGTAGGTCGTAACCGAGCCGCGAAATGAACGACGCCTGTCAGTATAGGCCATCCGCTTTGCTTGCTCATGTTTACACTTGAATAGATAACCTGCCCTTAAGTAGTTTGGATTCATTAGCCTTACAGAAAGCATTCGAAGTTCGTTACACACACACACACACACACACACACACACACACCCACACACACGCACACACACACACACACACACAATGAATGTATTTGGTGTACCAAAATAAGCATTAAATCTTCAGTTAAACATCCTTAAACTTCAACTCTCACTTCTTTTACAATAAAAGTGTAAATTATGTTTTATAAATACAAATAATGAATATTTTGATACGTAAGAACCGGAATGATTCCTCCTAGTTCTGTTTGTGACCTCGAGATTCGTTATCACGAGACTTCTCGTTCTGCTTTACCCCTCGCAGTAACCCGTCCCACATCCTCTAGAGAAAATTAACACTTGTGGTATGTGTGTGTCACGCGTATGTGGAGACACTAATCAATCTGAAGCACCATTATACTCCTAACACCCTGCACAACCTACGCCGATAGACTGTTGAATGGAGTTGAATCGAAAGGAGATACTTTTTTAGTATGCAGTTGGCAGTGACAGTTCAGTCGAGCGCAGTGGACAGTTGCAAGTTGACTTAGTAGTGCAGTTAGGATTATTATATGTTTTTTATTTTTTTATTTTTAATGGACGTTCCTTAATTGTTGTGGTACTTAGAACCCCAGTCTTGCATGAACCAGAGGTTAGTAACTTCTGTTCGTTTGGTTTTCCATTATTTTAAGCAATATCTATATATAGTTATGCAACTTTCTATTTTAAGCTGATGTGGCAAGCATTTAATTTCAAGATAAACATGGAAACAGTTGACTGCCATTACCACTCTCCCGCATACTCTGATGAATTTATTATAAGATGGGCATTGAAGACGTTTCCATCAATATGTTTCACACGGTTAATAGAAAATAGACACAAAAAGCAACCATTTGCATAAATAATAAAGACAGGAGGTAGAGAAAGCTGTATAACTGCAGTTCTTCACATTTTTAATTCTTATATTAAAGTTTATCGTCACTTATTTCTGAGAAAGGTTAGAACTGTTGTAGTACACGCAAATACATATAAAGTAAAAATACAGCATTCGTGATCCACGGAGTTAATTAAACTTCGAAACGAACTTTCCAGGAAGCTAAATCGCAGAGAAAACGCCAAAACACGAAAAAGGATATTTTCAGTCAAATAGTTTATATGCCAGCCACTTCTGAGTATTTCAAATTTAACAAAGGTATACTGATTTCGCGTTACTTTTAGGATAAATATTTCCTGGAGAATTTCAGTAACCTGGAGAAACGGTAAAGATGTTTGGACCGTTATGACGCACATACCACGTGTCTAGTGTGCTCATGAATGATGACACTTTGCACACATGGGTGATGCCTTCAACAGTTATAATTACGTCTTAGAACAATATTTAATATCAACTTTTAAAAAACTGCAGGACAAGTAATCAGAGTGGTCTTCCTAAAATTTAGAAAACAGTGCACAATAAACATTCAATGAAGCTATTAATCATAAAAATGTACTGTTACGGACTACTGAATAAAGTTACTCGTCGGCAATAATGTTCACTAGTTTACTGTTTTACGGTTTTTAATAAGTATTAAATCACGAGGGAAAAGGCTGAGGTGTACCATTTGTGGCTCCCATTCGGAAAATATAAATTCCAGCTAACAAATGAGTTTTTTTTTTCGTGGTTTCCATCAGATGTCAAATATAAATATCAATTGGATATTGAATAGGATCCAAAGTTCCACCTATAGAAAAAATAACGCAATAAAATGCAAATAAATGGTATAGGAAAGCCCGCCTCGGTAGCGTGGTGGTAGCATGTGTGCCTCACGTTCAAGAGGTCCCGAGTTCGAATCTCGGTCAGGGTGAGTTACCTGGATAAGATTTTTCCGGGGTTTTCCCTTATCCTGAAAGACGAATGTCGGGTAACTCTAAGCTCTGTGTACCCTGGGCTCATTGGAGCATAATTTCACCTATTCTATTCATGTTCCGATATGACTTAAGGTTGGAGGACGTAAATTACAACATGGTATAGGAAGGTGACTTGTAGCGAGCTAAGACAGCATGCCTGGGTTCCTAGCCACGGAAAGCGGCCCGGGTTCCATCCCACCCAAGTGGTGGGAATTTTCGGTCCCGGGTATAGGACTGGTGCCCACTCAGCATCCTGAGGAAAGTGAGGTGCTTACGCTAGGTAAGCGACCCTGGTCATGAAAACCAACATTCCGATTGGGGGATGCCGAGATGCTGACCACACCTCCTTCCCGTATCGGTTGGATGATCGCCCACCTCTGCCGTGCGTATGTGGGGATGAGGCCGGCAGTCGGGTTGGTAGGCCAAGGCTCTACATAGAGCTGTCGCGCCACGGGTTATAGCAAGGTGACTACGCAGCTAAGGTCATATCATCACTATGCCTACGTTAAACCCAAAGAACAGCCAGCAGTAAACATTCTGCCAAATTTAATGACAGACAGACGAAACCATGTTTCACACTGCACAAATGGACATGTGACTTCGTCCAATGAAAGCAAAGAAATCGTTTCATTCCACGTAGAGTTAGAAATATCTAAAAGCCTTCTGAAAAGCGGAACTAAGCTGCAAGTTAAGTTTTACGCAGCAAAATAATGCAGAATAGCGACTGCGTAACTAAGACTCTCAGTAAATTTCTCGTACAGGTGATTTCGGAAGGCAACTACTGCAATCGGTGTCACAAATGTTGATTGGTGAAGTAAAAATCTACGTGGCGATGAGACGGAGAAGTTCCGGGGGCATTAAATTAAACAGGAAATAATAATAATAATAATAATAATAATAATAATAATAATAATAATAATAATAATAATAATAATAATAATAATAATAATAATAATAATAATAATAATAATAATAATAATAATAATAATAATAATAATAATAATAATAATAATAATAATAATAATAATAATAATAATAATAATAATAATAATAATAATAATAATAATAATAATAATAATAATAATAATAATAATAATAATAATAATAATAATAATAATAATAATAATAATAATAATAATAATAATAATAATAATAATAATAATAATAATAATAATAATAATAATAATAATAATAATAATAATAATAATAATAATAATAATAATAATAATAATAATAATAATAATAATAATAATAATAATAATAATAATAATAATAATAAAGATTACAATTATAATATTAAATAAATTGCGCACAATGTGCATTTAGTCTTTACACAACTCTGTCATTGATAAGATCCTTTTTTTGCACTTTAACGCGTGATATCGATCACATTTCTCTCCGCACTGTTCACATATACACCAATCAAAAGATTACAATTATTAACCCCCCATATTCACTGCCATTCATACTTAAACAGGTTCCAGGAAGAACAGATAAAGACAAATATTTTCGTTAGCCAAAACAAGAGTGGTAACTACATATTACAGCACAAAGGTATTCTCTCATAAATTGTGCTGTCTATTATCATTTAGTTTCAAAACTATTCCAGAAATTATTCACAGCAGTCCCCCCCCCCCCCATCTTCATATCACCGAAAATTATGAGACTTAATACAAGCTGGTAATTAAATGCTAGTCATAATATGAGGAACAATAGAACGGTTTCTTAACATTTCAAAGAGTATATATATATATATATATAACGTCTCGTGAGATATTAAATCAGTCATCTTCCGAGGAAACAAGATTAATATTTTCATGTCTCCAAAACATAAGTATAACTATTTCTAAAATATTTGCCGTTGATCTTTTCCATATTTCAGACCTAATAAGTAGGTAATACATTTTGAAATTCTAAGTATTCAGTTTTATTTTGCGTCATATTTAAAAAACGAAGTACATCAATCCTAGTAGTACATTCAGAAGAACAAAACGTTTATTGAAAATAAACATTTTTAGATCCAATGAATTCTTCCTTGAAGTTATCTTAGGAGGGAAAGTCCAGTCCCTATGCGCGCGCGAGTGTTTGTGTATAATGGTACTTAGAAAAGCTTTGGTTACCCTTTATTTACGTCAAGCCTGACCGAAGTGTTTAATGAAACTAGGAAAAGCAGGTTTAGATCTTCTAAATGCTAGACTTCCGTTTTTAGGACTTGCACAGCATCAACGTGCAATCCGGAGGAGGTGCATGCTACGTCATATACGTTCCATCTAAAATTAAAAAAATAACAAATCTCATAATCTCCCTAATATACCCATATTCCCTCTCTGCGGTAAAACCCTACTGAGGATGGGCACGCAGCAAAATCATTCAGCTGAACCCAGCCAGTCAACAACGGACAAACTCGGACGTCCCAAAACATCAAGTTGTGGGGGGGGGGGGGGAATCATGGCGAATAGTATCAAGCAATCTCTTGCACGTACACCTCCCTACACATATGGGCGCCTCTTGAGGAAAAGACAAAATCCTGATCAAAGAGAATATCCAGGATTGGTGGGTGATCAGCTCAACGTCTGGTATAAGAATGAGGAAGGAGATGATGATCTGAAATGATGGTGAACTGGATGGAAGGAAAGGAGATGATGGAGCTGCTGGAATGCATGGCGGATAAAACCGACGAACCAAGAGAAAATCACCCAGATACCACTTTATCCACCGCAAATTTAACATAAAATTTCCTAGGATTAAACATTGCATTGCCGAGAGAAAAATGGTCTAACCCCTTGGCTACGATGAGTGACACAAAGTTTTTAGGATGGAGGTATTAGCAGAGGAAACAGTTTGTCAAGTCCTCTTCACTCCTCTTGTATTTTATACAAAATGTAAATTTGCAGGAGGTACACAGAAAACCCTAGTGCACTGCACTCATTAATTTCCCCATTCAATTTTGCAGAATTTATTCTTAAAACACGCATATACTATTTCATGTTAATCGTGATAAACTTTCCAGAATCTGTTTTATTAAATATTTCCTTGTAGATGCAATAGAAACGGAAGAATACAACAGTCAAAATTTTATGAATTGGTGGTTATTTGGTAAGTTTATAATTCCATTTTCTATGAATGGCTAAGAGGAGGGAAAAACCGAATAACGACTTTTCATTTAAGAAAATTATAAGTACAAACGTTAAAATGCAGACCAGCAACAAGGAATATCTTGAAATGGTGAACTCTACAAATAATATACACTTGACATCAGTGTTTTATGGTTTACCAATTACAGAATTCATCCAGCATGAACAGGTCTTCAGAAGCTAATCCTAGAAAATTCAAACCACACATTTCATTTGTCATGAAAATTTCTTAAACCTCCGTAATTTATTAAAAATCATTACAATAGTTTTTGAGAAAATCAAAATTTTCAATACATTTTCCATGTAAAAAGTAATTTGGTTTGGTTTAGTTTAGTTTTGCTTGAAAATCTCGTCCCCCTCCTTTGGTTTTAATAATTCGTACTCATGGTAATGATTATTTTAATTCTTTCAGTTTATTACAATGTTAAGAAGTCGCTGAACTTATAACCAAGCTTTTGTCTTTAAGTTCTGTTGTTCACGCACGCACAGACACACATACACACACAACTTTTTCCTTTTGTTTTAATTCAAGAAGTCCCAAAACATTTCGGGTGAAATCTTGGTATCATTTTTTTTTTTTTTTTTTGTTATGCAGTAGTTTTCTTATTTATTTTAAGCACATACTTAGGAGAAAACGTAAAAATTTATCAACAAAACAAAATGAAATCTCGTTAAAATACGTCCAATAGAACATTTTGTCATATTAACCATTTCAAAGCACTTTGCAGGCATTTAAATTATCGCAAATCTTAACCAGCGTACTTTGACATAATTATTAGTGAGGGGCGGATTTCTATGGCATATTTATTGGGTCTTTAAAGTCATACTTCTCACTTTTCCAGATTTTTGGTCATATTTATGCTTATTTCCGTGATAAAGTCATATTTTGGGGACTATTATTGTGTAGTCAGCAGCCGATTAGAAGTAAAATAAATCAACATTGTGTCTGTATAAAAGTCGCCAGCAGCACTGCTTACTTGTTTTCGAAGGTTCCTTTAGCAAGTAGGAAACGTTGTACAAGTAGCAAATGTTCGTGCAGGACTATCTCACTCTTCTCTGTTTATTTGACGATAGGTTTAATGCTTTGTTTCCACTTTGCCATCTTTTTTGTGTAATTTACGTCCTATGAATGGAATGGGTGAAATGATGCTCAAATAGCCCAGGGTCCATAGAGCTTAGAGTTACCCAACATTCGTCTTACAATATAAGGGAAAACCCCGGAAAAATCTTATGCAGGTAACTCACTCTGACCGAGATTCGAACTCGGGACCTCTTGAACGTGAGGCTGACTCGCTACCATCTACGCTACCGAGGCGGGCACTTTGCCATCTCCACCAGCTTTCTGAAAGTTTGTACATTCTACCGAGACCTCAGTCAGTTTGTCTACCTTTCCTAAATATACGTGTTCTGATATATAAATTTAAGAAATTTGGTTCCAGAGTTTGAGGAGGTATTTAGTACTGATGGTGTTATTTTGTATTGTGAAGTGAACGTATCTGAAAAAAAAAGCGATTTCATGTATACTATACAACATATTGAAACCACTAAGCATCAGGAGTGTTTAACAACAGCTTCCTACATCAAAAGTAGGCAGGTGGCGGTGATGTTTGAGGCAGTTTCTTCGTCAACTGCAGCTTCTGCGTTCAGAATTTTGTATTTTTGCAAAATGATGGTAACTTCAAATATTCCCTTAAAAAATTAAAGTGTCAGTATTAAGTCTGTCTTGATATATAAGCTCCAATAACCTACGTGATGTGGAACGTAGTTTATCAAGATATAAAAGACATTCTGACAATTGAAGAGGCTTCCAGTTTGAACAGCCTAAAATGCACTTTGTCAAATGCTGATGAAACCTAACACCCAGGTATGAATATTTTGTTTTCCTTAATTATTCCTTTCTTAAGTTACAATAATTCTTCTTTAATTTAGGACTCTTTAACTTACAGTCTCCATAAAGTGCTGAATTAAGAAGTAGAGAAGACTTTTACTGCAGAAACGATTAAAAATGTTTATGCAAAACAATTATTAACTGTTAATTAAAATTTGTCAATTAATATAATATGATTAACAAATTCATTAAGTTATAAATGTCATTTTTGTCGTTTTAGGCCATATTTAAGCTGTTTTAGGTCATATAAGAATGCAGATTTTCCATTTTTAGTTCATAGAATTCCGCCCCTTACTAACTAGTATACTAAATAGTGTAAGTACCCCAAGAAACAATATTATGTAATATCATAACTAGTTTATTACTCGACAGAGCGTTGAGGCATATTGACCTTCAGGTGACCAGCGCTGTGATCGTTTCTTATCGGGTCTTATCTGGTCGATTAGAGGAGTGAAATATTAGTAAGTTGTTGTACAGTAAGTTACGAAACACAAATAGAGCGATTGGAAGCTGTGTGTGTCTATATCATATGTTTTCTCGCGCCTGCCGATGTATGACACATTGCTGTCCAGAAGACATGATTACAGCTGAACAGAGTATACATACACTGGACTCGCCGTGTATGTGCGATAAGCTGAGGTAAATTCTGTTTAGTTAACGCGTGTGCACGTTGGCCTCTGCCTTTGACGAATCCTTATAATCGTTTTACAACCCCCGACCCTTCTTCTCCCAGATCTTTCTGCTAGGTTGCCACCTTTCTCGATACGTCATGGGTGTCGTACGAGGTTTCGTCTAAATAATCTTATGTCCATTACTGCGAAACTTCCTTAGTACAAGCTACAATTCTACTGGATTCCATAATAACCCTGATCTTATTCAAAGTGCGGTATTTGAAACCCAGCTCCTTTAGGAGGCCGCGCAAAGTGCAGTGCCGATAAGGAAATCACAAATTTCTTGCAAATGTGCAGCCAATTCGTCTAAGTGAGCGCTCTCCCTTGGGCATGGAATCTATAAATTTCTCGACGAATTAAATCGCATGTGAAATTATCTTCTTTAGAGAAACGTTTCCTTTTGTCTTCATACTTGATCGGCGTCTTTGGTATTCCTTTCGTCACAATATTTCTTACTTTATTTCTGTGATTACCCAGAATTTATCATCGGGTTTCACTGCATGACCCCTTACCAAGATAATTTTTCAGCACATATTTATATGTGTTCAAAACAAGCGCTTGAATTTGGTTAGAAACAGTTCCCGTTATAACTTTTTTTTTTAGTCTTTTCCAGTAATATAACTCGGCCCAGTTATTCACACTATTGTCATCACTTTGATTATTTTCACGTGACTGAAAGTTAGCTACTATTTCATTTGCATTTACCACTGCATTTCCCTCCTACGTTGTGACACACAACGAATTTTTGCACGTAATGAAACAGATCAAGTGGAAGTTGGAACTTTGGCAACTGAGACTCCACGTGGAGTAGACATGCGACTGTCACTTCGAGAAAATCAGGGTTGCTATTGGTCCTCAACGACCGTGTTCCATTTCTGAAGTGTGGAGATAGATTTATGACGGTCATTAGTGGGCGGGAGGCTCAGGTTCCTTTGACTCCGAACTGCACATGCGTTAACTAAACAGACTTTAAACATTTGTGTTGCGAATTTTTGTGGATACGCTTTCTCGCTTTGTCATGTAGTACAATAATCGACATATATCTGTTAAATAACTGTAAATTGTCTCTGCTTGTATACTTGCAACAAAAATCATACTGATTGACTTTGCGATTGTGTTGTCTGTAACTTAGCTGCTCAACTCAAAAGTTTTCGTGTTCCATTTCAGGTTGGGGTGGGAAATTTTTCTTTTTGCTCGCCTCCCCCCCCCCCCCCCCCCCCCACAGAGTCTTAGAAATATGGATGTGAGTGCATTTTGCTGTCACCAACAAATAAAACCAACGTTAGGAAACTTTGCAGTTCAGCGAGCCGTAATGCCATCCGATGTCTCTCAAGCTGAAGCCTCCAATATTTCCAAAGAAGCTAAAGCCGGCTATGAAATAAAAAATAAATAAAAAGGATATTATTTTTGAAACTAAATTGGCAATAAAATGAAAACAAATTATAATGGGTAAAGCAAGTTACTTTTGCACGTTTGAACGTTTGTTGAACATATGCACATTTCTTTAGTAAATACTTAACTCCTGTCATCTTTCTTATTGCTAGTATTATCGCGTTGAAGTTCAAATGGACTGAAACTTAGGATCTTGAATCTGTAGCCTGTAAACTGCTATGGAATGGTAACAGATAATGGAAGTGTTAGTGCTCACGTGCTGATGTTATAATTGTGCAGAGCAGCAGAAATTAAAGCCATATTATTTTCAGGCTACAGACAGCCCTTGTTCCCAAATTGGTGCGACATGCAGTAAGGTGAGGGAACACTCCTACATCCCATATCTAGTTGCCAGGCAACGCCAACGGTCTGTTTGCAAGGGGCTCGGATTACCAACAGGAGCCGATCGTCGTCCCTTGTCTGTTGCCTATGTGCAACCAGAAGTGTGGTGGTGAACTCCAAAACTAACAGACTCCTCTGATACGTTACATTCATATGGGCTTCCCACCTATATCTCTTACTAAAGCTTATTTTTTTCTACCTGCTTCATGTTAACATACGCGTTCGCAGAAGTTCCTTGGATCTAAAGGAGACAGATTTTTAAAAAGCTGCTTTAATTAACTTTAAATTCCACTCTCTTTTCATAACATAACGTGAAAGAAGTGAATGTATACACAAGTCCTTAAAAATTGAGGTATTGAAACATTTAGAACAATAAAAGCTAACATTTCGGAAATTACAATTTTGCCTCTTATGATTTATCAGTAATTCAAAATTAATTATAAATGCCTTCACAGGCCAATTCACAGAAAAAGTTTAGATGCACCTCTTGTTTGTCATACAATTACGTAAACCTATGGTGTTTTCATGAAAATAATCATCTTTTATCAAATAAACAGCTAAAACTTTTCCAAGCAAAGAATAAATTAGGGTGGAAAAATTTTCTTCGTGTGACATCCTTAAAAGGTCTAAATTTAAATACCAAGTTTGATATTAATTTTAAGGTTTTGATTTACGTTGGTCACACACAGAGTATGCCTCACATTCTAATTTTTTGTAATCAGACGCTCCACCAATTATCACAGTGCTTCAATGTACTTCAGACGAACATAAATTAATTTTCTGGTATGTGTTTGTCTCATTAAAAGAATGCATCATAAGCTTGAAGTTGTTTTAAAGTGTGATTTTACTATTAAACTTACAGCACTAAATTTCTTATTCTTCTAGAGTAGAACAAATTCCTGTTTGTTCCCATAGTTCAAGCTTCTTCCTCAGTGGATGAATATCAGTTCTCTATCTTTTTGCTGGTCTTCTCTGTCAGTTTTGCCATAAAGTGACAAAATCTTGGTAAATGGTAAATATTCTTTCGCTCCGTTTGCCAGCCAGGCTTCTTACATTCTATATACGAGGGCTGTTCAATAAAGAATGATCATAATTTTTTTTTACAGTCATAATTTTTCGCACTAAAATTCAGTCGTGTTATATTCTGTTAGCTTAATGTAAAACAAACACGCCGTAGTAGTTTCATTGTTGGTACTCCGGGTTCCCGCCTGAGAATAACATGATGTTAGAGGAAGATCCGGAGCTTCTTTCAAACGTAATCACTGCTGATGAAACTTGGCTACATCAGTTTGATCCTGAGAGCAAATAGCAAAGCCCAGTGTGGAAATCTCCTTCATCACCAACCCCCAAAAAAGCAAAAGTGGTTGCTTCTGCTGGGAAAGTTATGGTCATCTCATTCTTTGATATTCATGGAATGGTTTATCAGCATGTTGTACCTGCACACACATCAGTAACTGGACAATACTACAGGGATCTCCTGAAAACATTGCAAGTCCATATCAGGCGCAAAAGGCCACATTTCCGTGAAGCAGGCTGGATGTATGGCTGCATATTGCCAATGTTGTTGCTGAATATCTTGCAAAAATCAACGTGAACTGCATCCCTCACCCTCCCTATAGTCCGAAGTTAGCCCCATGTGACTTTTTTTTTCTATTTCCTAACTTGAAGAAACGCCTTCGTGGGAGGCATTATCCATAATCAGAAGCAGTGGTGAAGGCTGCGGTGGCGATTTTGAAGTATCTCAAAAAGTGGTTTCCAGCATGTCTTTGAAGATTGGCAGAAACGCTGGGACAGGTGCATCGCATTCAGGGGAGACTATTTGGAGAAGGGCCATCAAAATTATGAAGATGAGTAAAGGTACGTTGTCAAAAAAATTGTGATCATTCTTTATTGAACAGCCCTAGTATCTGCTCCTTCCATTCTTTCCTTCGTTCTTTGATAAATTTGGTAATTACTGTATTGTGTACTCTGTCGAATAATGTTTTCTTTCCTTTTTCACACGTATTCATTTGTGTATTGTTCGAGTATCTCATCCTGTTTTGCTGCATATGATAAAATCGGCCTTACACTGGTTTCATAAATCCTTATTTTACTTTTAAATTTAAATATTTATTTCTCCGGATTATAGCCTTCATACGTCCTCATATTTCTGATGCCTTATCTGCTTGTTTCTTAACTTCATTGTATAGATTTCTGTAATTTGTAATATCTAAATAACTGAATTCAAAGATTTAATTACATACCCATCCACTTTTAATTTGCAAACTACATTTAGTTTTCTTTATATTAATTTTCACGTTATATTTTAACAACTGTATAGAATTTATGTGAAACCTCTGTAGGCCACCTCCAGTTTCTGAAAGGAGGACTGCATCATCTACATAGCATATACTATGAATTTGCGTGTTACCCATTTTATATCCTAGATGTTGTGGCAATTTTTCTATGATTTTGTCCATAATAGAAATGGGCTTAATAAACCTCCTTGCCTGATACCATTAGCGAGTATTATTTCATCAGTTTCTTTTTCTTTTACTTTTATTTTGGTTTTGCAAGTTGAGTTCAATTCTAAAATAAAACTGATCAATTTATCTGGTACTTCCTTTTCTTGCAATATGTCTATGACGTCTGTTAATTTTATCCTGTCAAATGCTTTTGTTACAGCAGTAATGTTTCGCAAAAATGAAATGTATAGAAACGTTAAAATTATTTATGCCCAGGACTCCATTACCCAACCTCTGTACAAATTGCAGGTTTACCTTTATTACAATGCAATCACTGTCTTTGTTTGGTGTTAGTTACGAAACAATGGAAATGCAACAACGAGCAAATAAAGGTTATGTTTCGATTATACAAACCACCTTTAATGCTTTGATACTGCTTCAAAAACATTGCGGTTAATCAGCAATAAAAATCCGCTGGTTCATGTCCGGCATAAGCTAATTTCGAAGGTCATGCGAGTATTCAAAACAATTCGCGAGTGTTGAAAAAGTCACAGTGATTGCGGGGTCGGCGTTGAAAATGCATTCCCCAAACGCTTTACGGGATTGTGTGGCACTGCAGAAAGAACTGCTCTTACGAAAGTATGGTGTGAAATAATGCGTTATTAATTAATACAACCGGCAGGTGCTCTAGAGTATGTGCTTTGAGGTCACGAGCAGATTCCACTGTTTGGTTTTCTGCATCTTTTGGCTCCCCGTCAAGGTTCTCCTGTTTGAGGAATGGATGTTTTAGCTTGCTTTGCTATGAGTACCTACTTGTGATATTTTCTCTTCCAAAGAGGAAAATAAAGAACATAATAACCCAAATGAAGCAGTATTTCAAGTGTAACCTGCGAACTTTACAGCTCAATATGTTGGAGCATATACCAGAAAATTGGGCGATTATGTCGTTTGTCCTAGTTTATGACATATACAATGTCACAATAATGTGATTCTCTGATGCAAGAAGGCAAAGCGGAGGACTCAGGAGGTAACTAACATCTGGTGTTCACATTCGGGAGGTTCAGGGTTAGATTCCATTGGACCGAGACCATCGGTGGATTATTTATTATAACTGATTTTCCTGTGCATTATCCTTTAAGGAGAAAATCGAATCTTTCCTGGCATTATACTCTCCGTCAGAACCTGTCCTTCAGGATACAAACTGAAGAGTTTCATTCTGGAAACGTTAGGGATCCCGCAGCGCTAGTCGCCATCAGATCTGCCTTTTGTGTTCGTCGCCTTGGATCCAAAACTCTTCGTTTTAAATCCCTGTACCTTACTGAAAGGAGGGAATGGCGAACGATAAAACCCACAACTTTACTAAATCCAAAGTATGGGACGCACATTACTGATTGCAGTGCCCCTGGAAATAATAACTTCCAGAAAGTTTAAACACTAAACCGCTTGGCAAATAACAATAATCCAGTTTTAGTAAAATGCGTATGTGCGCGGGCGCCTATATGTAGCATAACTCAAAAACGAAAAGTCGTACTAGTACCAACGTTGGTATTTAAGTTCAACAACTTAAGATAATTACGTCGCTATATAGTCTCTTTACGTATACGTAATACTTTATCTCAAAATATGGCTTTAAAAATTTGTTAATCTCAAGTAGTTATAAATAATTATTTAACTACGGTGTTTTACAGTATTAGAGCACTGAGTTTATCATACATTATACTTATGTGTTTATCTGTAATGACGAAGAATATACGATTAATAAAATTTGAATAAAACGCCATTTGTTTCATATGTTTTCATGAATTAAAATTTTTAATCTTTTCGCATATGTTTACATAACTTAAAATATACACACAACTTAACATAGGCAAAATGTAGATCTGGTTTAAAACATGAAATTTACATCAAATTGACCGCTTTTGAGATATTTGTTGTTACAGGTTTATTTTCTAATATTTCTATTATACCTTTTTTTTTAAATGTTTAGTCCCCAATCTTTTGTTTCGCTGTCATGGAAAGAGTAGGTATTTGAAAGTAGGACTACAACGAGAATCTTTTTAACATTTTTCTATCGCTTCAACCTCCTGCGTCCCTCATGTCTACAAAGAAATGTGTTATGCAGATACTTCGTCAACATGTCTCGATTAATATGAAATAAAATTGATGAAGAATTTTACATATGTGGAGAAAGCGACACTGGGTACAAAAAGGAATGAAAACACATCATTTAGTGTTCTCAAGTAAAACTGAGAAAGATCAGTAAATTTCATCCCTTCCTCCTGGGGAATGGTAATTCTATATAAGCCACAGTACGCAAGGCGTCTCCCTTTTGTTGTATGACCTATCACCTCTACGTACGTTAAATAGCCCGCATAGCAATACTCCATGTCTTCACTTAATTTATAAATGAACTGAATGAAGCACATGCAGCTTTGTCTTTGCACCTTAAGTCTCCATCTTAAACGGCTCTGCTCA
This sequence comes from Mantis religiosa, assembly GCA_030765055.1. Taxonomy (NCBI): domain Eukaryota; kingdom Metazoa; phylum Arthropoda; class Insecta; order Mantodea; family Mantidae; genus Mantis; species Mantis religiosa. Next base: position 109,718,862 of record CM060952.1, read on the forward strand.
GAAATCAGGAGCCATAGGTGTCAAATGCTTCTCTCTCCCTCTCTTTTCCAGTAACCGGAACGAAAACGACAAAGTTAAAATAAAGTGCTGAAACGATCCCAGAATGGGAGAGACCCGATCAAGTTTTAAATTTAACGTTTTTTATATAAAAAATATTTATTTTTCCTCTGTTTTCGCCGTTTTTACTTTGACCTTGTTTAATTGTTTTGTTTTCCTGTATTGCTTTACATATACACAGTACACAACACCAATGCACAAGACGGCACTCGAACTCGCGACCCTCTACCCAGCGAATCGCTAGACACATACGCTCTAGCGACCACGGCTACAAGAGCCGGCCAAAATTTGGAAAGATAGAGTCCCGACTGAAAAATCCAATGCCATAGCCAGGATGTGAACCAAAGAAGGTTTTGGCACATTGGATTCATAGTGTGCATTTTAAAACTCCTCTTTGAAAGAATTATTCAAGACGACCGTGACCTAACAAAGCCTACGGATTCAATTAAACCGGGAAGAATTCACTAAATTTTGCATTCTAAATCCCTTTCATTTCTTCAACGTTGGAAAACGAATAACAGGCCTTATGATGGGGAAGCGTGTCTGCTACATCCTCAAGAGATTCAAAGTTCGAATATTGGTTAGGGCGAGTTGCTTGCATAAGGATTTTCGGAATTTTTCCTTATTCTGAAAAACATATGTCGAATAACACTAAGCTTCGTAAACCATGGGTCACTTTAGCACCATTTCGCCAATTCCATTCAATCATCGTCCAGTATGACAACTAAAATAATAAAGGGTTTTATTTCTTTTATTAGCAAAGGCATGATGCTTTCGCTAAACGAGTGCAAAATACTAACGAATAATGACTCTGCTTTAACAAATGTTTACACTAAAGTTGGCGTTGACTAGCCAGCTGAACTGCAAGCAGACAAGAAAAAATGTCATTAGTCGGCTACAAACAAATGCATCTTTAATGCGTAAAATCGAAGTTCACTAGTTTCCGTTATATAGTCGACTGTGTGCCGGTATTTATTTTTGTTGTCATTGTTCTTAGGTCCCCTCTTCCTGCGCTGACAGAAAACGAACAGCGTATTGATTTGTTGTAACTCTTGCGGATTATTCTGGCTGGTCCAGATCACAAATGAAAATCTGTGGTTAAAAACCAAATAGACGGAAATTCGACGAAAAAAGAGGGGAATGTATGGATGCGACATGATGATTCAAATAGCATCCAGGGCAACATTTGAATGGAATACTCAGAGCAATAGACAAGACTACATGGAAGTTTAATCCATCAAAATAAAATCCAAGTCAAAACACAGGGAAAGATCATGGAGCTCACTAGTAATATAGCCACATAGAGGCATCCTATGATCCATTTTTGAATTATGGGAACACTGGGAATACCGACTAAGTGAACCGTACGTAGCAAGTCCAAACAATGATACTGGAAGCTGAGAAGGTAGCCAGCGTTATGGGAAGTGCCTAGATAAGGATTTGGCAACTCGTGAAATACGGTGTGAAGAAGGCTTCCCCTCACGTTTCTTCATCCCTTAACGATAAGTAAAAATTCCCCTCGTACTGTTGTCTAAGTCTGGGAAAAGCTAGCTGCACACACATTTTTAATCTCTTATATACCCTATATATAGGCAGATTTCATTGAAAATATACATTTCGAGGTCCTATGAATAAAAGCAGCGTAGTCAGTTAAATAATAAAGCTGGTATTTAAGGGTTTTCGTAGACGGAAATACCTTAATAAATTAAATTTTCTGTAAAAGCCAATAGGTTTTGTCATATGCCCAGTTATTTCAATTTAATACTTTTATAAAGTTGTCTTTTTACAAAAAAAAATTAAGTAAATAAAGAAGAATGTTGCACTAGTGAATTTTTCAATTCATCTGCCGTATGCCTCTTTTTCACTAATGTATCCAAGAACAAGGAGTATTTAAATCGGTAGATTTTGCTGCAACAACTTCAGCTGTCTTATTCCGTCAATTTTAAAATCAGTTTCCAGTGCAATAAAATTGCTCTTTCCTTTAAATTCTTATGTATAATTAAAATCCAAGAAACCAAATAAAGAGGAAGTTTTGTATGTAAATACGCAAAGAAATAAGTGCCTTTCAAATTTTACCAAAGTTCAAGGAAAAAACTCAGTAGTAATTTGAAGCCATCTGGCTCAGTATTAATTTAAATGTAAATACTCAATTGTAAATGTTACGATGCAGCATTTGAGAGCTATGATGTAACAAACATTTGTATAGTTTCTGTGGGACTATTCACAGACAGCTAACGAGAATTACGAGAGGAAGTCGCGAATGGAATTGTTTGAGACCATTGAAATGCAACTTTTAATTATGGGAACCAAAGATAGAAGGATGCACTGGGTAGATAATCGTACAAACTAAATGTTAAAGATGGCAGACGAAGATATTCATTGTGCTTGTGCAGATTAACATTACAGATAAGATCGACGTCCCTAATGAGAGGTAATACAAATTCTCCAGTTTTTCAGTACAGAGATACCGGCTTTATTAAACGTGCAGCAAGGTGGTTCTACTATTTTAAGGCTATACAGAATAATGTTTAATTGCATGCACAAAAAAACGACGTGTGTGAAGCATTTATTACGAAGGAATATTGAAGAAAACTCAGAGAAAAGTGTCGGCGGCACTCCGCCGATTATTTTTTGTTTATATAGCACATAAACTCTTCCTATAGCACATTACTTTTGTGCTTAGTACTTCCTGTTAAATTAAATGAATGTTTGTAGAAATAACTTCATTAATACATTTTGCTGTTCGTACGAGAAGGAAGGGAGGCTGTAGGGAGTCAAATGCTTAAAAAAAAACGAGTCATTTTGGGTTTGACGCGTTATACTCTCACCATCAAATGTCGTTCCCTATGGTCTATCATGCTAGCGTTTGGTTCTCAAGATCGCGGGTGCAAAGCTAGGGGAGGATAATGGATTTGTTTGGGGCATAAAAATTCTTGTAAAGGTTTATACATCGGAAGGGAAGTAAAGCCGCTATTCCAATGTCGTAGATTTACGCCACGTAACGAACCTCAAGGCTGATAAAAAACCTTCTGAGCAAAATTAAGTGATTTTTCGCGCCTAATACAGAGTGGGACGCTGAGAAGCAGAAAAGTTAAAGAGCGTCCATAAATATAAACTCAATTTAAATTTTCTTGCCATCAAAAAGCGAGTAAGAATTTATGCATTTATTAAAGTATTGAAACGCTTAAATCAATATCAGTGGAAATGTCTGAAGGGCTCTCACCCAGAATTGTTTAAAACAAACTGTTTTAAGGAGATCTACATTTTTGCGTTGTTCAGCTCGTGTGGTCCACCAGTGTAACAGTTATTTTTAATATTTAATGTTTTGTTAAGAATAGTTAAAGGGATTAGTATTTGTGATACAATAAAGAAGTAATGTAATATTGCAACCATGACAACATAATATGATAAGTTGTTAAATGTTTTTAAAGATTTTGTTCTTGTGCTTATGAAAGTCTCAGAGGTAAGACGTATATTTTTCTATCCGAGAGTGTGCAGAAACAATTTTGTGTGTGCATCAAAGATGCATAAGTAGCGTGTGCGCAAGAAAAGAAATAGTTCATCGTGGCATCTACCGCTGGTTGTAAAAAGACTTCATTAATAATATTTGTAATTGCATCAAAGAATTTAAAAATGTTTATGAGGAATTAAATTTCCATCTTTGAACAAGAAAAGTATTATTTGTTCATTATTCAACAGTTATAATAATAACTTTATCAGCCCCGTTACCGCAATCCTGAGAAAGAAAAAGAATCATCGCTCGAGAATTACAGATGCGCCTAATTATCCAAAGTTGCAGGAGAAACTTCTGGATTTCTTCAAGGTCAGCAAAGGTGAGAAATAATCTGTATTCACCTTCATCCCAAATGATCCTGCTTCAACATGGTTCCCCAACGTGGTGCATCACCATAGCATCTTCAAACATCGCATGAGAACAAAATCCTGCTACTCCAATTATATGAAATTATAGAGAAATAATTCAGGTTGAAGTTTTCAAAGGTTATACACAGGAAGATAATCCAAATTTTATTTGCATAAATATCTTAAACATACCTAAAATGACATTTTTCTATAAATAGGTTCTCTTTGCAGCAATAAAAATAACGAAACCTTTCCATGTAAAGTGCCTACAGTTTGAAGGAGAATTTTCTCGAAAATCTTCAAATGGCATTATTCGGACGCCAAAGTTTTGAATTTTGAAGTTACGCTTTGTCAGAAGTGCGTTAGTGGACCTTTGATTTAAAAAGAAATTTGTTTTATTCACAGTATCTCAAAACATGCACTTACAATGGAATCTTATAATGTCGATTTTTAGTAGAATGTAATACATACTTTCTCTATCCACAATACGTAAATATTAGAGAACGTGATAGTTTTTAGAATATCTAACAGTAAATTATACATAAAAGAAGTACCTACTTGAGAGTTTTAATTTGTAAAAACTACGAGAGTGGTATTCAATTATGAATAACTGGAGGGAATAGATACACACAATCTTAGTAAACGTATGTAAAGGCAGAAGGACGAGCTTATAGGGTCAGATTCCCGGCGGTGGGGTTGGGGATTTTTCTCCTACCAAGATAATTCCTCATCTTCCCCAGAGTCTGGAAGTATGAATAAGAATGCGAATGTATGCGTGATCTAATGATTAAAACTCAACGAATACTAGTTAACACCATAGCTATGTTCCAAAGCAGAACAGCCGCCGATATGACCATTGGAGTTAAAGGCGCGGTACAAATGGAACAAAAAAAGACGAGCTTAGCGAGGTTGTTCCCTGCTCTTTGCATTTCGAGGAACGTGATAATGTCTTTGTCCTTTAAAAGTCTTCCTTACAACGAGAGCGATTTATCAGTACGTTATATCTAGGGAAAAGGGCAGGTCAAAAGCAAATGCCATAACCACATCCCTTGTGCAGTTTCAAAGGTGCGAGAGACCCCATTTCTGAAAATGAAGACATTAACATGCGCCTGCTTCATGAGAGAACATTAAACCTAAGTACGTACATTAAATATGAAACTTTTGAAATTAAAAGAGAATGATTAACTTTTGTGAACTTCACAACCTTTATATTACTGGTTAATATTGGTAACATGTGATTTCGTACTAGGGCACTTCTCGTTTGATTCAGCAACTATCACAGATGTATCTTAAAGCTGCAGAAGTCCCCATCCCAGTTCCCTTCCCAAAAATGCATACTTATGCATTACCCCGATTCATTATTATCCCTAATTAAAATTATCTTTACATGGCGTGAAACAAAATTGCTTAGCATTACAATTTTAAAACGTCGTTTGTCAAATGTACCTCTATATATAATTTTATAAAACAAGGTATCGCAGATGCAATATTACAACACGAAGACTGCATGAAGATAATGAAATGACTTGCATTTTCATTTGGCCGTCAAAACAAAGTCACACAGTAAGTGTGTACGTACTGCCTGCATTAATGAGTACTGGTACACAATGAGAAACTTATTACATGCTTATACTGCACTGAAGAAGCGTGTTCGGTGTTACGGTATCAACCAATAGAATTAGCTATACAAAGGCATTGAATATCAAACACATTTAGAGACAGTGACCAGTGTCGTAAGAGTGCGAGTACTGGCTGCTGGAATACAAACGTAACAACGATATACCTAAATGTCTAGAGAAGTATCTACCCTCACAATCGAAGAGAAAGCCAGATTCAATATTGACGTGTACAGTGTAGTATTAAAAGAAAGGCTTTTACAATTCCTTGTTCGTATCCACTCATTTTGGTAATGGCTTTCTACTCTACAGTTTTTTGTGTGATGTTTGTGTTTGAGATATAGACATAAAAATTAATGTCTTCGCTTGATTTCTCCGTAAACAGGTAGTCTCTGAAGTCCTCTTCATTGTGATCGAAGTTTGCTAAGATTGTATAAATGCGAATCATACAAGTAATTAAAATACACAGATAGTGAAACTTTTTCTTTAAGGTTTAGCCGTTTTCGAAATATTCTGCGTTGTATGTTTGTTTTCCTAGTCTTCTTTACGCCATTTGATGGAACTTGTAAGATTCTTCTTGCTTCTCCTCGCAAAAGCTCAGTAATACGACTTAGATACAAACATTTGAATGTTGTTTCCCCAGCTGTATATAAGCAAGCTCATAATGATTGACTTGAAATATGTACCTTCCAGGCAAACCCTTTTGGTAAATAATGTGAAGTGAACAGAAGAATTATTTTACAGGGATTAACTTTTAATACGAATACAATTTTGGGCCCATACCAACATAATTGGCAAACGTAGAAGTATGTATTAACAAATATACAATTATAATTTACTTTTTCCAGGAGATTTTCTCGTTTTCATACCCATATTTTCTCTGTCTCTGATTTGTAAGTGTTTTGTTAGACGAGAAACTACTTTCTGTTGTATAAAACACTTGACCTAGATGTCTATACTGAATGACTGCAGTTATTTTCTTATTTTCATGTAAGTATGTTAACAATTTTTTAAGAAGCTAAATTGTATTTGGATTTGAATTTATTTTTAATGATTTACCATTATCACAACTAAGTTTAAATATTTTAAGAATTCATGTTTTGTCCTCACACTGCTACATTATTACTTTGTCCCTATCCGTAATGCATTATTAATGAACTATAGCTGATAGCACTTCTGTACACGCAATATTCTTGTTCACCTTTTGTATTCAACTCCACTAATAGTTTCATAAATGGAAGCACTTGTGGTTTTGAAGAAAGTGAAAATAAAATGTAACAATGGATATATAACATTAGATTCGTTTTGAATATCCCCAGCAAAGAAATTCGGTGTTGCGATTTAAAGGCCTGCATGGGGCGTTGCCTTTAAATCTTACATTATAATCTTATAGTTTACATTATAATGTTGATATATCTTAATTTTTAACATAGTACACACATGAAAGGACAGAAGCATTTTTACAGTTTAACAGTGCAACTTCCTGCATATTCTGATACCGTTAATTGGAAGTAACATTTCTTTTTCCCAGTCTGCACTTTCTCGCAGTCACTAACCAACAAATTATTTTGTTTTATCAAGAACCGACTCCCTATATACTTTAAGTTCCACAACTAATTATATAGCTGTCTCTCCAAGCAGCTATGTGAACTAATAAACGTGTATTTAATTTCTTAACGGGTAACATCACTATTAAGGTGAAGTTACCATAACATTACCTAGACTGACTAATAATTTTTCAAAGCACCGTGCTTTCAGTAAGCAATGACAAATGGTTTTAAAATAAGCTAATGAGCAGATTAACTTTTTAACTACTACTTGCAGTCATGATAAACATCAAAACCAAGATAAATGGCAAGAAATGTAACCGATTCCTCAGTCTACATTTTTAAACTTCTTAGGTTATATTGGCAATTTTACCTTTGGAACAATTGTTCACGATAATGGTGTATGCTTTTTTACTGTAATGATAAATCATTGGGCTCTTTGGGTCTGCCGGGCTTTTTTTTTTTTTGTACTCATTTAATCAAATATTTTGGTAAATTGCTTCCAGTCTGCATGATAGACTATATCTTACCATGATAAATGCCACCCAAATAGCGTTTCTAACCAACATTTGTTTCCTATCCTAGTGTTTCCAATTATTTGTACTTACCTCGCCGTTCTTGTTGGAGGCGAAGGTCCTCTGCTCCGTCTTCCTCACCATGACGACCCTGCTGAGCCCGTTGTGGAACTCGTGGCCGTGGGTCGTGCTGGGGATGCGGTGAAGATCGAGGATGGCCGCAGTGGGCCGCCCCGTCGACGAGGAAGACCTGGTGGACAGGAAGCTCGCATTAGAACCCCCGTGACGCACCGATAGCAACATGGTCAACAACTGTCTACTGGAGAGGAGCTGCCGCACCGTTCCTATCTAGCGGCCATCCGTAACACCCCCACTACCTGACCCACCGGAACAATTATCTTTTGGTTACTTTTACATAGTCTTTAGAGGGGGTTGAACGGTACACGGCACACGTCACAGCTACCTGTGGATACAGACCCTCCCAAAAACGGAAATAGTAATCATGTGCATGATTACTGGAGAACGGAAAAAAAAACTAAGGTGCTCATTAAGGAGAACGGTGACTGAATTATGAAAAATATATGCCACTCATACATTTCCTGTTTACCAGTATGGTATCTGAAAAGTTGGTGTTTTTATTTAAAAGTTACAAACCTTTTCTAAGTTAACTTCCTTTACTTTTTGAGTTTTTACAATAAAAAAGTTAACAACCGTGCATTTTACTTTCGCTTTAGTCTGCATTTTAATAATATATTTTATATGCATATGCTCATCGAAATTTATCTGAACTTTTGTGCAGAACAAAACTTTTAGAATTAAAATATGCAACACGATAATTACGCTCTTTAACAAAACTGCAGAGATAATTTTAACTCGCAAATTTTTTAGCAATTACGACAACATGGATTATATTGTGAGCCTGTAAATCAAATACGAACCCTTTCTGATTATTCCAATATTGAAAAAGAACTATGAATAGAAGACAGAAATCTAACCGAAAATGGCAAATATTTAGCTTTGGGAGAAGACAAGTAAAATAAAATACCTTACTGCTAAAAGGAATTGCCACAAATACAGAGAACAGAGAAATTAAACTGTCTTAAAAAGACGTTTCCAGGGAGCGAATGTTCTGAAGTAAGTACAAGATTACCTATGCATAGACACATAGCATGAACTTCTTTTGAGATTTAATTTAGAGCAAACAATTTTCAGGAAACTTATGGACATATCAGAGAATAATATGCACTTCCTTACAAGAGCCATGCTCTCAGAATTTTTACTTTCTCTAGCACTTAAGTTAGAGGAAATATTACATTATACACAACAAATCTGTTTTATAATTTCACTAAGAAGTCACAAACAGAATATGGAATTTAAGTATATAGCGATCCGCTTTTAAGTATTTGACCAATGATTAACTCTTTTGTCCCTGCAACGAAATTTATAATAAAAATGCAACTGTTTACCTCGGTTAATTGAACTGAGCTGGATATGCTTTTACGTGGATACTTTGTACGTTATGTTAATGCAACACGCTTTTTTTCTATATTGCTAACTACTAGGTTAACAGCAATATTTTCTCTTTTGGAAATAACCGTTCATCAATAGTATTGCTGATTTTGTTAGTTCTGTTTTAAAAATCGAATCTTATGCGTATTCATGTTACTATTCATGCTTTCACAGTAATTCTGGTTAGTAAAATAGCCTCCCCAGCTGGAAATAGATTCCGGACCTTGAAATTTAGAGGCTGGAACATTAATTGTTAGATCACAAAAATCATCACTGCTATGATATGTTTGCTGGCCGTTTTACAGGTCATAGACCTCAAATTATGATTTAATCAATTCTCCTACGCTCTTCTTTTTGAAATCATGCAACAATTGACCTTTACGATTCTTTTATAATGAATAGTCTCTCATTTATCCCTAGAAATGAAATTTCTTAGTCTTATTACATTCTAATAAAGTATCAAAGAACCTCTGTCATTCACAAAAATGTGAATGAAATATAGCTTAGTGTTTCTAATTCTAACCTCCCGCAACCCCGATAACTTTTAAGATGATTAAAATGTTTTTTTTTTATGTTAAAGAATTTTCCATACATTCGACTAATTTTAGGTGACTAAAAATATAGAAAATTCTGAACGTTTATGCCGCTTTTATTGCTCTTTGATGGCACGTAAGCTCCCCGCGAATTTCACATTATTCCTCACTTCAATATTAGACGAAACTGGCGCATAGGTAATATTGACTAATTAGTTTCTGATGTAGACATAATTTTCCTCTTTGCTGACACTGTACACATTTCTAATTAAGTTGATTTCATTAAATGATTTCATTAAAGAGAAAATATAGTAACTATTTGTTATGGACAAACGTGGTTTAAACATTGCATATATGCTTAGGATTAGAATAAATATGACTCAGGACTTCGATACTGACTGTACAATCTGCAGTGCCTGAATAACATATCAAGAAATAAATAACTTGTGCATATTCTACACCATTAGGAACAGGATGGGATTGTTTTGTTTATCCTGTGCTATGCTTTCTTAGATATTGCTTGGACTAAGAAATATACTGGCTTTTGTTTTATTTTTACACATATTTAGGTGAACATTATACATGTATCATTTTTACTTCAAACTCATCTGCATAAACATATTTTATTGTGAGTTCATGTTCGTATTCTAATAATCAAGCCTTTGGGGGAAAAAAAACCCTTTCTTTTATTTAATTTTTCAGTCACACAGAGTTTAACTCGCACTTCCTAAATCTATCGCAAAGAACTGTTTTATACGAAAAGTCTCAATATCCATTGATAGATTACCTAGGTTGCCATGGAAGCACATACATGTTACACATTTAGCACTTTTTCTTCCTTATAATGTTAAAATATAAATATAATCTGAAATATTGTTAACATTTTATAGGATGTTTCCAGTTTAGTAAAATAGTTTTTCACTAAAATAGCTTAAAACATATTGCAAAGCAGAAAAAAATTGATAGTAATTGTTTACCCAGTAAACGATGTGAGCTAACACAAAGTAAGTTAAGGAGGTTTGCTTATCACAGTGTTATGAAATTCGGCATTCCAAGGATTTCTGATAGCCGTACACGGTAATTAGGCTTTCTACTGTTTCCACAGTTTCGCAACCAACTCATTTCGTTTCATAATACAACCTGCTGGAGTTCATGGTGTTATTTCATACAATGCATTAATTGCTCAGTTTTAAATGAGCGGAACTTAAAGAATGTACTTTGATTGGAAGTCTAATTAGATATTAAAATAACACTACTGCATCTGGGGCAGCTTTCTAGCATATATGATTAATTGTATTATTTGCGTCTATATATTGTTTCCTTTAACTTTCTAATCATATGATTAATTGTATTATTTGCGTCTATATATTGTTTCCTTTAACTTTCTAATCACCGTTAATGACACAGATTTGCAAATATCCAAAGAGCAAAAAAGATACTTTCATGTAGTGTAATGATAGTGAATGCAGAAAACAGCTGAAAACAAATACCTTCAGAGGTGCGTAAAAGGGCAATACAGCAAACATTACTCTTTTTTTTTTTGTTGTTGTTATAATTTACATCATCCAATGTTGTCATATTGGACGACGAATGGAATGGGTGAAATGATGCTGAAATGAACCCAGGGTCCATGGAGCTTAGAGTTAGCTGTGGAGTTACCCGACATTCGTCTTTCAGGATAAGGGAAACCCCAGAAAAACCTCATGCAGGTAACTCACCCCGACCGAGATGCGAACTCGGTTTCAAGAGGTCCCGTGACATGCAAGTTGCACGGATAACAGAGGGAGTGAGGGATCGGAAGGAAACAGAGGAAGAGATAGTGAAAGGAAAGAGTGGGAAAGAGGCAAATAGGTGAGGTGGGAAGGGAGGAACGTGAGAAATTGCATTTAACCCTAGGGAGTTGCGGGTACATTATAAAGCAAGTTGATATATGATAGCCTCAATATTACATTGTAATCTCTGCATGCGGGCATAAGCACAAAAGAACAATTGCTTAACGTTACAGAGCGCAGATCTTGAAATGTTACAAAATTCAAACGGACAACAGCGATCTCCGAAATATTTTACTGTAGACAATATCACACTGGGTAATTTTGAGGTTGGGTGTGCAAGGCCGCAGTTGCAGGTAAAAGCGCGGCATGAATTTAACTGACCCATGAGTTTATAAAACAATTCCATTTGTAACTAACACGTTATTGTATACAAGGGTGTGTTTTGTTTACACCTGACACAATCAGGATTCACAATCTGAGACTCCAGCACTAAATTGCTGGTGGAATACCGCAATGCGTCCGCTAAAAGAAAGGACGGTATACAAGTAACGAGAGTAAGGCTCACCATGAATTAACTCAATGACAGGTTTGCAAGTCCCTTAATTGCTCTTTATGAAATTCAGCGATAACGAAAATAACAATACACGAAACCAAATAAAATGCTACCGTGTATAGATTTTACTTTATTTGTCGCTTATTTAAGGTAAAATAAGTTCTGTGTTCTACCGAAAAATTGGATAGTGACTTCACCAAAAATATATATTTGAAGGGTACAGTGCCTGAACTTTATAATTTATGCAAATTTCAAACAATTTAGCTGAAACCTTACAGTTATATCGGACGATGAATGAAATAGGTGAAATGACACTCAAATAAGCCCAGGGTCTATAGAGCTTCGAGTTATCCGACATTCATCTTTCAGGATCCCCGTAAAATCTTATCCTGACCGAGATTCGAACTCTTGAACGTGAGGCAGACACATTACCACCTACTCTACAAAGGCGGACAACTATAGTGGGATCCATATAAACCTGAACCATTGCAATAGGTTATAACTTTTGAACCAATAATAGGACACACGTGCAACTTTCGGAGAATATAATACACCATTGGGAGAATACATTGCACTATTTACATCTCAGAGAAAATGTTGGAAGTGTCGTACAGCAGCATCTATACAGTTTGCACTCGTCTCACCATATTCTCTGAAGTTTTACGGAGTATTCTCGCCAATGTTACTTATTTGGTTCGAATGGATTCCTTGAGAACTTCAGTTGTCCGTGGCCTATTCTTGTACACTATTTTTTAGACATCCCCACAAGAAAAAATCCGGTGAGGTTAGATCAGGGGATCTGGGGGGGGGGGGGCACAGACCTTTTGAGATTATTCGATTATGAAAGAAGCTCATTACAAATTCCATGGTATCATTAGATGTATGCCACGTTGCTCAATCTTGCTGGAAGTAACCTTCCCTCAATTCGATATCATCCAGCTGCTCCACAAATGTCTTGAAGATACCCATATAAGCTTGTGTCTACAGTCGTATAAAAGAAAATGGACATTTAAAACTGTCAATAATTGTCAGTGTTGACAGTTCTCCCTGAGCCACTGAGATCATTAAAACAACTTCTACACTCTACGAGCTTTCAAAGGGAAATTATGGCCTTCTGAAATGGTTCAGGTTTATATGGATTGCACTATATTTGCGTGGTTATGTATTCAACTTTGAAAACCAAAATGAGGTACAACGTATGAAATTATTTCTACTAAAGCCCAACATGATGTAAATTTGAGAAGCTTAAACTTTTGTATCCTGGGAACAGTACTTTACAATACAATTATATATTTTCAGTAAAGTTCAATCTTTTTTTGAGAAAAAAAAAGTGTAAGTATGCAACACAATTAATTTTCTAAAAATAAATCACCTTACACTTTTTAAACAGAACTTGGAAACTTTATTCGATATCACGTGAAGGTTCTTTAGAGGTATTCATCTACCTTTAGCGAATGCGCAATAAAACTATTAAAGCTGTATCATGTGCCCTCGTCTTAAAAGGGCTTACAAGGTAAACAAATTTTAAAATATCCTGCACTAGTTGCTCACAGCTTAAGTTTGTGCAATTAAATTACCTGAAGGAGAAAATCGCAATTGGAAGAGTTTTCTCATAAGTTCTTTAAACATTAATTTGTACTTTAAAGTCTATAGAAAGTCAATGCAGAATGACTTTAAGAGGACTTGACTAAAACGCCAAACATATATGCATGTGTAATTAATAACAGACATGTTTACTCAACGAAATGGATCTTTTTGCAAAACTCCACCTGAAGAATAATTACACCCATATATTTGGGTAATATTTTTATTAAATGTAAAACTGGCTTTCTATTTTAGCTAAAATATATTTAAAATATCAGCACGAGCAATAAAATGGGCATTTTGATATCTCTGCGATTACTAAATTCTGGTTGCTCTCCCTGAATGTCAAATAAAACACAAATGATAAAAGATACAAAATACTACTACTGGAAAAATTTAGAGCCCATTAAAACAATAATTTATATCAACTAAGTTTTCCTCTAGCATTAGCCATTTGCAAAACATTTCTTATGTGTTAGGTCAACGTAATATTTAAAAATCTACAATTTTGTTTCTATTGTAAGCACAATACAATCATTTTGCAGTATGAATAATTCAGCGCTTGCTTTCGCACACAGCATAAGAATATTTATAGACGAAAACTGACAAATGTTTAAAAGTGAGTAACTTCATTAAATCATATTATAAATACGGACCCTAGTTTAAATTGGTAATGGGCAGAGAAAGTTATATGACTTATTATGACTTTTTCACCGAGAGAATGCGACTATGGATGAGCACATTACACTCTAGAGTTATATAACTCATGCCCAGTTATGAAACAACTTCACATTATATACTGCGGCTGGGATATTGCAGGAACTTCTGGAATTTCCGAGCAGTCATAAAACATATCCATGCTTCAAGAGGAAAACTTTTGGGAAACAGACGTCCGTTGCACAATGGTACATTTAGTGCGCACAATTTACTATAATATCACATCATCTTTAACCATGCCCCCGCGTTCCCTTATTGATCCCTTGCAAATGTCCATGCGGTTCGTTACGTTACGTTGCCAACACAGAGAAAGTTCATCTTTCCTTGTTGCAGAATAGCACAGCATCTCTCTCCAACAAGCCACGTGCCAGCGGGAACATGCAAACAGGATATACAGCTATGAAAGGAAGCACAAAGCTGTTCAGGCTATTGTTGGAAAAGATTAACAAAATTGTTTTGTGGATATTAAAGAGTTCGGCTATTGTAAAGGAAGAAAGGGTATAGCCAGATCCTGAAAGGAAAGAGTAGTGTATTATAAATATTCATTACAACAGAATCCCTAAGACAAAAATAGTTAAATCTGATACTGAGAGAAGGGGGACTGATATACCTCCGTCTATATGGCTGATTTCTATTATTTTCGGAGTGTTTATTGGAAAAATGTGTTACAAATTTTTAGATTGCCTATAATTATTATTCCTGTTATGAAATGTTGCAAAATAGCTTGTCCAACATGCTTTAGAGTGCAGTAGTAGCATTTTGTAAAACAAATGCTGAAATTCTCTTAAATTAAAGGGACGAAACTCGCCATGATTTCTGTGCATGTATTTATCAACTTCGGCTGAACCGACTACTGTTGAAATAATTACCTCTTCACTTTCGAAGTTTCGTCGAACGAAGCACGTTATATAACGTATTAATATGAATGACAATGTTATGGAAACAAATGAGAAAGAATAAACTGGAAACAACTGTTTGTTAAAGAATGTTTGAGGAATTGTTAACTCAATCAGTAATGTGCTGCCAATATGACATCATGATACAATAACAAAATAAATGCATTGCTTGTACCTCATACCTAGAGGTTAGACTAATGTTATACGGAGGGTGTTTTATATGTCCCTTAATTGTAAAACCTCCAGAAAGCAAACATGTAAGATAGGAGCCGCATAGGGGCTTTGCAGCCAGGAGTATTCGCCAGGAATATCAGGACAGCTCCCTAGCATTTTAAAGGTGCACAAGGAACTCCTAATCACGCAGGGGTTGCACAAATACCTCTAAAGAAGTAATGTGGTTTCTGGAGAGTTCAAATCGGGGCAGATTTTCACAGCTGTCGTAACATCTCTAAGCAAAATCACTTTAGATCTTACCATATGCTCACGAGTCGGCAGTGCTATGGAGGTCATGAAACGTCAGTAAAGATAAGAATGTGAACACTTTTTAAAAATTCCAAACTGGCATTTGCTATGAAAGTCGGGAAAACCCTTAAAATCCATCGAAGTTGATCAGAAAGGAGGATTGTACCCAGTACCTCTGGAGAGAGGGCCCGAGGCTACTGACTGAGCTACCTAGATCGATCACATACTGGAACAAACTAACTTGCTAGTTCTTGCAAAACGAAGATTAATCCAATGTCAAATCCTATTCTTACTCAAAATGGAAGTACCTATCTGAACACTTTCCTAAGACGATGGAAGCAGGAAGTATAATTTTCTTTTGGTTACAATATAGATGGCAATTTTTAGAACCCTTAAATGTAATTAACTTGCATTTTTTTTTGCTTGATTCTATATTAAAAGTGTCAACGCTGCACTAAAAACGTGTACGACAAACTTTTAATGAAATAACTTTGTTTTGGCTGTCTTCAGAGCTTAGGTTGGAAGTAAACCTTAGGTATTTAATTTCATTTTGATTACAAGTAGCATTTTAAAATAGCATACAGTTTTGTAATGTTTTATGTGCATTAACCGGTTAGCCATATAGTAGGATGAACGACATGCGCAGATACTTTTCTCAAATGAGGTTAGACCAAAGATCATAATAAAATGGAAAAACAGCCACCGCTTGGAGTATGAAATAAGCACGATACCTCCACAATAAGGAAGTCATGATTTTGTTGATGCTGTCTTCAGATATTCATGTTGATTTAGAAAATAAAAGGCAAATATTGTAGCACGAAAATTATTCAAGTATCTAAAACGAAATTCAGCTCTAGTTGTGAGATAATTATGGAGGTTAAGTACTCCAAAAATAGTTACAGTTCCAACCGGACAGCCTCTCCCCTTTCTAACGAGAAATGTTACGAAATAATGTTTATGCTAGTAACCTTCGTAAAGTAAAGCTCTGGGGTTGTGCTGTCCGTTGATGGCTTGCTTCATAATTCAAAACAGATTACTTAGAACTATGGTAAAACGAGCTACAGAATCTCTCCCACGCCGTTTTTCAAAAGCATTTTGTATCCTGCTTCTTCCATAGAGTTACACATTTCAAATAAGAATATCCATCTGAAAAAGCATTAATTATTTGAATTAGAACAGACGAATATAAATATAATCCTACATGAATTGCATACAATTAATTATAAGCATCCAACTTTCCTGGGTTGCAGTAGTGAAGAGACCCGGCTTTGCACTTTCTCAGGACCACCTCGTTAAAGAGGATATAAAACAAGAAGGAAATGTAGATAATAAATAAAGTTGTAAAATTCACACGAATTTCTCCACTCACTCTTCTAAAACTATTCCTAGATATACTACCCATGTTGTATGAACTATTTCAAACCAATATTTGTTGACGCTTTCTCTGATTCCCATTGGAAGGGGGCCTATGATCCATCCTCCGGACGAGGTCACCCGAATCTTAGCGAAAACTCTGCGCGGTTCTGTCACCGATCCAGCAGCCCTTGCGTCTCCAGAGTTCCCTTCACCTCATCCGTTCCTCCGGGAATGTATAGGCAAAAGATCATTGGGATCCAATTGTTAGACGTCTCTTCCATCACCTAATCTAATCCAACTAAAAGGGGACTTAGCCAAATATGTCAAAAGCGGGTCGCTATATGATGGCTTTGAAATTCGTTTCATTGTATGACCACGAGAAAGCGACCTACCCTTAATCTGATGTGTTGCATTCAAGATTTCCCCTACTCTCATTTCCAAAAACTATTCCATTCACTCACTTTTAATCGAGAAAAAATTAATAAACATTTCGCATAAATTGAATAAGATTTACCAATAAGAACTTCTGAACGAAATAGACAATTAACAGCCTACTTCAAGACAGATTTTGAATGCGTTTTAAATGTAGAGTGCTTTAATCAAAATCTTTGAGCTATGTTTAGCAATAGAGTCGTAACGAACGTAAATGACAGTTTGGCATGCAGGTTTTCTTGAAGTTCGTGTGGCATTCTTGCAAAACAGACTAATAAACACGCGCGCTTCTTTTTTTGTAAATGAGCTTTATTTAATCATAAGACTTCAAAACATGTATTTCGAGTGAAATCTAAATATCAAAATTTTAGGTGCCATGTCTTAGTCTCAACTTCATGTTACTTCAAAACTGAATCCAATAATAATAGTGTATCTCGGAAATAGTTCTTGCCACAAAAATATTTGACAAATTATGTACCTTTAAGGGAATAACATTTTGATAGTATGAATTCGTCCAAGCCACGCCGTGGCTGAATGGTTAGGTCGCTTGGTTCTCACCAAGGTGGCCCGGGTTCAATCCCAGGGGACCGCAAAATGAGATTTGTGTTGGACAACACGGCGTTGCGGCTGGCTGGTTTTCGCCGGGATCTCCGGTTTCTCCCGTCAGCATTCCAACAATTATTCCATCATCTTTCCTATCATTTCATCTCGCCCTCATTCCGTTATCCCCTTCTCTCACTCTCATACCAAGCATCGGGCTGATCACCCATCCTGGTTTCTCTTTCTCACTGATCTAGAAATTCCGTTCCTTAACCCGCCGCCTAAGGTTAGTTGAACAAGAAGAATTCATATAGTTCCTTAGGTTTACCAATCAAAGGCACTCTCAACAAAGATGACTTCATATCATTATTTACATATTGTTTTATTGAAATATTTTAAACATGTGGTATTTTAATTACATCATTCGTTTAAGAAAATAAGATTGCGCAAACTTGTTATATAAACAATAGTTTGAGATTTATAGATTTTCTTGAAAACCTAAGTGGTTGAACTTGGTGTAGTTTGGTATCTAACCGCAGTTTGGAACTTCGTGTGGGCAGCAAGCTGTGTGACAGGCAAGGTATAGAGGCAGATTTATCCGAGATTCACTTTTGTATGCACACATTCTTGTGACATTCAAAAATACACCGTCAATGTGCAGTTGCGATAATTGTCAGGCATATTCAGCAGATTTTTAAGAGGCATCCCTTGAGTAATAGATGTTAAAACACCACCACTACCTTAGTTACTACCTCATCCTGGAACAACAACATTCATAAATCCAAAGCAATATCCATTCCAGTTTTACGTGCTGATACAGAAATTCTAGCCAAAGAAATTGTAATGAATAACAAAACTAATAAATGAAGAAGCACTTATAAATAACTCTGATAAATACTCTACAATGAATTAAAATATCAGAATTTTGCAAAATTGTGTTCAAATTGAGGAGTTGTAGGTTTGGTAATTAGTTTAAGTAGATTTTGGTTTGGGAAGTAGGGCATCAAGTACAGATAATTAGCTATTACTGGGTTTTCAGGACAATTTGCAGAATTAGCTCGGATTGTTACGTGATGGAATGGATATTAATATGCGGGGTTGTCAGATTTGGTACAGTTATTGCCTATCTCAGGGTACATTATATAGCTTCTCATAGCTCGAGCAGATAGAGGAAATTATCTACAGAGAACTACAAGACATCAAATCGGAGCTCAGTACTGAGCTTCAAACTGGCGTCAAATCTTGAAGTAAACAATAGCTTCAGTGTGCTGCATAGTTATTGCCCAGGCAATGTTTCGCAATTTTAGTATTTGCCCAAGTAGATCACTAACAAGTATGTTATTCCCTACTGTTTGAAACACACCTTCATAAATTCTTCGTATATATGTAGGAATTTATTCTTACCCCTTCAACTGCCCTCTGCCAATGAAAATATTCCCTACATTTTGAAGTAGTGAAACAGCAAATCAATGCTGTAGCTACATCACCAGGATCATCAGTTAATAAAAAATATGATGCACAAATGACATTCCCCTACTACTGGGATTGCTCTAGACAGTGTAATAATGAATGGCGACTTTTTCTTTGTGCCTGTTTTGATATACTAAGTGCATAGAAATTAATAAATGAAAACTATTTAGTGATATGCTATTGTCACCTTCGGTTGGAATTGATGAAAAGCAAGATGAATGGCATTCTGATAACGTTAAGTCAGCACCGAAGACCATCACAGACTACTTAAGTCCTAGTGGTAAATCTGCTTTCTAACAATATCGCGATGTGAGATACCTATGTGTGAATTCATAGATAACGCAACAGCAACAACTACTGCGCGGATTCGTTTTATTGGTATCTCAAAAACGCACTGCACGTTTCGGAGCGATCTTTAGGACGTTACTAAAGTGTTCTATCATGCGCTAATAACGGTGTAGTTGAGCAGGGAGCTTACTGAAAAGTTACCAAAATATTGAGCGTTATACATTGCACAAGTTTAATGAATAACCAATTTTAAGCACAAAATCTGCAAAATCTTTCAAGGAAGGGAAAGTTACCTTTTCCTTTATAACATTTTCCTAGAATTTACAGATTTTATAAATGTCAATCACTAATGTCCATCATCCTTCACCATTAGCAGTTAGGTAAATTGGAACAGCTTTGTTAGTATGGTCCGATTTGAAATTAAACAGTTGAAAATAATAATAAACTTATAATGAACTTTACAAGAATGGGACATTTTGATATTTTAAGCTTTACTAAAGGATCATCATTTATGACGTTTAAGTTACATATTAGTTCTAATTGAATAAAATATTAATGAGAATTGTGTTACTGTCAAAATGATTCAAAATATTCCAGTGAAAGAAATGAAAGACCAGGGTATAATTTTAATAAATGAGTAAACAAATAAGCATACAAATAATAAACTACTAAATTTCGTGCTTCAGCCTTTCATTTCCACAGTTTACTTGACAATAGTTAACTGGGCTGGCGTAGCCTGTCCCTACAGAAATGCAGTAACACAGTAGTAGATCAGTCGGTCAGATTATAGGACATTGCTACACAATGTTGATACGGGGTAGACATACGGAACGGGCGATGCACAAAATGTTCTAATGGACTAATGACATTTAACAGACCACAACAATATAAAGTTTGTTATCATGCTCCAGCGCTTAATGCCATCTACTAACCTGCGAAATGAAGCTGGGATAAGGTTAGTCACTACTAAAATGGGATAAAACTACCAGACTCGCGACAGTAAATATTTAATTGAGAATATAAATTCACAAACACTTTGATGTGACGAAAGATTTGTAACAAAGCAGTTACAACAGTTACAACAGTTACAACAATCAGCAGTCGAATAGCTAGCATGGAAAAAACCATAGTGTGAGAGATTTCCTTTGTCCATACAGACAAAAGCCAATTCTAAGGTACTATTTAAACAAGCGGATGAACTTGTCTCATACATCCCTTACTGCTCTATTTTTCGTTCTTTTTAAGTTACCTATTTAATGTTACATGTGAAAAGAAATAAATGAATGTTGATGAAATGAACGTGTATATAGTCCTCACGAATTCTTGGTCAATTTCATATGAACTAATTTGAACCAATTTAAGGTTTTAAGCTTTTTTGATGATCTTGCATGATCTCCACCTTAATACGGTAGACGTCCAAGCGGTGAACCCATGTTCACTAAACCCTATAAAGTATTGTGCGTGACGTTCTCGATGGCTGCACATTTGGTAATGTTGCTGGAGGTGTCCTTGACGAATCCCTAAAGTTAATCATAATATGAAATCCAATGAACGAGATAGTCACGTGCCCGTTACACGACAAAATCACGGACTTGACAAATTAAATGCGAGGATCTACTTCCCATTAGTCCTGGCCCCGTAGGACCTGAACCCGGGCGATTTAGATACCACCGCCTACCACCCTGTTTGAAAATTAACCCGTTGCACCACCTGCTCGGAGAAACATGTCTTCCAAATTGCCCAGCGAACTGCAACTCTGTGCACACATCAGCTGTGAACGTTAGTTTTAACGCAGCTGTTAATGTTAACAAAGAACGCATTTCCCACTAATGACAAATGAATCCGTATGAACAAACTTCCCTCTTTCAAGTCGTGTTAAGATAATCTGGTATTCCTGTGATTTTTTTAGCAGTTCCGAATATACACAGGTTATATATAACACAGGAGGTCACTTAGTGATCTACATAGGTCTATTATGGCTGACACTTTCTCCAGGAGTGAGGAACGAAGTAAGGAAAATACAGGAGAGTAAAGTTAGCAGGCCACAGAGACGGGCTTAAGTGTTTTTGCTAGTTTCAGGCTCGGATTCTTCCCTCTACTGGAATTGCCGATACACAAAGAGGGAGGAACTGACCCTCGAACAAGCTCACGGTGAGTAAATCTCTTTCCTTTGTGCAAGCATCCGGACCATCTGTCTGGAACCGCCGTACGCCACGAAACCCAGAAGCACGCCTAAAAGGAGAAGGAAATGGAAATTGAAGGAAAATTGAGATTTGTGGCGAGTGCCACAGCATTCGACTACCGAAAAGGGAAAACAAACCAAAACTAAAGAGGGCGCTCGACAGGAATCGAACCCGGGTCCTACCGAATGCGAGTAGATTTTGACTCAGTCAAAACACAGCAAAGATATCTCTTATTTATACAAGAGCTTACTCTTAAAATTAATAAGTAATGCATGGATAATAGCAGGAGATATTTCTAAATATGAAATACTTTCCATATAATACATGCACCATCGCATACCAAAG